>CANIUD010000117.1:0-160677 GCA_947470075.1 Closterium sp. Yama58-4 | reverse complement strand
TCTCTCTCTCTCTCTCTCTCTCTTCTCTTCTCTCTCTCTCTCTCTCTCTCTCTCAAGCGGTCCGTGATTGATAAAAGGGGCAAGTACAAATATGCAGAGAATCAAGCTAAACAGCAAACTAAACACCAGCAAACCAAACATCCTACCACCCCTACCCCCCCCCCCAAGCAGCCCCTAAGGGAGCTCCACCATCTGCTCAAGCCACAGCAAAACAGTCCCCCAGGGACATCTCCTCTCCCGGGGCCCCAACAGGTGGGTTCTCTACTGCAGCCGCTTCGTTGCATTTGGCCATGTAACTCACGGCCTGCCCCCTTTGCAACGCCACAGACCACCTTTGGCGGAATTGTTGGAGTAGTTTGGCCGCTTGGTAGGTCGAGGGCTCTGCATTGAAGAGCTTACGGGCTGCGGTGTCAGCTAGAAGCTTTAAAAAACTTGGGGACCTCCTCGCACGGGCAGCCGATGATGTCTCTACGGCGAGGGGCACAAACTCAACGTAGGCTGCTGGGGAGCCGCTGTAGTCCGAGATCTTCTTATCCGCAGCCTCCCTAGCAGCCCACCCCCTCCCTTTGACTGCCTTCTTGTCACGGGTGCTGATAGGATCGGTGATGGTGACGTCACAAATCCACACTGCACCCGATGTCCGGTCCCGAATGGCCAAATCTGCCGTCTTCCTCGTGACCGGGCAGAATTCTGCCGACTCCTTATGCACCATAAACCCCGCGTATCGAGCCATCCTCACGCATTCATCCCTGAGCTCGTTATGAGTGTTGGTCCTTCCTCCTCCCGTGGCGCAGCGAAGTAGGTGGTTGGGGAGGCGCTTGTCGGGTATCGCTACGTGTTTGCTACAGTCGCATGCACCAGGGGCTGAGAATGGTAGTCCAAGCCGGAATTTGAGGGCAGTTGCAAAATGTGGCCTCCCCATGCGTAGGGACGGCATGAGAGGGACAGCATTGAGCCAATCCCCCGCCCCATATCCAGACAACGATAGCAGCCGCTGCGTGTGCCCGTTGTTAGGGTTTGGTGTCGTAGCCCGTACTGCTTCCACTTGTGTAGCATACCGCTTCCCCTGCACCGCTACCGCCAGGCTATGCTGCAATTTTATGCCTGATGGTGACGCCCTGTCGCTTTGCAGCAGTTCCCCAGCATCACTCGGTAGTTCTGCTTCACAATTTGCTAGCCACTCATAGAGTCGAGTAGTGGAAGTATATGGCCCCCTCATCTGAACCCTCGTTTCTGCTAATGGCCCAATCTTGGAGTCATCTATGGTGGAAAGCAGCTGTTGCGCTTGCGTGAAGCTTGCTAGGAAGCTGTAACTGCCCTCAACCGCTGGGTCCGTTAGGCCTAGGCCACCTAGCGACACTGGAAGCGAGGCCTGTGACCAGGTGCGTGCCGTTTCCGCTTCACCACGCGGATGACGTATGTTGCAGGCTGTTAGTAGCGCCTCGAACAGGCGTCTACCCCACCCGGACCATTCCTCCCCTGCCAAGTGCATCAGTGGTGTAGTCCGGACCAAGTAGGAGACACGTCTAGAGATGCATCGGGATAGCAGCAGGGACGCCAGCTGGGGTTCCATTTTCTCAATCAGCCGCAACGGAGTTGCCATTGCCTTGAGGCTGGAGCGGAGGTAATCAGGCGGTAGCGCTTTCCTGGCCTATGAAACTTCCGAGCACTTTGAGTCCGCTGCTGGTGTAGGGGACGCCAAGGGTAGCGTCCGTCCATCACAGCCTGCTGGCGACCAAGCCGCACATTTTGAAGGGTTGTGGTGTAGTCCTATCGCCCTAAGGCTGCTCGTGAAGTGTTCAAAAGCTGCTGTACACGCCGACGGGTCTCCCATGAACGTCACATCATCCGCGTATGCAAGGCAGACAACGTTCGGGAATGTTGCTGCGGATGCCCTAAGCGCTGGATTGATGGCAGCAGCAAAGAGCAGGGGACCAAGTGGGTCTCCCTGCCGTACACCTGTCTCGCTTCTTAGTGGGGCATGGTTGAAACCGTGGTCCAGGTAGAGCAGAGAGTAGTTGCCGTAGGTCAAACGGACTAGGGGCAGTAGCGGGGCGAGGGTGGATTCGGTGAGGGCTGCCACGATGGCCGCCTGTTGACGCTGTTGAAAGCGTTAGAAATGTCGGCTTGGAGTACTAGTGCCGACGTGTTCACTGCCAGGTATGCACGGGCCGTATGGATCACTGCTTCCGCGCCACCTGGAACGGCCACCCCAAACTGGTGAGGCATGAAGAATTCCCGTGCTGCCCCTGACGTCAGTGCGAGTGCTGTTTTTGCTGCTAGGCAGGTGATGCTTTCGCCGATTGCTATTGGCCTCGTGCCACCGTCTGTTTCGTGAGTGCCAATAAGCGCGAAGCTGTGAGGAGGCTAGCAACTTCGGGAGGTAGGTTTCCCGTCAGGATTTTGTTGACCAGCGCGTGCAGTTGGGACGCTACTGATTGGTTGACGAGGACGGCTTCGCGAAGGTGTTCGAACGACATTCCTGACGGTCCGCGCCACCCCATTGTCGCAGCGAGAGAGAACTTTCAGAAATTCTGGCAGCGTTGCTGACACCTGGTTGTTGGGGTCCAGATGTGGCCAGACTGGTGTCGTGTCAGGCGCGGCAGGGTGTTTGGCGCGCAGGGAATCCAGTATGTCCGGCGATGGAATGCAGACTGGCGTTGGCTCCAGGGCCATGACAGCGCGACGTAGGCTGCCACGCCGGGCCAGGCCTTCCGCTCTAGCGACCACTCTAGGTCGTCAGGTTGTGTCTGGGAGGTTGCGGGTTGGTCAGGGAGTCCACCGCGTCAGTATACAGCGTGGTCCAGTCTCCAGCCAGGAACTGACGTAAGCGCTTCTCGACGGCTGGCCAATCTGGTTTCATGGGCGTTTGCTAGCGCAGTGTCAAACGTGCGACGAAGATAAAAACCTTCCAGGCAGTCAATGAGTCAGGTGCTTTCGCCAATCGGAGGAGTGGCACCAGCATGGCAGTGGCGAAAATTGGCCGAAGGTCCTGGGGTAGGTGTCGAGCCAGGGGCGCATGGCGACTGTCGCAAAGCTTCGCCAAATCCCACATTTGCACTCCGGCGAACAATTCGTTGTCTGACGCCAACTCCTCAGGTGACTTCTCGACGAGTGGTCGGGCTCGATTTAGAGGGATTGCCTCGGGTCGGGCGTGAGTGGAGGCGGTAGACGCAGGTTCGATGCGGTTTGGGGTTGAGGTGGTGCCCCTTGTTGCCAAGTGTGCCGCGGCCCGGGAATCTGGCGTGGAATTTGCTGACGCGCCTCGGGTGATTGATGTCGCAAAATTTGTTGATGCGGCTCGACTTGGGGTTGGATTCCTCCTCACGCCCAAGTTTACTTCGAATCCATCCCCGTCCTCTGTGCTCGAGGACTCCGCCAGGTCAGGTACATAAGTGGCGTCGTTTTCTTCCTCGGCAGTATTAGCTCTCGCCCTGGTTAAAGCCACTCGCGCAGCCTGTTGGAAGACATTCTCCGGTCCACCCGACGCTCTCGTCACGCCCTGCCTTCCCTCGCCTCGTCCTGCCCGCAATGCCCGTGTCACTTGGCGACGAGTTCCTGTACTCGCCGCAACCACCCCCTCGCCCGTCCGTAACAATGGTGCCTCCCGCTGCGCCGGCTGCTGGCGTGGGGAGCTCTCCGCAAGGACCGTCTGTCCCGCTGCCTCCGTCTGCTCACCCCGCGCCTGTTGCGGAAGCCGCTCCCGCCTCCTCTGTGGTGACTGCTCCTGCCGTGGCGGCTGCTCCTGCCGTGGCGGCTGCACCTGCTGCCGCTGTGACTGCATCTGCTGTCGTGGCGACAGCGCCTGCGGCCGCGGTGGCCGGACCGGAAGGGGCCGCGACGGCGAAATCTCTGCCTGCAGAGTCGAAGCTGCCTGCCGCTGCGCTCCCTGCCCCTGTCGCGGATCCTGCTCCCCCTGTTCCCGCTGTCGTGCCTGTTGTCCCCGAATTGCCGCTGCCCGTCTGCCTTGTCCCTGCTGCGCCTGCCGCTGCAGTTGGTTCGTCACAGCAGGCGGTGTCCGCCACCACTGGCGGCCAGGCCCCGGTTGTGGCGCAGGCGGTGCCGGCTCAAACGGCGCATGTCGTTGCGCCTGTGGGGCAGCCGTGGGGCCAGCCATCACCTGGCCGTCGCTCCTCGCGTCCCCACTCACCTGCTCCCCGTGAGGAGCGGGAATTGTCGCGCCGGCGCCGCGACTCTCCCCGTCGTAGCCGCCCCCAGTCAAACTGGCAGCGCGGCGGTCGTGGCGGTTGGGGGGGGGGTCGCGGTTATGGGGGTGGCCCGGCGTATGTTCCTCCTGTGTCCCTTGCGGACGTTCAGCGCGTCGTCTCAGCGGCGATTCGCGAGGAGAGGGCTGCGCAGCGCCTCGTTCCGGCTCCTCAGGCTCCTTCTCCTGCTCCCGTTCCTGTGGCATCGTCCCCGTCTCCCGTGTCAGTTGCTCCTCCTCCTCTCGCTCCCCTGCACCTGCTGCGGTTCCTGGGCGTCACGTGAACCCGCCATGGGCTCCTCCTGCCGCGCCTCCTCCTCAGTCTGCAGCTGGTGACACGCAGGCGTTTCCGGCGTTGGGGGGATCTCCTCGCGTGGCAGAGGTCCCCGAGGCGTCTCTTGGCCAGCTGTGGCGCCTCGCGGAGGGCTTGCGGGCCGTGCACCTGATCCAGACGCGCGGTCATGCTGCTCTCTCCCATGGCGGCTATCTGGATGGTCGCCAGAGGGACGAGTTACTTGATGCCGCTGATCGTCTCGCTCTCTCTCTCTCTCTCTCTCTCTCTCTCTCTCTCTCTCTCTCTCTCTCTCTCTCTCTCTCTCTTGCTCTCGCTCTCTCTCCGCTCGGTTAGGAGGAAAACCAGCCAAAGAACTGAATAATGACTGCTGGAACAGAGGCTCTAAGGCTAAATACTAGTACTAGAGAGGGTTGGGAGGCTGGAGAGGCTTGCAGCAGAGGCTAAGTCCCTAAGCCTCTCTCTCTCTCGCTCTCTCTCTCTCTCTCTCTCTCTCTCTCTCTCTCTCTCTCTCTCTCTCTCTCTCTCTCTCTCTCTAATGGTCCGTGTATTGATAGATCAAGAAGGTACACACATGCAAGGTATAGAGCAAGCAACTGGCAGCGCAAGGCAACATCACCTAAGCACATCTGCTATCGCCTTACCGCCCCTCTCTAAAGCTCCAAGAGAGGCTCCACTACTGCAAAACAGTCCCCCAGGTGCAGCTCATGGCCAATGCCCCCCACTGGGGGGTTTTCTGCCGCTGCCGCCTCGCCCAACTTCATTAGAAGCCCCACAGATTGGGCCCTTTGCAGGGCCACCGACCAGCGCTGCCAGAACTGGTGCAAGAACTTGGCGGCATAGAAAGATTTAGAGTCGGCGTTGAAGTGCCGCCGAGCCGCTGAGTCCGCAAGGAGCTTGAGGAAGACTGGTACCTCTGCGCATGGGCAGCCATATGTGTCAACCGCCAGGGGGAAAAAGCCAACCGTCTCCGGGCGGTTGGCGTAGTGTTTAATCTTCTTGTCGGCCTGCTCCCGGGCCGCCCACCCCCTGCCTTTCTGAGCCTCTGGATCCCTAGTGCTGATAGGATCGGTGACGGTGACGTCACAGATGTAGACTGCTCCACTGCTTCTGTCTGTCATGGTGAAATCCGCCGTCTGTTCCTCGATGGGGCAGTAGGCGGTCGACTCCCGGAGGACTATGAAGCCCGTATCTTGCGTCATGCTGACGCAAGCATGCCGCAGCTTGTTATGTGTGTTCGTGCGGTGCTTGCCTGTGGCGCACCGGAGCAGGTGGTCTCCGGGCGGTTGGCATAGTGCTTAATCTTCTTGTCGGCCTGCTCCCGGGCCGCCCACCCCCTGCCTTTCTGAGCCTCTGGATCCCTGGTGCTAATAGGATCGGTGACGGTGACGTCACAGATGTAGACTGCTCCACTTCTTCTGTCCGTCATTGTGAAATTCGCCGTTTGTTCCTCGATGGGGCAGTAGGCGGTGGACTCCCGATGGACTATAAAGCCCGCATCTTGCGCCATGCTGACGCAAGCATCCCGTAGCTCGTTGTGTGTGTTCGTGCCGTGCTTGCCTGTGGCGCACCGGAGCAGGTGGTTTGGAAGGCAGGGGTCAGTGATGGCCGTATGCTCTGGGCAGTCACAGTTCTTCGGAGTTGAGAATGGCAGGGCAAGGCGGAAGCGCACGGCGTTCGCAAAGTGTACTGGCCCTATCCGCCGTGTCGGGGCCACTGGGACCGCCGTGATCCAGTGCCGTAGCCAGTTAAGGAATACATCCGCTGCGTGTGTCCAGCGAGTGGGTTCAGCCGCATGTGCCTCGTCGCTTGCACCTGCACAGCATATCTACTGCCGTGCACGTTTAGTCCGAGAACGTGCTGAAGCCGTATGTAAGAGCGTTCCAGCCGCTCCTTCTCTAATATCTCACGAGCGTATGTCGTTAGCGCCTCCTCACACCCCGTCAACCACTCGTGCAGTGGCGTACTGCAGCTACTGCGTCCCGGTACTGTTGCTCCCATTCGTCACGTTGGAAGGCACAGAGCCGAGCTTTGATTTTTGGCCAGTCCGGTCGTTGCGGCGAGGTTTGGCGAAGAGTTAGGCGCGGGAGAAACATCAGCAGGCGCCACCCTGTCTCTAACTCAGGGTTTCGTGAGAGGTGCAGTAACGGCGTCAGTAACGCCAACGAGAACAACTGACACAGGTTTGGCGGTAAGCGCCGCGACAGCGAAGGCTGACGACTGTCGCACAAAGCTGCGATGTCCCAATTCCCAATTGCAGCGAACAGGTCTGTTCGTTTCGCCAGTTCATCGGGCGAAAGAAACAGGGGGTCGGAGCGGCTGGTCGTGTCGCGACACCCCCACTCGCGGTCCGATTTCGTCGAGCATGGCCCGATCGCGCTAGTGAGGCAGATGTTGGAAACTCTACCGTCCGATCGGCATCGTGCGGCGTGCGTGCCTCTTGAGGTGTTTGCACTCGTGCTACCCCGTCCAATGCTTCTCTTCTCCCAGTGCTCTCTCTCACCCCACCTTCCTCTTCCTCTCCCTCTTCATTCTCGCTATCAGGAGTGGCCTCCTCCCTATAACAGGGGTCCCATCGCTCGTCCTCTTCATTAGCTGCTTCTAAGTGATTTAAAGCCACCCGTGCCGCTGCTTGGTATCCGTTCTCCGGACCTCCGCCAACTCCGCTTCCTGCTAGCTGTTCCGTCCCGCGACCTCCCCGCGTCTGAGATGGTGATTGCTGGAGCGCCTGAGCCGTCGCCAGAGCGCGCTGCCGCCTGGTCGGCACTCGTCGCCAAGCCTCAGTCGGTGCCCGAAAAGGCGACCACGGCATCGAAGCCTCCCGTACCGCCGGCTCCGAAACCCGCGACAGCAGACGCTGAAAAGACTCCCTCCCCCGTACCCGCGTCTCCCCTTGGCCCGGTTGCCCTTGTTGCTGTCCCGCCAGCTCCTTCTGCTGCTCCTGTTCCTCCAGTTCTCCTTGCGGTACCCTCGGCGGCCGCCCTTGAGGGTGGGGCTGCTGATCCCCCGGCGCCGGTCCCTGGCGTACCTGTTGCACCGGACGCTTCTGTCCACGACGCGTCGGAGCCGGCGCCCGCCACCACTGGCGACCCGGCGCCGGTGGCAGCGCCCCTGGCAGTGGACCCGGCTGCCCCTGTTGTGCTGCCGACGACCCTGGTGGCGCAGCCGTCTCGTCCTCCGTCGCCAGACCGCCGTGGGTCTCGCCCCCATTCTCCTGCTCCCCAGCAGGAGCGCGAGTCGTCACGGCGCCGGCGCAACTCGCCCCGGCGCTACCAGTAGCAGGCCTAGTGGCCTGCTCATCGCGGAGGTCATGGAGGGTGGTGGGGTCCCCGCGGGCATGGTGGTTATGAGCCGCCGGTGACAATGGCGGATCTGCAGCGAGTGGTGTCCGATGCAATGCGTGAGGGGAGGGCAGCGCAGAGCCAAGGCAGTTCGATGCGCGCCGCGCCTGCGTACGGACCTCCTCGCCAGGTCCCACCTGCTGAACCTCGCCCTCAGGCGGCACCGCTCCCTCCACCTGTTCGTGCACCAGCGGCCCCTGCTCCCGCTGCATCGGCTCCTGCTCATGCGTCGCGTCTTCAGCTGCCGCCGGTCCCACCAGTGGCGGGAGTAGAATTCGTGCCTGTGGGGGCAGGAGAGGTGACGGGGCGCTATCCTCCTCCCTTTGCAGGCGGCGCTGCATCTCTTCCCGCCGCTGGTTCTCTTCCGTTTCTAGCAGAGGCACTTCAGCCCCCGCAGGCCCGTGTTCCTGAGGCAGTTCTTGGCCAGTTATTCCGTCTGGCCGAGAGCCTTCGCGCTGTGCTGTTGATACAGGTGCTGGCACATTCCTCTCTCCCTGCGGCTCCCCCTGAGACGTTTGAGGATCGGCCGCGTGACATGTGCCTGGAAGCGGCCGATCAGCTCGCGCAGCTCCTGGCGCCCGTGCTGGCTGCGCCCTCGGAGGGTGGTGTTGCTGCTGCGGGACAGCTCGACGATGCTGTCCGGGGCTTGAGGCGACACTTGCGCTCAGGTTCTGGAGCCGCCGCGATCGGCGCAAGCACGCTTGTGGTCCGGGAGCTGTGGCGCTCCTTGACGGGCGTTCTTCACGCCCGTGGAGCTCACCACATGTAGTTGCAGGCTCCCCTTTGTCTGTTCTCGCCATTCTAGGCCGCTATGTGTGATGCCATGTGTGTATGTCAACTTAGTAGTGTAGTTGTTTGCGCGGTTTGCGCTTGCTGCCGGAAGAGGTGGAGGAAACTAGCTGCATGAAAAGACTTGGGTTGGGCGCCGAAGTAGCGCCTAGCAGCCGTGTCCACCAATAGCTTCAGGAACTGTGGTACTTCCTTGCATGGGCAGCCGTACGTCTCAACCGCCAGAGGGAAAAAGGCAACGGTGTCAGGGCGGTTGGCGTAATGGCCAATCTTCTTGTCCGCTGCCTCCCTTGCTGCCCATCCCCTCCCCTTTTTGGCATTCGGATCCCGGGTGCTGATGGGGTCCGTGATGGTGACGTCACACACATAGAGTGCCCCTGAGCTCCGGTCACGCATCGTGAAATCCGCCGTCTGTTCTTCAATTGGGCAGAATGCAGCTGATTCCCTGTGAACTATGAAGCCTGCGTCTTGTGCCATCGTGATACACGCGTCCCTTAGTTCATTGTGGGTGTTGATCCTATGCTTGCCGGTGCCGCAGCGTAGCAGGTGGTTTGGCAGCCGTGGGTCCTTGATTTCAACGTGCTTCGAGCAGTCGCAGTGTTTGGGTGTAGAGAAGGGCAGCCTAAAGCGGATCGCGTTGGCAAAGTGCTCTGGCCCCACCCGGCGGTGTGCTTCCTTTGGGATTGCAGTAAGCCAGTCACCACTACCGTAACCAGTCAGGGAGTAGTATCTCTGTGTGTGGCCAGATAGAGGGTTCAGCCGCATCAGCCGCGTGGCTTCCACCTGTTGAGCGTATCTGCTTCCCTGTACTCGAACACCGAGCTCATGCTGCAGCTTCAGTCCCGATGGCTCCAGTCTCTCCTTGTCAAGTATTTCTCTGGCCTCCTGTGGCAGTGCTGCTTCACACTCGTGCAGCCATGTATGCAAGGCTGTATCCGTGTCCCGTGGAACCAGCATGTGGTCTCTGGCAGCCCCCAAGGCATCTCCTGCCTCCAGTGGTAAGCTGGCGAGGAGTTGGGCTGTTTGGGTGAAACTGGCCAGAAAACCGAAGGTCCCTTCTATCGTGGGGTCGCTGAGGCCCAACCCGCCTAGTGATGGTGGGAGAGATGACTGTTCCCATACCCGAGATTGTTCTTCCCCATCTGAAGGGACACGGATCCCGCAGGCTGTCAGGAGTGTGGCTAGCAGGTCTGTCCCCCACTGTGACCAGGTGAGGCGAGGTAGCAGGTGGAGTGGGGTTGTTCGGGTGAGATAGGCTGCCCGTCGGGAGATGCAGAGTGTGAGGAGGAGTGATGCTACCTGGGGGTCTGCTCTCTCGATTAGTGGCAGTGGCGCGGACATAGCCTGTAGCTGGGCAGCCAGGTAAGCGACGGCTCCCTCAGGGGTACCTAGAAAACTGCCTAGGAGCTGGACTCCGGTAGTGCTAATCGGTACCCCCGGCGGCAGTTGTACTGTGCTGTCGATGGCTTGCCTACTCCATCCGGCGCACTTCTCAGCCGAGGTTGTGTCGTAGGCCCACGAGCGCTAGTTGGTTGGTGAAGTGTGTGAAGGCTGCCACTGTTTCGCGGGTGTTACCAATGAAGCTGACGTCATCAGCGTACGCCAGGCAGAGTACGCTGGGATGTTCTGCGGCGGTTGCTTTCAGTGCTGGATGCATCCCAGCCGCGAATAGTAATGGTCCTAAGGGGTCCCCTTGCCGGACCCCTCGTTCGCTCGTTAGTGGCGGGCTGTCAAAACCGGCGTCAAGGAACAGTAGAGATGGTCTGCCGTAGGTCAGTTTGACTAGTGGTAACAGTCGTGATAACGCTGTGTCCTGTAACGCCGTGACAATTGCTTGCCGTGAGATACTGTTGAAAGCGTTGGAAATGTCTGTCTGTAGGATGATGGAGTCCGGATGTCTGTCAGTGTATGCTCGCGCGCTGTGGATTACTGCTTCAGCGCCCCCTGGGACTGCCACGCCATATTGCAGGGGTAGAAAGTACGAACGTGCAGCTTCGCCCAGGGCTGTCAGTGCTGCCGCTACAGGCGGGTTCTCCGCAGCCGCCGCCTCTCCTAACTTGATCATGAGTCCCACGGATTGGGCCCTCTGCAGTGCAACCGACCACCTCTGCCTGAACTGGTGCAGGAACTTCGCGGCATGATAGGATTTGGAGTCGGCGTTGAAGTATCGCCGAGCCGCCGTGTCTGCAAGGAGTTTCAGGAACACAGGGACCTCCGCACAAGGGCAGCCGTAGGTCTCCACTGCCAGGGGGAAGAAGCCGACGGTCTCTGGCAGGTTCTCATAGTGCTTGATCTTCTTATCCGCCTGCTCCCGGGCTGCCCAACCCCTGCCTTTCTGTGCCTCCGGGTCCCGTGTGCTAATAGGGTCTGTAACCGTCACATCACACACCCAGACCGCCCCACTGCTTCTGTCTGTCATGGTAAAATCAGCCCGCTGTCTGCTCCTCTATGGGGCAGTAGACGTTTGTCTCCCTGTGTACTATGAACCCCGCGTCTTGCGCCATGCTGATGCACGCGTCACGGAGTTCGTTGTGAGTATTCGTACGGTGCTTCCCCGTGCCGCAGCGGAAGAGGTGGTTGGGGAGGCGCGGGTCTGTGATAGCGGTGTGTTCTGCGCAGTCACAATTCTTCGGATTAGAGAAAGGTAGGCCCAACCGGAAGCGCACGGCGTTGCTGAAGTGTACCGAGCCAATGCGACGTGAGGAAGCTACCGGGACCGCCGTCAGCCAGTCCCCTGTGCCGTAGCCTGTGAGTGAGAACATTCTCTGTGTGTGCCCAGAGAGTGGATTCAGTCTCATTCGCCTCGTCTCTTGGATCTGTACCGCGTATCTACTCCCCTGTACTTTCAGGCCCAGTGTGTGCTGGAGCTTGATGTCCGACCTAGAGAGCCGCTCCTGGTCAACTACGTCGCGTGCGTCTGATGGCAGGGCAGTCTCGCACTCTGTGAGCCAGGAGTGAAGCGGTGTGGTGACGTCTCGGGGCAGAATCATGTGGCTGTGTGCTCGTGTAAGTGCTATGTCTGGTGCTAGCGTCAGGGAGGAAAAGAAGAGCGCGGCTTGTGTGAAGCTGGCGACGAAGCCGTAGACCCCTTCTACGAGTGGGTCCGTGAGTCCTAAGCCGCCCAGGGATGAGGGAAGCGAAGCCTGCGCCCACACTCTCGACTGCTCCGTGCTACAGGTAGGGACTCTTATCCCGCAGGATGTCAGGAGCGCTGCTAGGAGGTCTCTCCCCCACTGTGCCCAGGTGTCTCGTAGTAGGAGGGAGATTCAGTGGCGTGGTCCTAGTGAGGTATGCTACGCGTCTAGAAATGCAGCGGGTCAGTAGCAGGGAGGCTACTTGGGGGTCGGCACGTTCTAAGAGCGGCAGCGGCTTCGCCATTTCCTCTAGCTGCCCCGCCAGGAATTTGGCCGCGCCCGCTGCTGGCCCCAGGAAGCTGCCTAGAAGGCGTATCCCGTCCGGTGAAAATGGGACCCCTGGCGGCAGCTGAATTGGCTCGTCGCCCTTTGTGCTCCATGCCGCACATTTCTGTGGATTATGTGTAAGCCCCAGCTGCGCTAGCTTGCTCGTGAAGAAATTGAATGCTGCTACAGTGTCCGTGTCGTCCCCCAAAAATGTCACGTCGTCTGCACACGCCAAACAGAGAACGTGGGGGTGTGTGTCAGCAGTTTCGCGAAGTGCTGGGCGAATCCCTGCTGCGAACAGTAGGGGGCCGAGTGGGTCCCCCTGTCTCACGCCGCGTTCACTGTTCAGTGGGTGCCTGGCGAAATTCGAGTCGAGGTACAGCTTTGACGGGTTACCGTACGTTAGCCGTACTAGAGGGAGCAGTGACGAAAGGTTGTTGTCGCGGCCAAATCCCGTTGATGATTGCTTGTCGCGAAATGCTATTAAAGGCATTTGAAATGTCGGTCTGTAACACCACGCAGCGGTCCCTCGAGTCAACGAAGGCATGTGCAACATGGATGTTCGCCTCAGCTCCCCCTGGTACCTCCACCCCGTACTGTAGAGGCAGGAAATGGTCACGTGCAGCTTCCCCAATTGCGGTCAGAGCTGCCTTGGCCGCGAGGCGCGTCAGGCACTCGCCAATTGCAATTGGCCGAACCCCCCCACCTGGCTTGGACAGCGCGATTAGGCGCGACGCTGTCAGCAGGTCTGCCACTGGCTCGGGTAATTTCCCTGCCAGGATAGTGTTGACTAGGGCATGCAGGTGGGTGCAGACCGATGCGTTGGTTGCAGATGCGTCGCGAAGGTGTTCGAAAGCGGTTCCGGACGGTCCAGTCCCCACCCCATTATCGGACCGACCCAGAAGTTTGGAGAAATCGGCGTGGCTGATTTGCAGGTTCGGGCCAAGCGTGTTGTTGGCCAGCTCAGCTGCTCGTCGTCGGTTCGGGGGTGTTTCGTGCGAAGTTCATCCAAGACTGCTGGGCCAGGCGTGCAGACTGGGGTTGACTCGAGGGCCAGTACGGCTCGGCGGAGACTTCCACGCTTGGCCAGGCCCTCAGCCCTGCTGAGAACGCCAGCCTCGTCAGGTTGGTGACGTGGAGACGGTGGGGTGTTGGTGGCTTCGTCTGTGTCAGAATACAGCTGCCCCCATTCGCCACGCTGGAAAGCTCTGAGACGGGCTTTGACTTCGGGCCACTTCGGTCTTCTTGGCGATGTTTGACGAAGAGTGAGCCGAGGGAGAAACAGCAGCAGTCGCCACCCTGCGACCGAGTCCGGATTTTGAGCGAGGTGGAGGAGCGGGGTGAGTAACACCAGTGAAAACAGCTGACACAAATTGGGCGGTAATCGGCGCGACAGGGATGGCTGACGACTGTCGCACAGGGCCGCCAAGTCCCAATCATCGATGGCTGCGAACAGGTCGGTTCGCTTCGCCAATTCCTCTGGCGAGAAATAGCAGGGGAAATGAGTTTGATTTGCTGACGCGCTGCGAGAGCGCGCGGTTTGATTCCTTTACGCGCGCCTCGGGATATCTTCCTGTCCCTCAGTTGGATTCGTAGCCGTCCGATGCACTTGCTGCGCTCCTCCTACTTCGCCCGCCTCATGCTCAGCCGCTCGCCTTCCAGGCCTTAGCCTTCCAGCCACATCACTTTCCTCCTCGTCATCTTCACTTAATGGGAGCGGCTCCTCCCTATAAGAAGGATCTCCTTGATCCTCCTCTTCATTAGCCATTTCTAGTGTTGTTAAAGCCCGTCGCCCTGCCGGTTGGAAGCCATTCTCCGGTCCACCTCCCACGCCGCTAGCTGTCACTCTACCTCTGCCTCGCCCTCCTCGGCCCCTCGATGGTGATTACTGGGCCGACCGATTATTCGCCAATGCGCGCTGGCGTTGCGTCGGTTGCGTTCGAAAGGCCACCGCCTGCCTCCGGAACGGGGACCATGCCGACGGGCTCCCTGACGCTGCCTGCTCCGAAGCCTGCGACAGAAGGCGCTGAAATCCTTCCTCGCCCCGCACCGTCGTTTCGCGAGGCCCTGGCCTCTCTGCCTGGCGACGGTGTTCGCCAGGCTCCAGCGCTGTCTGCACCTCTTCCTGTCGGTTGCGCCGCCTGTCCCTCTCGCTGCGGCGTCCGATGTGTCTGCTCCGTCTGGCGCTCTTCTCCCTGCCGACCCCGCCGCTCCGTCTGCTGCCGCCGAGCGGGCTTGTTGCTGGCGGCGTGACGACCACCACTGACGTCCAGGGCCAGCCGCCGCTTCCCGCCGCTCCGGCTCCCCCGTCTGCACCGCCTCCGACGCTGGCGCCTCCTCCGCCTGTGCAGGCGGGATCTGCTCCTGCACTGGCCGTGGCCGTACCTCCCGCGCTCCTTGTGGGTGCGCCCCCTGCACCGTACGCGGGTACTCCTCTGGTGCCGCCTGGGGTTGCTCCTGGTGCCTCGCCTGTTGTAGCACCGCCCGCTCCGCACGTGGCGGGTCTGTCTGCGCCGCCTGTGGCCGTTCCCGTTGCGCCTCCGGTGGCAAATACCGCTGTGCCGTCCGCTCCGCGTCCGCAGTCTCCTGGGCGTCGTCAGCAGCGGCCCTAGTCCCCCGCACGTCAGGACGAGCGGGCGTCATCCCGCCGCCGCCACAATTCCCCGCGGCGCCGCGGTCCGCGTCATGGGGGTGGCGGCTGGGGGTATGATCAGCCGGTGACGATGGCTGACCTGCAGCGCGCAGTATCAGCTGCTGTGCGCGAGGAGCGGAACGGGCAGGCGAGCCAGAGCAACTCCCCGCGTGTTGCTCAGACCCCCGTGGCACCCCCCCCAACTGCGCCTCCTGCCCAGGCCGCCCCTCGTCTTCCTGCAACTGTTCCTCCTCCTCATGTTCCCGCTGCTCCAACTCCGCAACTGGGGAATCACCGCCAGGCGCCGTGGGTCCCCCCTGTGGCGGGGGTCGAGTTTTTGACCGCGGCTGGTGGGCCCGTGACTGCACAATACCCGTCCCTGCTGCCTGTTGATCCCCCTCCCCCGTCCGCAGGTGCGGCGCACTCGTTCTCGGCCCTCCTGGGGCCTCAGCGTCCGGTTGCGGTGCCGGAGGTGACCCTTGGTCAGATCTGGCGCCTCTCGGAGGCTCTGCGGGTCGTGCATCTGGTGCAGGTGTATGGTCATGCCGCCCTGTCCCAGGGCGACTCACTGGTGGGCGGCCCTCGGGACGATTGCTTCGCGGCTGCTGATCGCCTCGCCGAGCTGCTAGCGCCCGTGTTGGCTGCGCCCGCGCCGGGTGGGCTTGCGGGGGTCGGGCCCCTTGGTTCGGCCGTACGTGGGCTGCGGCGGTTGTTGCATAGTGGGACTGGATCCGGGGCGATCGCCGCAGGCACGGTGTTGGTGCGGGAGCTTCATCGCACGCTGTCGGGGCTGCTTGCCGTGTTTGACGCGGATCAGATGTAGCGTCTGCGCGCCCCGGGAGCTCACCGCGTGTGGAAGCGGGCTCCTCTTGCTCCATGCTTTACCTAGGCTAGCGTGGGTTGTCCTATGCTTGTATGCATGCCTATAGTTGCAAGCCTTGCGTGTTTCTTGCCACCTCTCACGTGCGGCCGAAGGCCGCGCCGTCGAGCGTCGGCCGCCGAAGGCGGCCGATGCGAGCGAAAAATTGCAGCCGCCAAATGAATAATGAGCCAACGAGGCTAGAACAGCCACTTAAGTAGCTAGGAACCTAAAGGCAGAGGCTAAGGGCAGAGGGCAGAGGCTAGCCCTCTCTCTCTCTCTCTCTCTCTCTCTCTCTCTCTCTCTCTCTCTCTCTCTCTCTCTCTCTCTCTCTCTCTCTCTCTCTCTCTCTCTCTCTCTCTCTCGCTCTCTCGAACGAGCGAAAAATTGCAGCCGCCAAATGAATAATGAGCCAACGAGGCTAGAACAGCCACTTAAGTAGCTAGGAACCTAAGGGCAGAGGCTAAGGGCAGAGGGCAGAGGCTAGCTCTGGCTGAGAGGCTGAGAGGCTGAGAGGGTGAGAGGCTATTTACAGGCCTTATAAACTAGGGGTGTGGGCGGCTGAGAGGCTGAGAGGCTAAGGGGCTAAGCTATGCCTCTCTCTCTCTCTCTCTCTCTCTCTCACTCTCTCTCCGCTGGGTTAGAAGGAATGAACCTGCAGCCGAATAATGAGGAGAACGGCCCTAGGAAGGCCTTAAGTAGGGCCTAGAGGCTAAGGGCAGAGGCTAAGGGCTGAGGGCAGAGGCTATTCCTCTCTCTCTCTCTCTTGCTCTCTCTCGAACGAGCGAAAAATTCTCAGCCGCCAAACTAACAATGAGGAGAACGGCCCTAGGAAGGTCTTAAGTAGGGCCTAGAGGCAAGGGCAGAGGCTAAGGGCTAAGGGCAGAGGCTATTCCTCTCTCTCTCTCTCTCTCTCTCTAATGGTCCTTGTATTGATATAGCCACCAAGTACAAGCATGCAGGTCCTAGAGTCATAGGTAACAAACAAGCAAGGCATAAGCATATCAGATCTACAACTCCACTAGGGGCTCAATGACTGCGAAGCAGTCCCCAAGGTGCAACTCGTCCCCAATTCCCCCCACAGCGGGTTCTCTGCCGCCGCAGCCTCTCCAAGCTTGAGCAGGAGGCCCACAGATTGGGCCCTTTGTAGCGCCACCGACCAGCGTTGCCTGAACTGGTGCAGGAACTTTGCAGCATAGAACGATTTGGAGTCGGCGTTGAAGTGGCGCCGAGCTGCAGTGTCCGCCAAGAGCTTCAGGAAGACTGGCACCTCCGCACAGGGGCAGCCGTAGGTGTCCACTGCCAAAGGGAAGAACTGCACCGTCTCTGGCAGGGTGGCGTAGTGCTGGATCTTTTTATCCGCTTGCTCCCGTGCCGCCCAGCCCCTGCCCTTCTGCGCCTCAGGATCCCTAGTGCTAATAGGGTCGGTAATGGTGACGTCGCACACGTAGACAGCCCCACTGCTTCTGTCCGTCATCGTAAAATCAGCCGTCTGCTCCTCAATGGGGCAGTGCACCGACGACTCGCTGTGAACGATGAACCCCGCGTCTTGGGCCATGCTAATGCACGCATCGCGCAGCTCGTTGTGGGTGTTGATGCGATGCTTGCCCGTGCCGCAGCGGAGTAGGTGGTTAGGGAGGCGGGGGTCCGTGATGGCGGTGTGGTCAGCGCAGTCACAGTTCTTTGGCGTGGAGAAGGGGAGGGCCAGCCGGAAACGCACGGCGTTAGAGAAGTGAGTGGGCCCGATCCTTCTGTTGGCCGCAATGGGGATAGCAGTCAGCCAATCCCCGGTCCCATAACCGGTCAGTGAGTACATCCGCTGCGTGTGTCCGCACAGGGGGTTCAGCGCCATCCGTCGTGTCTCCCGGACTTGTACGGCATATCTGCTCCCATGTACCCTCAGCACCAATGCGTGCTGGAGTCTGGTGTCTGATCGCTCCAGCCGCTCTTTCTCCAGGATTTCCCGTGCGTCGTCCGGTAACGCCGCTTCGCACTCCGAGAGCCATGCGTGGAGAGGCGTGGCGGCGTCTGCAGGCAGCAGCATGTGGTCCTGAGCCTGCGTCAGTGCGCCATCAGCGGCGCCGTCCAGTGATGCCAGGAAGAGCGCGGCCTGTGTGAAGCTCGCTGCGTACTCGTACACTCCCTCGATTAGTGGGTGGGTGATGCCTATCCCCCCCAAAGACGGCGGCAGTGAGGCCTGCGCCCAGACACGTGCTTGTTCCATGCGGCATGTGGGGACGCGGATGCTGCATGCTGTGAGTAGAGCTGCAAGCAGATCAGTCCCCCACTGACTCTAGGTGTCATGAGGTAGAAGGTGGAGCGGTGTTGTTCTGGTGAGGTATGCCACCCGCCTCGAGATACAGCGGGTGAGCAGTAACGAAGCTACCTGGGGGTCGGCTTTCTCAAGGAGTGGCAAAGGCTTTGCCATTTCCCGTAGCTGACCCGACAGGAACTGTGACGCCCCACTGTCGGGACCCACGAAGCTTCCGAGCAAGCGCACGCCGTCCTGGGAGAATGAAACGTCCTGAGGCAGCTGGGCCGTCACCGCTGCTTCCTTGCTCCAGGCCGCGCATTTATGCGCGTTGTGTCTTAGCCCCAGGTGTGCCAGCTTCTCGGTGAAGTGATTGAATGCGGCTACAGTGCTCGCCGCCTCCCCCAGGAATGTGACATCGTTGGCGTAAGCCAGACAAAGCACATGGGGATATGCCTCAGCAGTGTCGCGAAGTGCTGGGTGTATTCCCGCGGCAAACAGTAGAGGGCCAAGTGGGTCCCCTTGACGCACGCCCCGTTCGCTGATCAGTGGATCACTTTCGAAATTGGCATCGAGATGCAACTTTGACGGGTTACCATAGGTCAGCTTCACTATCGGCACAATTGGTGATAGCCCAGGTTCCTGTAACGCCGTCGCGATAGCTTGTCGGGATATGCTGTTGAATGCATTCGTGATGTCGGTCTGCAGCACCAGGCTGTTGGGTAGCTTGTCCAGATACGCCCGCGCCACGTGGATAACTGCCTCGGCTCCTCCTAAGACAGCTACCCCATACTGTAGAGGCAGGAAATAGGCACGTGCAGCGTCACCCATGGCAGCAAGGGCTGCCTTGGCTGCCAGCCGGGTGATGCATTCTCCAATGGCGATTGGTCGAGCCCCACCGCCGGGTTTGGCCAGGGCTATGAGTCGCGAGGCTGTCAGTAGGTCCGCCACCGGTGCTGGTAGGTTGCCCCCCAAAATGGTGTTTATCAATGCGTGCAGATGGGTGCTGACTCGTCCGTTCGTGATTGCCGCGTCGCGCATGTGCTCGAACGTTGTTCCCGAAGGTCCGGCACCGACCCCATTCTCGCACCTCCCCAACAGTTTGGCGAAGTCAGCGTGGGTGATGGACAATTTTGACTCGGGTGTGGGTGGCCACGCCGTCTGTTCTGTTTCGGCTGGCGGGTGTTTCCGGCGGAGCTCCTCCAGAATTTCTGGAGTTGGTTTGCAGACTAGCGTTGACTCCAACGCCAACACGGCTCAGCGCAGGCTGCCACGTTTAGCCAGGCCCTCGGCTCGGCTTATGACTCCGGTAGCATCGGGCTGATGACGTGGTGGCGCGGGTGTATTGACTGCATCAATCGCGTCCCTATACAGTTGGTCCCACTCGCCACGCTGGAAGGCCCGGAGTCGATCCTTGATCTGGGGCCAGTTCGGTTTCCGTGGCGAGTTTTGGCGAAGCGTCAGACGTGGCAGAAAAAGGAGAAGGCGCCAACCAGCCTCTGATTCCGGGTTTCGTGACAGGTGAAGTAACGGGGTCAGTAGCGCCAGCGAAAACAACTGGCACAAGTTTGGCGGTAACCGCCGTGCCAGGGATGGCTGTCGGCTGTCGCAGAGGGCTGGGATATCCCAGTTCGCGATGTCAGCGGACCAATCCGCCCGCATCGCCAGCTCCTCTGGCGTGAAATAGCGAGGGAAATTGGGATTTCCTCGCACCGCCACCCCGTCTGTCGCGGCCCGATGTCGCCTGGTGCGGCCCGCCCTTGCTTGTGCTGGTGTGGTTGGAATCCCGCCCGTACGATCAACATCGGACGGTCCTCCTGCAGAATCCCTTTGCTCGCCAAGGGACTGCCTTGGTCTTGCTCCCGTCCTCCTCGCGTTCTCCCTTACTCCCTCCTCTCTTTCCGTCCCTTCATCTTCACTCGATGCATGTGCTCCTCCCTATAACAGGGGTCTGTTTCTTCTTCGCCATTATCTAACCTACTTAAAGCCCTTCGAGCCTCTCTCTGATATCCGTTCTCCGGCCCTCCTCCTGGTCCGCTAGCTGCCTCTCGCCCTCCGCCTCGCGCTCCTCGGCCTCGCGATGGTGATTGCTCGAGTGACCGATTATTCGCCAATGTGCGCTCGCGCTGCGTCGGTTGTGGTCGAAAGGCCGTCATCTGCCTCAGTAGCGGGGACCGTGGCGACGGGGTCCCCGCTGCCGTCTGCTCCGAAGCCCTTGACAGAAGCCGCTGAAAAGACTCCTCCCCTCGAATCCGCGGGTCCTCAGGTCGTGAACGGGGCTGCGCCGTCCGCGCCGGTTGTTGCTCCTCCTGCCCCGCCTGTTGCCCCTGTTCCCCCTGCTCCAGTTGTGCCGCCGTCGGCGTCTGCTCCTGACGGGGGAGGTTGCTGTTCCTCCTGTCCCTGTCCCTGGCGCTCCCGTTGCACCTGCCGTTGCTGTCCCCGACGTGCCTGCGCCGGCGTCTGCTTCTTCCCCGAGGGCGGCGTCCGCCACCACTGGCGGCCCGGCCCCGATGGTTGCGCCTCAGGGCGTGGACCAGCCTGCTCCCGCTCTCCTGCCGGCGGCCCCTGTGGTGCAGCCGACTCGTCCCCAGTCGCCCGACCGCCGACACTCACGCCCCCATTCTCCCGCCCTACAGCAGGAACGAGCATCGTCGCGGCGCCGGCGCAACTCTCCCCGGCGCTACCAGCAGCAGGCCCAGTGGCCCGCTCATCAGGGTGGGAGTGGGGGATGGAGAGGTCCCCGCGGGGCGTTCCGCCCGCCTGTGACAATGGCGGATCTTCAGCAGGAGGTGTCACGGGCCGTGCGCGAGGAGAGGGCGGCGCAGAGCCAGAGCAGTTCCCTTCGGGCCGCGCCGGCGACCGTGGCTCCTCGTCCGTCCGCGCCTCCCGTGGTCCCTCCGCCGGTTGCCGCACTTCCTCCACCCGTTCTCGCCCCGTCAGCTCCCACTCTTTCTGTAGCGGCGCCCGCTCCCAGCTCTCGTCTGGATCTGGCACCGGTTCCGCCTGTTGCGGGGGTGGAGTTTGTGGCCGCGGGTGGTGGCGCGGCGGCGGCTCAGTATGCAGCTGATGAGCCGCTCCAGTTCCTGGCGGAGGCGCTTCAGCCTCCGCAGACTCGTGTTCCCCAGTCGACTCTCGGTCAGCTCCACCGCCTTGCCGAGAGTCTCCATGCTTTGCTGCTGATACAGGTGCTTGCCCACTCCTCGCTCCCTATGGTCTCTCCTGAGACGTTCCGCGACCGTCCGCGCGAGACCTGCTTGGATGCGGCGGACCAGCTCGCCGTGCTGCTGGCGCCCGTGCTGGCTGCGCCCGCGGAGGGTGGCGCTGCTGCTGCGGGACAGCTGGACGAGGCTGTCCGGAGCTTGAAGCGGCATTTGCGCGCAGGATCTGGAGCCGCGGCGATCGGCGCAAGCACGCTTGTGGTCCGGGAGCTGTGGCGCTCCCTGACGGGCGTTCTCCACGCCCTTGGAGCTCACTGCATGTAGGCGCGGGCTCCAGTTGCTCCATAGTGATTTTCGCGGCTAGGCCGCGGTAGGTGCTGCCATGTGTGTAATGAGTGTGACTATAAACCGTCCTGTCGTGTTTTCTTGCCGTCCCCTCACGCGCGGCCGAAGGCCGCGCCGTCGAGCGTCGGCCGCCTTCGGCGGCCGGCGCGAGCGAAAATTTTCAGCCGCCACACGAACAATGAGATACCAGCCTTAGGAAGGCCTTAAGTAGGGCCTAGAGGCTAGGGGAAGAGGATAAGGGCCGAGGGGAGAGGCTATTCCCTCTCTCTCTCTCTCTCTCTCTCTCTCTCTCTCTCTCTCTCTCTCTCTCTCTCTCTCTCTCTCTCTCTCTCTCTCTCGAACATGCGAAAATTTTCAGCCGCCACACGAACAATGAGACACCAGCCTTAGGAAGGCCTTAAGTAGGGCCTAGAGGCTAGGGGAAGAGGCTAAGGGCCGAGGGGAGAGGCTATTCCCCTCTCTCTCTCTCTCTCTCTCTCTCTCTCTCTCTCTCTCTCTCTCTCTCTCTCTCTCTCTCTCTCTCTCTCTCTCTCTCTCTCTCTATCTCTCTCTCTCTCTCTCTCTAATGGTCCGTATATTGATAAGCCAGAAGGGTACACACATGCAATGAGAGGCAGCAGGTACTAACATGCAAGGTCGCCTAGACTATCCAACCCCACTAAGTCACCTAGAGCTCCAGAAGAGGCTCTAGGACGGTAAAGCAGTCCCCTAGGTACAATTCTTGCCCTATCCCTCCTACAGGCGGGTTCTCTGCAGCTGCCGCCTCTCCTAACTTGATCATGAGTCCCACGGATTGGGCCCTCTGCAGTGCAACCGACCACCTCTGCCTGAACTGGTGCAGAAACTTCGCGGCATGATAGGATTTGGAGTCGGCGTTGAAGTATCGCCGAGCCGCCGTGTCTGCAAGGAGTTTCAGGAACACAGGGACCTCCGCACAAGGGCAGCCGTAGGTCTCTACGGCGAGGGGGAAGAAGCCCACTGTCTCTGGCAGGTTCTCATAGTGCTTGATCTTCTTATCCGCCTGCTCCCGGGCGGCCCATCCCCTGCCTTTTCTAGCCTCCGGGTCCCTGGTACTAATAGGGTCCGTGACCGTCACATCACACACCCAAACCGCCCCACTGCTTCTGTCCGTCATGGTAAAATCAGCGGTCTGCTCCTCTATGGGGCAGTAAACGTTTGTTTCCCTGTGTACGATGAACCCCGCGTCTTGCGCCATGCTGATGCATGCGTCGCGGAGCTCATTATGAGTATTCGTACGGTGCTTCCCCGTGCCGCAGCGGAAGAGGTGGTTGGGGAGGCGCGGGTCTGTGATAGCGGTGTGGTCTGCACAGTCACACTTCTTCGGAGTGGAAAAAGGGAGGCCCAACCGGAAGCGTACGGCATTGCTGAAGTGTACCGGGCCGATGCGCCGAGAGGAAGCCACTGGTACCGCCGTCAGCCAGTCCCCCGCGCCGTAGCCTGTCAGTGAAAACATTCTCTGTGTGTGCCCAGATAGAGGATTCAGTCTCATTCGCCTCGTCTCTTGGACCTGTACCGCGTACCTACTCCCCTGTACTTTGAGGGCCAGCGTGTGCTGAAGCTTGATGTCCGACCTAGAGAGCCGCTCCTGGTCAACGACGTCGCGTGCGTCTATGGGCAGGGCAGTCTCGCACTCTGTGAGCCAGGAATGAAGCGGTGTGGTGACGTCCCGGGGTAGGATCATGTGGCTGTGTGCTCGGGTCAGTGCTGTGTCTGGTGCTAGCGTCAGGGAGGAAAAGAAGAGTGCGGCATGTGTGAAGCTGGCTACGAAACCGTAAACGCCTTCCACGAGCGGGTCTGTGATTCCTAGGCCGCCCAGGGATGATGGGAGCGAAGCTTGCGCCCATACTCTCGACTGCTCCGTGTTACAGGTAGGGACTCTAATCCCGCACGAAGTCAGGAGCGCGGCTAGGAGGTCTCTCCCCCACTGCGCCCAGGTGTCTCGTGGTAGGAGGTTCAGTGGGGTGGTCCTAGTGAGGTAAGCTACGCGTCTGGAAATGCAGCGGGTCAGGAGCAGGGAAGCTACTTGGGGGTCGGCGCGTTCTAAGAGCGGCAGCGGCTTCGCCATTTCCTCTAGTTGCCCCGCAAGGAATTTGGCGGCGCCGGCTGCTGGCCCCAGGAAGCTGCCTAGAATGCGTACCCCGTCCTTGGAAAACGGGACCCCTGGTGGCAGCTGAATTCGCTCGTCGCTGCTTGTGCTCCATGCAGCACATTTCTGTGGATTATGCTTAAGCCCCAGCTGCGCTAGCTTGCTCGTGAAGAAATTGAATGCTGCTACAGTGTCCGTGTCACCCCCCAGAAATGTCACGTCGTCAGCATACGCCAAGCAGAGAACGTGGGGGTGTGCTTCGGCGGTTTCGCGAAGGGCTGGGTGAATCCCTGCTGCGAACAGTAGAGGGCCGAGTGGGTCCCCCTGCCTCACGCCACGTTCACTCTGTAGCGGTTGGCAGGCAAAGTTCACGTCGAGGTACAGCTTCGACGGGTTACCGTATGTCAGGTGCACCAGCGGCAGCAGTGGCGAAAGGTTGGTGTCGCGTAACCCGTCGAGGATTGCTTGTCGCGAAATGCTGTTAAAGGCGTTTGAGATGTCGGTCTGTAACACCACGCAGCGGTCCCTCGAGTCAACGAAGGCACGTGCGATGTGGATGTTTGCTTCGGCTCCCCCTGGCACCGCCACCCCAAACTGTAGTGGCAAGAAGTGGTCACGTGCAGCCTCCCCAATTGCGGTCAGAGCTGCCTTGGCCGCGAGCCGCGTCAGGCATTCGCCAATAGCAATTGGTCGAACCCCCCCGCCCGGCTTGGTCAGCGCGATTAGTCGTGATGCGGTCAGCAGGTCTGCCACTGGTTCGGGTAATTTGCCTGTCATGATGGTGTTGACTAGGGCATGCAGATGGGTGCAGACCGATGCGTTGGTTGCAGATGCGTCGCGCAAGTGTTCGAATGCGGTTCCGGACGGTCCAGTCCCCACCCCATTCTCGCACCGACCCAGAAGTTTGGAGAAATCGGCCTGGCTGATTTGCAGGTTCGGGCCAGGTGTTGTTGGCCAGCTCAGCTGCTCGTCGACGGCTCGCGGGTGTTTTGCGCGAAGTTCATCCAGGACTGCTGGGCCAGGCGTGCAGACTGGGGTTGACTCGAGGGCCAGCACGGCTCGGCGCAGACTTCCTCGCTTGGCCAGGCCCTCTGCCCTGCTGAGTACTCCCACCTCGTCAGGCTGGTGACGTGGAGGCGGTGGGGTGTTGATGGCTTCGATCGCGTCAGAGTACAGCTGCCCCCATTCGCCACGCTGGAAAGCTCTGAGACGGGCTTTGACTTCGGGCCACTTCGGTCTTCTTGGCGATGTTTGGCGAAGTGTGAGCCGAGGGAGAAACAGCAGCAGTCGCCAACCAACGACGGAGTCCGGATTTCGCGCGAGGTGAAGCAGCGGGGTGAGTAACACCAGTGAAAACAACTGACACAAATTGGGCGGTAATCGGCGCGACAGGGATGGCTGACGACTGTCGCATAGGGCCGCCAAATCCCAATCAGCGATGGCTGCGAACAGGTCAGTTCGCTTCGCCAGCTCCTCTGGCGAGAAGTAGCGGGGGAAATGTGCCTGATTCGCTGACGCGCTGCCATAGTGCGCGGTTTGATTCCTCTGCGCGCGCCTCGGTGCATCGCTCAGTCCGGGGGTTGGAATCGTAGCCGTCCGATTGACTTGTTGCATTCCTCCTCCCTCGCCTGCCTCATGCATTCCTGCTTGCCTCCCATGCCTTAGCCTCCCAGCCTCAGCTATTTCCTCCTCGTCATCTTCACTTAGTGGGAGAGGCTCCTCCCTATAAGAGGGATCCCCTTGATCCTCCTCCTCCTCATTAGTTCTTTCCAGAGCTGTTAAAGCCTGTCGCCCCGCCGCTTGGAAGCCATTCTCGGGTCCTCCCCCTTCGCCGCTAGCTAACACTCTCCCTCTGCCTCGCCCTCCTCGGCCCCTCGATGGTGATTTCTGGGCCGACCAATTACTCGCCAATGCGCGTTGGCGCTCCGTCGGCTGCGTACGAAAGGCCACCGCCTGCCTCCGGAACGGGGACCATGCCGACGGGCTCCCCGACGCCGCCTGCTCCGAAGCCCGTGACAGAAGGCGCTGAAATCCTTCCTCGCCCCGCACCGTCGTTTCGCGAGGCCCTGGCGTCTCTGCCTGGCGACGGTGGTCACCAGGCGCCCGCGCTGTCTGCATCGCTTCCTGTTGCGCCGCCTGTCCCTCTCGCTGCGGCGTCCGATGTGTCTGCTCCGTCTGGCGCTCTTCGAGTTGCCGACCCCGTCGCTCCGTCTGCGGCCGCCGAACAGGCGGTTGTTGCTGGCGGCGTGGCGGCCCAGCCGGAGGGGTCCGCCACCACTGACGTCCAGGGCCAGCCGTCGCTTCCCGCCGCTCCGGCTCCCCGGTCTGCACCGCCTTAGAAGCTAGCGCCTCCTCCGCCTGTGCTTGCTGGGTCTGCTCCTGCTCTGGCCGCGGCTGTACCTCCCGCGCCACCTGTGGTTGCGCCCCCTGCACCGTCTGCGGGTGCTCCTCCTGCGCCGCCTGGAGTTGCTCCTGTTGCCCAGCCTGGTGCTGCACTGTCGGCTCCGCATGCGGCGGGTCCGTCTGCGCCGCATGTTGCTGTTCCTGTCGCACCACTGGTGGCGAATCCCGCTGCACCGTCCGCTCCGCGTCGGCAGTCTCCTGGCCGCCGTCAGCAGCGGCCCCAATCCCCCGTGCGTCAGGACGAGCGCGCGACGTCCCGGCGCCGCCACAATTCCCCGCGGCGCCGCGGTTCTCAGGCGAACTGGGCGGCGCAACGCGGCGGCCGAGGCGGCTGGTGGGGGCCGCGTCAGCCAGGTGGCGGCTGGGGGTATGATCAGCCGGTGACGATGGCTGACCTGCAGCGCGCGGTAACTGCTGCTGTGCGCGAGGAGCGGAACGGGCAGGCGAGCCAGAGCAACTCCCCGCGTGTTGCTCAGACACCCGTGGCACCTCCTCCGACTGCATTTCTCGCCCAGGTTGCCCCTCGTCCTCCTGCGATTGCTCCTCCTCCTCATGGTCCTTCTGCTTCGACCCCGCAGCTGGGGAATTGTCAGAGGTCCACTGGAGATCCCCGATGATCCTAGGGAAGGGTTACAGGCACGTCGGCCTGGGGGGTTATGGGCGCACTCACCCGCCATACAAACAAGCCCTTTTATCCCAGTGGTTAGTGACTGGGATTCTGACATGGTATCAGAGCGAAGGTCTCGGGTTCGATTCCCGGTGTGTGCACTTCGGGCATCCCAGTGCGGGGGGGTGTCAGAGGTCCACTGGGGATCCCCGATGATCCTAGGGAAGGGTTACAGGCACGTCGGCCTGGGGGGTTATGGGCGCACTCACCCGCTATATAAACAAGCCTTTTTATCCCAGTGGTTAGTGGCTGGGATTCTGACATGTTATCAGAGCGAAGGTCTCGGGTTCGATTCCCGGTGTGTGCACTTCGGGCATCCCAGTGCGGGGGGGTGTCAGAGGTCCACTGGAGATCCCCGATGATCCTAGGGAAGGGTTACAGGCACGTCGGCCTGGGGGGTTATGGGCGCACTCACCCGCCATACAAACAAGCCCTTTTATCCCAGTGGTTAGTGACTGGGATTCTGACAGGAATCACCGCCAGGCCCCGTTGGTCCCCCCTGTGGCGGGGGTCGCGTTGTTGACTGCGGCTGGTGGGCCTGTGACTGCACAGTACCCGTCCCTGCTGCCTGTTGATCCCCCTCCCCCGTCTGCAGGTGCGGCGCACTCGTTCTCGGCCTTGCTAGGGCCTCAGCGTCCGGTTGCGGTGCCGGAGGTGACCCTTGGTCAGATCTGGCGTCTGACGGAGGCTCTGCGGGTCGTGCATCTGGTGCAGGTGTATGGTCATGCCGCCCTGTCCCAAGGCGACTCACTTGTGGGCGGCGCACGGGACGATTGCTTCGCGGCTGCTGATCGCCTCGCCGAGCTGCTAGCGCCCGTGTTGGCTGCGCCCGCGCCGGGTGGGCTTGCGGGGGTCGGGCCCCTTGGTACGGCCATGCGTGGGCTGCGGCGGTTGTTGCATGCAGGGACTGGATCCGGGGCGATCGCCGCAGGCACGGTGTTGGTGCGTGAGCTGCATCGCACGCTGTCGGGGCTGCTTGCTGTGTTTGACGCGGATCAGATGTAGCGTCCGCGTGCCCCGGGAGCTCACCGCTTGTGGATGCGGGCTCCTCTTGCTCCATGCTTCACCTAGGCTAGTGTGGTGTGTGCTATGCGTGTATGCATGCCTATAGTTGCTTGTTTAGTGTGTTTCTTGCCATCTCTCACGCGCGGCCGAAGGCCGCGCTGTCGAGCGTCGGCCGCCGAAGGCGGCCGGCGCGAGCCGCTGGGTTAGAAGGAATGAAACGGCAGCTGAATAATGAGGAACTAACTAGGCCCAAGGGCCTTATAAACTAGGAGAGAGGGGGGCTGAGAGGCTGAGAGGCTAAGGGGCTAAGACATGCCTCTCTCTCTCTCTCTCTCTCTCTCTCTCTCTCTCTCTCTCTCTCTCTCTCTCTCTCTCTCTCATCTCTCTCTCTCTCTCTCTCTCTCTCTCTCTCTCTCTCTCTCTCTCTCTCTCTCTCTCTCTCTAATGGTCCTTGTATTGATATAGCAGTCAAGTACAAGCATGCAAGTCATAGAGGAATAGGCAGCAACCATGCAGGGTACAAACATCACAGATCTACAACTCCACGAGGGGCTCAATGACTGCGAAGCAGTCCCCAAGGTGCAACTCGTCCCCAATTCCTCCCACGGGCGGGTTCTCAACCGCCGCAGCCTCTCCAAGCTTGAGCAGGAGGCCCACAGATTGGGCCCTTTGCAGCGCCACCGACCAGCGTTGCCTGAACTGGTGCAGGAACTTTGCAGCATAGAACGATTTGGAGTCGGCGTTGAAGTGGCGCCGAGCTGCAGTGTCCGCCAAGAGCTTCAGGAAGACTGGCACCTCCGCACAGGGGCAGCCGTAGGTGTCCACCGCCAAGGGGAAGAACTTCACTGTCTCTGGCAGGGTGGCGTAGTGCTGGATCTTCTTGTCCGCTTGCTCCCGTGCCGCCCAGCCCCTGCCCTTCCGCGCCTCAGGATCCCTAGTGCTAATAGGGTCAGCAATGGTGACATCGCACACATAGACAGCCCCACTGCTTCTGTCCGTCATCGTAAAATCAGCTGTCTGCTCCTCAATGGGGCAGTGCACCGACGACTCGCTGTGAACAATGAACCCCGCGTCTTGGGCCATGCTAATGCACGCATCGCGCAGCTCGTTGTGGGTGTTGATGCGATGCTTGCCTGTGCCGTAGCGGAGTAGGTGGTTAGGGAGGCGGGGGTCCGTGATGGCGGTGTGGTCAGCGCAGTCACAGTTATTTGGCGTGGAGAAGGGGAGGGCCAGCCGGAAACGCACGGCATTAGAGAAGTGAGTGGGCCCTATCCTTCTGTTGGCCGCAATGGGGATAGCAGTCAGCCAATCCCCGGTCCCATAACCAGTCAGGGAGTACATCCGCTTGGTGTGACCGCACAGGGGGTTCAGCGCCATCCGTCGTGTCTCCCTGACCTGTACGGCATATCTGCTCCCATGTACCCTCAGCGCCAATGCGTGCTGTAGCCTGGTGTCTGATCGCTCCAGCCGCTCTTTCTCCAGGATTTCCCGTGCGTCGTCCGGTAACGCCGCCTCGCACTCCGATAGCCATGCGTGTGTAGAGGCGTGGCAGCGTCTGCAGGCAGCAGCATGTGGTCCCGAGCCTGCGTCAGCGCGCCGTCAGCGGCGCCGTCTAGTGATCCCAGGAAAAGCGCGGCCTGTGTGAAGCTCGCTGCGTACCCATACACTCCCTCGATTAGTGGGTCAGTAATGCCTATCCCCCCCAAAGACGGCGGCAGTGAGGCCTGCGCCCAGACGCGTGCTTGTTCTGTGCGGCATGTGGGGACGCGGATGCTGCATGCTGTGAGTAGAGCTGCAAGCAGATCGGTCCCCCACTGAGGTGTCGCGAGGCAGAAGGTGGAGTGGTGTCGTTCTGGTAAGGTATGCCACCCGCGTTGAGATACAGCGGGTGAGCAGTAACGAAGCTACCTGGGGGTCGGCTTTCTCAAGGAGTGGCAAAGGCTTTGCCATTTCCCGTAGCTGACCCGACAGGAACTGTAACGCTCCACTGTCGGGACCTACGAAGCTTCCGAGCAAACGCACACCATCCTGGGAGAATGGGACGCCCTGAGGCAGCTGAGCCGTCACCGCTACCTCCCTGCTCCAGGCCGCGCATTTCTGCGCGTTGTGTCTCAGGCCCAGGTGCGCCAGCCTCTCGGTGAAGTGGTTGAATGCGGCTACAGTGTCCGCCGCCTCCCCCAGGAATGTAACATCGTCGGCGTAAGCCAGACAAAGCACATGGGGATGTGCCTCAGCAATGTCGCGGAGTGCTGGGTGCATTCCCGCGGCAAACAGTAGAGGGCCAAGTGGGTCCCCTTGACGCACGCCCCGTTCGCTGATCAGCGGATCACTTTCGAAATTTGCGTCGAGATGCAACTTTGACGGGTTACCGTACGTCAGTTTCACTAGCGGCACAATTGGCGATAGCCCAGGTTCCTGTAACGCTGTCGCGATAGCTTGTCGGGATATGCTGTTGAATGCATTCGAGATATCGGTCTGCAGCACCAGGCTGTTGGGTAGCTTGTCCAGATACGCCCGCGCCACGTGGATAACTGCCTCGGCTCCTCCTAGCTACCCCGTACTGTAGAGGCAGGAAATAGGCACGTGCAGCATCGCCCATGGCTGCGAGGGCTGCCTTGGCTGTCAGCCGGGTGATGCATTCGCCAATGGCGATTGGTCGAGCTCCACCGCCGGGTTTGGCCAGGGCTATGAGTCGCGAGGCTGTCAGTAGGTCCGCCACCGGTGCTGGTAGGTTGCCCCCCAAAATAGTGTTTATCAATGCGTGCAGATGGGTGCTGACTCGTCCATCCGTGATTGCCGCGTCACGCATGTGCTCGAACGTTGTTCCCGAAGGTCCGGCACCGACCCCATTCTCGCACCTCCCCAGCAGTTTTGCGAAGTCAGCGTGGGTGATGGTCAATTTTGTCTCTGGTGTGGGTGGCCACGTCGTCTGTTCTGTTTCGGCTGGCGGGTGTTTCCGTCGGAGCTCCTCCAGTATTTCTGGAGTTGGTTTGCAGATTGGCGTTGACTCCAGCGCCAACACGGCTCGGCACAGGCTGCCACGTTTAGCCAGGCCCTCGGCTCGGCTAATGACCCCGGTAGCATCGGGCTGATGACATGGTGGCGCGGGTGTATTGACTGCTTCAATCGCGTCCCTGTACAGTTGGTTCCACTCGCCACGCTGGAAGGCCCGGAGCCGATCCTTGATCTGGGGCCAGTTCGGTTTCCGTGGCGAGTTTTGGCGAAGCGTCAGACGTGGCAGAAAGAGGAGAAGGCGCCAACCAGCCTCTGATTCCGGGTTTCGGGATAGGTGAAGTAACGGGGTCATTAGCGCCGGCGAAAACAACTGGCACAAGTTTGGCGGTAACCGCCGTGCCAGGGATGGCTGTCGACTGTCGCAGAGGGCTGGGATATCCCAGTTTGCGATGTCTGCGAACCCGTCTGCCCGCATCGCGAGCTCCTCTGGCGTGAAATAGCGAGGGAGATTGGGATTTCCTCGCGCCGCTGCCGCCTCCGTCGCGGCCCGATTTCGCCTGGTGCGGCCCGTCCTCGCTTGTGAAGGTGCGGTTGGAGTTTCGCCCGTACGATCACCATCGGACGGTCCACCCGCAGTGTCCCTTTGCTCGCCAAGGGTCTGCCTTGGTCTCGCTCCCGTCCTCCTCCCGTTCTCCCGTACTCCTTCCTCTCCTTCCGTCCCTTCATCTTCGCTCGAGGGCATTGGCTCCTCCCTATAAGAGGGGTCATTTTCTTCCTCGTCATTACGTAGCCTGTTTAAAGCCCTTCTGGCCTCCGTCTGATAGCCGTTCTCCGGCCCTCCTCCCTGTCCGCTAGCTGCTCCTCGCCCTCCGCCGCGCGCTCCCCGGCCTCGCGATGGTGATTGCTGGAGTGACCGTTTACTCGCCAATGCGCGCTGGCGCTGCGTCGGTTGTGCTCGAAAGGCCGTCGTCTGCCTCAGGAGCGGGGGCCGTTGCGACGGGGTCCCCGCCGCAGTCCCCTCCGACGCCCTTGACAATAGCCGCTGGAAAGACTCCTCCCCTCGAATCCGAAGGTCCTCTTGGCGCGAACGGGGTTGCGTCGTCTGCGCCGGTCTCTCTCTCTCTCTAATGGTCCGTATATTGATAAGCCAGAAGGGTACACACATGCAATGAGAGACAGCAGGTACTATCATGCAAGGTAGCCTATATTATCCAAACCCCACTAAGTCACCTAGAGCTCAAGAAGAGGCTCTAGGACGGTAAAGCAGTCCCCTAGGTACAATTCTTGCCCTATCCCTCCTACAGGCGGGTTCTCTGCAGCCGCCACCTCTCCTAACTTGATCATGAGTCCCACGGATTGGGCCCTCTGCAGTGCAACCGACCACCTCTGCCTGAACTGGTGCAGGAACTTCGCGGCATGATAGGATTTGGAGTCGGCGTTGAAGTATCGCCGAGCCGCCGTGTCTGCAAGGAGTTTCAGGAACACAGGGACCTCCGCACAAGGGCAGCCGTAGGTCTCCACGGCGAGGGGGAAGAAGCCCACTGTCTCTGGCAGGTTCTCATAGTGCTTGATCTTCTTATCCGCCTGCTCCCGGGCCGCCCATCCCCTGCCTTTCTTGGCCTCCGGGTCCCTGGTACTAATAGGGTCTGTAACTGTCACATCACACACCCAAACTGCTTCACTGCTTCTGTCTGTCATGGTGAAATCCGCTGTCTGCTCCTCTATGGGGCAGTAAACATTTGTTTCCCGGTGCACGATGAACCCCGCGTCTTGCGCCATGCTGATGCAAGCGTCGCGAAGCTCATTATGAGTATTCGTGCGGTGCTTCCCCGTGCCACAGCGGAAGAGGTGGTTGGGGAGGCGCGGGTCTGTGATAGCGGTGCGGTCTGCACAGTCACAATTCTTCGGGGTGGAGAAAGGGAGGCCTAACCGGAAGCGCACGGCGTTGCTGAAGTGTACCGGGCCGATGCGACGTGAGGAAGCTACCGGGACCGCCGTCAGCCAGTCCCCTGTGCCGTAGCCTGTGAGTGAGAACATTCTCTGTGTGTGCCCAGAGAGTGGATTCAGTCTCTTTCGCCTCGTATCTTCGACCTGAACCGCGTATCTACTCCCCTGTACTTTCAGGCCCAGTGTGTGCTGGAGCTTGATGTCCGACCGAGAGAGCCGCTCCTGGTCAACTACGTCGCGTGCGTCTGAGGGTAGGGCTGTCTCGCACTCTGTGAGCCAGGAGTGAAGCGGTGTGGTGCTGTCTCGGGGCAGAATCATGTGGCTGTGTGCTCGGGTCAGTGCTGTGTCTGGCGCTAGCGTCAGGGAGGAAAAGAAGAGTGCGGCCTGTGTGAAGCTGGCTACGAATCCGTAGACCCCTTCTACGAGTGGGTCTGTCAGTCCTAAGCCGCCCAGGGATGAGGGAAGCGAAGCCTGCGCCCACACTCTCGACTGCTCCGTGCTACAGGTAGGGACTTTAATCCCGCAGGATGTCAGGAGCGCTGCTAGAAGGTCTCTCCCCCACTGCGCCCAGGTGTCTCGTGGCAGGAGATTCAGTGGCGTGGTCCTAGTGAGGTATGCTACGCGTCTAGAAATGCAGCGGGTCAGTAGCAGGGAGGCTACTTGGGGGTCGGCACGTTCTAACAGTGGCAGCGGCTTAGCCATTTCCTCCAGCTGCCCTGCCAGGAATTTTGCCGCACCCGCTGCTGGCCCCAGGAAGCTACCTAGAAGGCGTATCCCATCCTGTGATAACGGGACCCCTGGCGGCAGCTGAATAGGCTCGTCGCCTCCTGTGCTCCATGCCACACATTTCTGTGGATTATGTGTGAGACCCAGCTGCGCTAACTTGCTCGTGAATAAGTTGAATGCTGCTACAGTGTCTGAGTCATCCCCCAAAAATGTCACGTCGTCTGCATACGCCAAGCAGAGAACGTGGGGGTGTGCAGCTGCAGTTTCGCGAAGTGCTGGGTGGATCCCTGCTGCGAACAGTAGAGGGCCGAGTGGGTCCCCCTGTCTCACCCCGCGTTCACTGTTCAGCGGGTGGCTGGCGAAATTTCAGTCGAGGTACAGCTTCGACGGGTTACCGTACGTTAGCCGCACTAGAGGGAGCAGTGACGAAAGGTTGCTGTCGCAAATCCCGTTGATGATTGCTTGTCGCGAAATGCTATTAAAGGCATTTGAAATGTCGGTCTGTAACACCACGCAGCGGTCCCTCGAGTCAACGAAGGCACGTGCGACATGGATGTTCGCTTCAGCTCCCCCAGGTACCGCCACCCCGTACTACAGAGGCAGGAAATGGTCACGTGCAGCTTCCCCAATTGCAGTCAGAGCTGCCTTGGCCGCGAGGCGCGTCAGGCACTCGCCAATTGCAATTGGCCGAACCCCCCCACCTGGCTTGGACAGCGCGATTAGGCGCGACGCCGTCAGCAGGTCTGCAACTGGCTCGGGTAATTTGCCCGTCAGGATAGTGTTGACTAGGGCATGCAGGTGGGTGCAGACCGATGCGTTGGTTGCCGATGCGTCGCGAAGGTGTTCGAAAGCGGTTCCGGACGGTCCAGTCCCCACCCCAAGCAGTCATGCATTAATAGTAAACCAAAGGTACAAGCAGGGCACGTAAAGATGGATGGTCATAGTCTCAAGACCCTACACTAGCAATGCATCTCAAGCTAGACGGGTACTCATGGGGAGCAAAACAAGCAGGCGGTGTAGGTGCGCCGTGTGAGTACAGCCCCTCAATACCGGATAGACAAGCAGGGCGATAAAGAACCAGATCCCTGGTCAGCGTAGCCCTACCATTCCCTCCGCTCTGAGTCACAACCCCACCGGGCCCCTCTATCTCTGTCGCTCCCCCTGCTCTCCATCCGCTAAGAGAAAACACCACTACCCTGGACAGACCCCCATCCCGCCCCTTCCTTGTACCCTTCCCCTTTCCACAGGGCTGCCCATTCATCTTATCCGCCTTAAGCCCTCAGCTCCACTGAGCCACCCCCCCATTTCCCACCCCCAGCCCCTTAGGCCGCCCTGGCTGGGGCGTGCCGCTCCTCGTACTCACCCTCCAGAGTCTGCCAGAGGTCCCCCAGGCGGGGTGCCCATGGGTCAGCCGCCGTCTGTGGGAAGGCCGCCTCTGCTGCTCGGTTAGACTTGGAGAGGAGGGAGATCGCCTGACTGCGCTGGAGCATCACAGACCACTGCTGCCTGAAGTGTGCATTTAGACGGGCTGCGGTGGTGGTGAGGCGTCCCTGCCGGTATTTCTTCTTGGCCGCATGTGTAGCAAGCATTCGGAGGAACTGCACCGTGTCCTTGGCCATGGCTCCGTACGTCTCTACCGCCAGCCCAAAGAAACCGGCATAGCTAGGCCGGCCCTCGTAGAGCCTGTGTTTCCCCTCTGATGCTTCCTCTGCCGCCCACCCCGGCGGCTTGCGCGCCCTTGTATCCCGGCGTTGTAGAACTGGATCTGTGACCGTGACATCCGTCACCCATGTTTCCCCCGACTCCTGATCTCGGATTGCTAGGTCCGCGCGCTTGCGGAGGACCGATGGGGAGAAAGCTGCTGATTCATGGAAAATCTTGTATCCTGCACCAGTGGCCATCCGTACAGCTGCATAAACCAGGGCATTGTGAGTCCTCACGGCATCCCCCCCATCCCCACACCGCAGCAGATGGTTCGGGAGACTTTTGTCAGAGATGCTTGAGTTATCTCGCTTGCAGGGGCACACCTCAGCGACCGGCAGCTCCATCCCCAGCCGCAGGCCAAGAGCCAACGAGAACTGACCGGGTGAGAGTGTAAGGTCACCCCTCGTTGGTATGGCGTGGAGCCAGTCCCCAGCCCTCTCCCCCTTGAGACTTATGAGGCGGATAGCATGGCCCCTATCCACCCCCGGCCGGTCCTGAAGTGTGTCTGCTAGCAGCTCCACTGCCCGCCGCTGGTTGATGGCCTTGGAGATTCCTAGCTGAAGGTTCCCCGAGCCCGTCGCCCCCCACCTGAACTGTGCTAGGGTGGCTCGAGCCTCCGTGGGAAGGCCTTCCTCCACGGCCGCTCTGGGGTTGGTTCCTGGCGGTTGGGGGGTCCAGTCGTGGGAGAGCAGCAGTAGCGCCCGGCTGAGGAGGCAGTCCGCCAGCAGGTCCAGGTTAGACAGGAGTGTAAGCGCCGCTGTGACGGAGGCCAGGTAGGCCGCAGGTGCTTCAGAGGTGGGGTCGATCACCCCTAGGCCCCCCATTCGGATGGGGAGCATTCCTTGTCGCCACAGCAGGCTCCGTTCCAGCTCAGACGTGGGTATCCTCAGTTTTGCAGCCGTGAGGGCCGAGCCGAGCAGAGCCTCACTCCACTCCCTCCATTCCCTCGTGCTGAGAGTTGACGCCGGCGCGGTCCGCAGCAGGTAAGAGATCCGCCGGGAGATGCTTCGTGAAACCATGAGCAGGGCGTGCTGCGGGTGTAGCTGTGAGATGAGCAGGAGTGGTGAAGCCGCGTCGGCCAGTGCTGCCCGGACCTGGTCTGTGCAGAAGTCATCACTCCCAACTGGGCTGCCCAGCACTTTAATCCCTCCTCCGTTCATGGTCAGGCCGAGTGGTAGCCCCTCCCCCTGTGCGTCCACATTCCTTCCCCAAGCCGACGATTTGACCACGTTGCAGCTGAGACCGCCTGTTTCCAACGCTTTGGCGATCGTCTTGAAGGCGACGCAGGCGGCTTCGTGCGGACCGACGATCGTGATGTCATCTACATAGGCGACCACCGCGACCTCAGGTAGGGACGCGGCGACACTCAGTAAAGCAGGCTGGATCGCTGCTGCGAACAGAAGCGGGCCCAAGGGGTCGCCCTGGCGGACACCGCAAGAGCTAACGATATGGTCGGTGCCAAAACGGTGGTCTACTAGGAGACGCGACGGGCCGTCGTAGAGGTTTCGCACTAGTGGTAGCAGGGGGCTAAGGGTAGACCACTGGAGTGCTTCGAAGAAGGCTTTGCGCTCAACACTGTTGAACGCGTTCTCTACGTCTAGCTGCAGCGCGATCCGCGACTCGTCTTCCTGGAGCAGTGCTCTGACAGAGTGAATGATACACTCCGCACCTCCCGGAACAGACACACCGAATTGGACCGGGAGGAAGAACTCGCGGACTTTGGGACCGAGCGCGTGAAGGGCCGCTTTTGTTACGACGCGAAGTAGTGTTTCGCCTATTGCGATCGGCCGCACTCCCCCTCCCGGTTTCTCCAGGGCTATCAGACGGGAAGGGAGGACGAGGTCGCGGAACTCTCTTGTCTGGAAGGTACTAAGGAGATTGTTGACGCTTTTAGCTAGTAGGATCATAATTTCCTCGTTGGCGAGGGCTGGATCCTTCAGGTGTTCGAAGCACATTCCCGATGGACCCCCACCCACTCCGTTTGGGAATTTCGCCAGGACTTCGCGCAGGGTATCGATCGGGACGGCGAGCTCGGATGTTGTGATCCCTGTTACCCAAGCTGGCAGGTCTGTTTCGGCCGGTGGGTGTTTCGCTTGGAGGGCTGCGAGTGTGCCGAAGATGGGGCTGCGAGAGGGCTGGTTCGTAACGCGTTGACCGCCTTGGAAATGTTGCCTTTCTTCATCAAACCTTCCGCGCGTGCACACACCCCTTCATCGTCCGGCTGGTGTCTTACTGGAGCCCCGCTAGCGGGGATGAGTCCCGCTTCCTCGAAAAGCTCCTCAAATTTCCCTTGCTGAAAATGATGCAAACGAGCCTCAATCTTAGCCCAGCGGCTACCAGCAACCGGTTCGGGCGAGGGTCGCAATGTCAGCCAGGCAGGAAAAGAAGAACCTTCCAGGCACCCGGGCAGGTAGGGAACTTCTCAAGCCTCACTAGTGGTGCCAGCATGCAGAGACAGTAGCGGTCCAAGATTTGGGGAGGCATGCGCCGGACAAGGAAAGGCTGGTCCCCACGCTGCAGCTGACTCACATCCCAACCCCCCGCCAATTGCCAGATGGCCTCCTCCTTAGCCAGATCAGCAGGTGAGAAGACATCTGTTCCCTCCGTTGCTCCACCTGGGTCACCAGTGGGATGGCCTCCCTGCGTGGTTGTGCCTGTCGCTCGTCCTCTCATGTTGCGTGCGTTCCTGTCCACCCCTGTCTCCTCATCCAACGACACGTCCTCAGACTCGGCATCTTCTCCACCCATAAACTCAGGGTCTGAGATGTTGTTCTCAGATTCCGCTGCCTCCTCATTCGTCGGTTGCACCGTCGCTTCTGGCCTGTCATGGCGTTCCCGCCAGGTCCCTACCCGCTCAGGGATCTCGACTCCCCCGACCAACGCTCTCCCCCCTCCGCGTCCGCGTCCGCGCGCACGCGTTGCTCCCCCCCCCTCGCTGAGCCCGGCCCGTGCTTGACGGCGCTCCCATCGTGTTGCCCTGGCCTCCTCTCCCCGCCGGCATCCACGGTGTCCGGCCACCTCTAGGCGGTCCCCAAGTTATCGCGGCACGGCGTGTCACGTGGCGAGTGTTCTGCGCTACCGAGTCCGTGGCGTTCGCCGCCGCCTCTGCAGGAGCCCCCGTTGCCACACTTGCTCCAGCAGCCGTCCGGTGGTTTCCCGCGCCAGCCTCCCCCAGGGCTTCTTGTTGGCCCCTTGATGACGTCAAACGCGCTTGCCCTCGTGGCATCTGCCCTTGCCGCAGCCAGCCCAGGAGGGGTCCCAGGGAGCCAGGTCCCAGCCCTGCTCCAAGCCGCCTCGGTGCTGGCTGGGCTCGAAGGGACTTCCTCGCCACCCTCTCGCGGGAAGGCGAAGGCTCGCCGCCGATCGCGCACCTCGATCTACCATCCACCCGCTGGCCATGCTCCGGCGTGTTTGCGTCCGCGGCAGCAGCAGGCGTTTCGAAGGACAAGCCACCAGCCCGCACGGAAACACCGTCCCAACCCGCGTCCCGTCGGCCCGCCGCTGCAGACACCGCCGCAGCCACCTCCGCCGAACCGACCGGTGCCGGGGAGTCAGCCAGCTCTGGAGCCGGTGGTTCAGCCCCTACCGCCGGTGTTGTCCGAACCTCTTCCGCAGCCGGACTCTGCTGTACCGGAGTCGACTGGTTCTGGTGCGCGGCGGAGGGGAGCGGGACTGAGTCGTCGTCAGAGGCGGCGTCTGGCACTGCAACAGACACTCCCGCAGCCAACCCAGCCGCCACAGGCGCCGCCTGCCCCAAACCCGTCAACTCCCGCCCAACAGCAGCGGCAGCTCCCGCCGGTGGCGCAGCCCCAAAACCGACAGCAGCAGCAGGTGCGGCCGAACCTGTTTCCACTTCCCCAGCCCCAGCAGCCTCCGCCTCAGCCTCCCCCGTTGCCATTACATCCACCCGCCCCTCCTGTTGCTGCTCCTGTGGCTCCGCTGCCCCCCCTCGTCGAGCAGCGCGTTGTGCACGTGGGGACGTGTCTGACGCTGCTGTCGTACGTGCTTGACCAGCTCCACGTGTGTGTGGCACGCCAGGGTGTCGAGGTCGGGGGGATGTTGCCGTCCGAGCGAGCGGCCGCCGTGGCTGCAGCGCAGGAGATGCTGCGATACCTCCCCTTGATCGGCCTTGTGCCGGCTGCTCCTGGGGCTGCGCTCGGCCCCGGCCCTGGCGCGGTGATGAGGCTCGCCAAGTCCGCCCAGGGTGCCCCACTTGGCCTTGTATCAGCAGCCGCATCCGTCCTGCGCTGGATGGACGGGAGGCTTTGCTGGATACTCGCAGAGTAGCAGTTGTCTTCCCCTTGGCGGCCCCTGAAGTTTTGGGCCTTGCCTTGGGCTTCCCCATGGCGGGACGTTCTCGCCTGGACGTTCTAGCCTTGCCTTGCTAGGGGCCCTTGCTGTACCCCATGCAAAGCTCAAGAAGAGGCTCTAGACAGTAAAACAGTCCCCTAGGTATAATTCTTGCCCTATCCCCCCCACAGGCGGGTGCTCTACAGCGGCCGCCTCTCCTAACTTGATCATAAGACCCACGGATTGGGCCCTCTGCAGTGCAACCGACCACCTCTGCCTGAACTGGTGCAGGAACTTCGCGGCATGATAGGATTTGGAGTCGGCGTTGAAGTATCGCCGAGCCGCCGTGTCTGCAAGGAGTTTTAGGAACACAGGGACCTCAGCACAGGGGCAGCCGTAGGTCTCCACTGCAAGGGGGAAGAAGCCCACCATCTCTGGCAGGGTTTCATAGTGCTTGATCTTCTTGTCTGCCTGCTCCCGGGCTGCCCATCCCCTGCCTTTCTGTGCCTCTGGGTCCCTAATGCTAATAGGGTCTGTAACCGTCACATCACACACCCAAACCGCCCCACTGCTCCTGTCTGTCATGGTAAAGTCGGCTGTCTGCTCCTCTATGGGGCAGTACACGTTTGTTTCCTTGTGTACTATGAACCCCGCGTCTTGCGCCATGCTGATGCATGCGTCGCGGAGCTCATTATGAGTATTCGTACGGTGCTTCCCCGTGCCGCAGCGGAAGAGGTGGTTGGGGAGGCGCGGGTCTGTAATAGCGGTGTGTTCTGCACAATCACAGTTCTTCGGAGTAGAGAAAGGGAGGCCCAGCCGGAAGCGCACGGCGTTGCTGAAGTGTACCGGGCCGATGCGCCGTGAGGAAGCTACCGGTACCGCTATCAGCCAGTCCCCTGTGCCGTAGCCTGTGAGTGAGAACATTCTCTGTGTGTGCCCGGAGAGTGGATTCAGTCTCATTCGCCTCGTCTCTTGGACCTGTACCGCGTACCTACTCCCCTGTACTTTGAGGGCCAGTGTGTGCTGGAGCTTGATGTCCGACCGAGAGAGCCGCTCCTGGTCAACTACGTCGCGTGCGTCTGAGGGTAGGGCTGTCTCGCACTCTGTGAGCCAGGAATGAAGCGGTGTGGTGGTATCTCGGGGCAGAATCATGTGGCTGTGTGCTCGGGTCAGTGCCGTATCTGGTGCTAGCGTCAGGGAGGAAAAGAAGAGTGCGGCCTGAGTGAAGCTGGCTACGAAGCCGTATACCCCCTCTACGAGTGGGTCCGTAATTCCTAGGCCGCCCAGGGATGATGGAAGCGATGCCTGCGCCCACACTCTTGTCTGCTCCGTGCTACAGGTGGGAACTTTAATCCCGCAGGATGTCAGGAGCGCGGCTAGGAGGTCTCTCCCCCACTGTGCCCAGGTGTCTCGTGGGAGAAGGTTCAGCGGTGTAGTCCTAGTGAGGTATGCTACGCGTCTGGAGATGCAGCGGGTCAGGAGCAGGGAGGCAACTTGGGGGTCGGCACGTTCTAAGAGCGGCAGCAACTTCGCCATTTCGTCTAACTGCCCCGCCAGGAATTTGGCCGCACCAGTCGCTGGCCCCAAGAAGCTGCCCAGTAGGCGTATCCCGTCCTTTGTAAACGGGACCCCTGGTGGCAGCTGCGTTGACTCGTCGCCGCTTGTGCTCCATGCTGCACATTTCTGTGGGTTATGTTTGAGCCCCAGCTGCGCTAGCTTGCTCGTGAAGAAATTGAATGCTGCTACAGTGTCTGTGTCGTCCCCCAAAAATGTCACGTCGTCTGCATACGCCAAGCAGAGAAAGTGGGGGTGCATGTCGGCAGTTTCGCGAAGGGCTGGGTGAATCCCTGCTGCGAACAGTAGAGGGCCGAGTGGGCCCCCCTGCCTCACGCCGCGTTCACTGTTTAGCGGGAGGCTGGCGAAGTTCGAGTCGAGATACAGCTTCGACGGGTTGCCGTACTTTAGCCGCACCAGAGGGAGTAGTGACGAAAGGTTGTTGTCGCGTAACCCATCGATGATTGCTTGTCGCGAAATGCTGTTGAAGGCGTTTGAAATGTCGGTTTGTAACACCACGCAGCAGTCTCTCGAGTCAACGAAGGCACGTGCGACATGGATGTTCGCCTCAGCTCCCCCTGGAACCGCCATCCCGTACTGTAGTGGAAGGAAGTGGTCACGTGCAGCTTCCCCAATTGCGGTCAGAGCTGCCTTGGCCGCGAGGCGCGTCAGGCACTCGCCAATTGCAATTGGCCGAACCCCCCCACCTGGCTTGGACAGCGCGATTAGGCGTGACGCTGTCAGCAGGTCTGCCACTGGCTCGGGTAATTTCCCTGCCAGGATTGTGTTGACTAGGGCATGCAGATGGGTGCAGACCGATGCGTTGGTTGCAGATGCGTCGCGCAGGTGCTCGAGTCGACTCCCCACCCCATTTTCGCACCGACCCAGAAGTTTGGCGAAATCGGCTTGGCTGATTTGCAGGTTCGGGCCAGTTATTGTCGGCCAGCTCAGCTGCTCGTCGACGGCTCGCGGGTGCTTCGCGCGAAGTTCATCCAGGATTGCTGGGCCTGGCGTGCAGACTGGGGTTGACTCGAGGGCCAGCACGGCTCAGTGTAGACTTCCTCGCTTGGCCAGGCCCTCCGCCCTGCTGAGTACTCCCGCCTCGTCAGGTTGGTGACGTGGAGGCGGTGGGATGTTGATGGCCTCGATTGTGTCAGAATACAGCCATTCGCCACGCTGGAAAGCTCTGAGACGGGCTTTGACTTCGGGCCACTTCGGTCTTCGTGGCGACGTTTGGCGAAGTGTGAGCCGAGGGAGAAACAGCAGCAGTCGCCAACCTGCGACTGAGTCCGGATTTCGCGCGAGGTGGAGGAGCGGGGTGAGTAACACCAGTGAAAACAGCTGACACAAATTGGGCGGTAATCGGCGCGACAGGGATGGCTGACGACTGTCGCAAAGGGCCGCCAAGTCCCAATCAGCGATGGCTGCAAACAGGTCTGATCGCTTCACCAATTCATCTGGCGAGAAGTAGCGGGGGCAATGTGTTTGATTTGCTAACGCACTGCCATTGCGCGCGGCTTGATTCCTCTGCATGCGCCTCGGTGTATCACCCTGTCCGTGAGATGGAATCGTAGCCGTACGATTCGCTTATTGCACTCCTTCTACCTCGCCCCTCTCATGCTCAGCAGCTCGCCTCCTCGGCCTTAGACTCCCTGCCTCATCCATTTCTTCCTCGTCGTCCTCACTGGGTGGGAGAGGCTCCTCCCTATAAGAAGGATCCCCTTGATCCTCCTCCTCATTAGCCCTCTCCAGAGCTGTTAAAGCCCGACGTCCTGCCGCTTGGAAGCCATTCCTGGTCCACCTCCCTCGCCGCTAACTATCACTCTCCCTCTGCCTCGCCCTCCTCGGCCCCTCGATGGTGATTGCTGGGCCAGCCGATTATTCGCCAATGCGCGCTGGCGCATCGTCGGTTGCGTACGAAAGGCCACCGCCTGCCTCCGGAACGGGGACCATGTCGACGGGCTCCCCGCCTTGCCTGCTCCGAAGCCCGCGATTGAAGCCGCTGAAATCCTTCCTCGCCCCGCACCGTCGTTTCGCGAGGCCCTGGCGTCTCTGCCTGGCGACGGTGGTCGCCACGCTCCCGTGCTGTCTGCACCTCGTCCTGTCGCGCCACCTGTCCCTCTCGCTGCGACGTCTCCCGTGTCTGCTCCGCTTGGCGCTCTTCTAGCTGCCGACCCCGCCGTTCCGTCTGCGGCCGCCGAGCGGGCGATTGTTGCGGGCGGCGTGACAGCCCAGTCGGTAGGGTCCGCCACCACTGACGTCCAGGGCCAGCCGGCGCTTCCCGCCTCTCCGGCTCCCCCGTCTGCGCCGCCTTCGACGCTGGCGCATCATCCGCCTGTGCAGGCGGGATCTGCTCCCGCACTGCCAGTGGCTGTACCTCCCTCTGTCAGAGGTCCACTGGAGATCCCCGATGATCCTAGGGAAGGGTTACAGGCACGTCGGCCTGGGGGGTTATGGGCGCACTCACCCGCTATGTAAACAAGCCCTTTTATCCCAGTGGTTAGTGGCTGGGATTCTGACATGGTATCAGAGCGAAGGTCTCGGGTTCGATTCCCGGTGTGTGCACTTCGGGCATCCCAGTGCGGGGGGGTGTCAGAGGTCCACTGGAGATCCCCGATGATCCTAAGGAAGGGTTACAGGCACGTCGGCCTGGGGGGTTATGGGCGCACTCACCCGCTATGTAAACAAGCCCTTTTATCCCAGTGGTTAGTGGCTGGGATTCTGACACCCTCGCCTCCCGTGATTGCGCCCCCTGCACCGCCTGTGGGAGCTCCTCTCGCGCCGCCCGAAGTTGCTCCTGTTGCTCAGCATGTGGTTGCACCACCAGCTCCGCACGTGGCGGGTCCGTCTGCGCCGCCGGTGGCCGTTCCCGTTGCGCCACCGGTGGCAAATCCCTCTGTGCCTTCCGCCCCGCGTCCGTAGTCTCCTGGCCGCCGTCAGCAGCGGCCCCAATCCCCCGTGCGTCAGGACGAGCGCGCGACGTCCCGGCGCCGCCACAATTCCCCGCGGCGCCGCGGTTCTCAGGCGAACTGGGCGGCGCAACGCGGCGGCCGAGGCGGCTGGTGGGGGCCGCGTCAGCGGGGTGGCGGCTGGGGGTATGATCAGCCGGTGACGATGGCTGACCTGCAGCGTGCGGTATCTGCTGCTGTGCGCGAGGAGCGGAGCGGACAGGCGAGCCAGAGCAACTCCCCGCGTGTTGCTCAGCCCCCCGTGGCACCCCCTCCGACTGCGCCTCCTGCCCAGGCTGCCCCTCGTCTTCCTACAACGGTTCCTCCTCCTCATGTTCCCTCCGCTTTAACCCCGCAGCTGGGGAATCACCGCCAGGCGCCGTGGGTCCCTCCTGTGGCGGGGGTCGAGTTTTTTACTGCGGCTGGTGGGCCCGTGACTGCACAATATCCGTCCCTGCTGCCTGTTGATCCCCCTCCCCCGTCTGCAGGTGCTGCGCACTCGTTCTCGGCCCTGCTGGGACCTCAGCGTCCGGTTGCGGTGCCGGAGGTGACCCTTGGTCAGATCTGGCGCCTCTCGGAGGCTCTGCGGGTCGTGCATCTGGTGCAGGTGTATGGTCATGCCGCCCTGTCCCAGGGCGACTCACTGGTGGGCGGCCCTCGAGACGATTGTTTCGCGGCTGCTTATCGCCTTGCCGAGCTGCTGGCGCCCGTGTTGGCTGCGCCCGCGCCGGGTGGGCTTGCGGGGGTCGGGCCCCTTGGTTCGGCCATGTGTGGGCTGCGGCGGTTGTTGCATGCAGGGACTGGATCCGGGGCGATCGCCGCAGGCACGGTGTTGGTGCGGGAGCTGCATCGCACGCTGTCGGGGCTGCTTGCTGTGTTTGACGCGGATCAGATGTAGCGCCCGCGTGCCCCCGGAGCTCACCGCATGTGGTTGCGGGCTCCTCTTGCTCCATGCTTCACCTAGGCTAGTGTGGTGTGTGCCATGCATGTATGCATGCCTATAGTAGCTTGTCTTGTGTGTTTCTTGCCACCCCTCACGCGCGGCCGAAGGCCGCGCTGTCGAGCGTCGGCCGCCGAAGGCGGCCGGCGCGAGCCGCTGGGTTAGAAGGAACGAACCCGCAGCCGAATAATGAGGAACTAACTAGGTCCAAGGCCTTATAAACTAGGAGAGAGGGGGGCTGAGAGGCTGAGAGGCTAAGGGTCTAAGCTATGCTCTCTCTCTCTCTCTCTCTCTCTCTCTCTCTCTCTCTCTCTCTCTCTCTCTCTCTCTCTCTCTCTCTCTCTCTCTCTCTCTCTCTCTCTCTCTCTCTCTCTCTCTCTCTCTCTCTCTCTCTCTCTCTCTCTCTCTCTCTCTCTCTCTCTCTCTCTCTCTCTCTCTCTAATGGTCCGTGTATTGATAGATCAAGAAGGTACACACATGCAGAGTATGGAGCAAGCAACAAACAACACAAAGTACCAATGCTAAAGCACCCCTGCTATCACCCTGCCGCCCCTCTCTAAAGCTCTAAGAGGGGCTCTACTACTGCGAAACAATCCCCCAGGTGCAGCTCATGCCCAATCCCCCCCACCGGGGGGTTTTCTGCTGCTGCTGCCTCGCCCAACTTCATGAGAAGTCCCACTGACTGGGCCCTTTGGAGGGCTACCGACCAACGCTGCCGGAATTGGTGCAAGAACTTGGCGGCATAGAAAGATTTTGAGTCGGCGTTGAAGTGGCGCCGAGCCGCTGAGTCTGCAAGAAGCTTAAGGAAGACCGGAACCTCCGCGCATGGGCAGCCATAGGTGTCTACTGCGAGGGGGAAAAAGCCAACCGTCTCCGGGCGGTTGGCATAGTGCTTAATCTTCTTGTCGGCCTGCTCCCGGGCCGCCCACCCTCTGCCTTTCTGAGCCTCTGGGTCCCTGGTGCTGATGGGATCAGTGACGGTGACGTCGCAGATGTAGACGGCTCCGGTGCTTCTGTCTGTCATGGTGAAATCCGCCGTCTGTTCCTCGATGGGGCAGTAGGCGGTGGACTCCCGATGGACTATAAAGCCCGCATCTTGCGCCATGCTGACGCAAGCGTCCCGCAGCTCGTTGTGGGTGTTCGTGCGGTGCTTGCCTGTGGCGCACCGAAGCAGATGGTTCGGAAGGCGGGGGTCGGGGATGGCCGTGTGCTCAGGGCAGTCACAGTTCTTAGGGGTTGAGAATGGCAGGGCGAGACGGAAGCGCACCGCGTTCGCAAAGTGCACTGGCCCTATCCGCCGCGTCGCTGCCACTGGGACCGCCGTGATCCAATCGCCTGTGCCATAGCCAGTCAGAGAATACATCCGCTGCGTATGACCCGCGAGCGGATTCAGCCGCATGCGCCTCGTCGCTTGCACCTGCACGGCATATCTGCTGCCGTGCACCTGCAGCCCGAGGACATGCTGCAGCCGTAGGTCAGATCGCTCGAGCCGCTCCTTCTCTAATATCTCGCGGGCGTCCGTCGGTAGCGCCTCCTCACACCCCGTCAGCCAAACGTGCAGAGGCGTGCTGCTGTCCCGCGGCAGGAGCATGTGGTCCCGCGCCTGCGCGAGCGCATTCACGTCACCCAGCGCGAGGTTGTTGAGAAACAGCGCCGCCGTCTCTCTCTCTCTCTCTCTCTCTCTCTCTCTCTCTCTCTCTCTCTCTCTCTCTCTCTCTCTCTCTCTCTCTCTCTCTCTCTCTCTAACGGTCATGTGTATTGATAAATGGGGTTTGTTACAAACATGCAGTGACTAAGGCAGGGTACGTCGAGCATGAAGACAAGCAAACAGGGACAAGCAAAGCAAAGACAAACACAAACCTCCAGAACACACACGCACACACCCCTAGTCCCTCCCCAACCCAACCCCCCCCCCCCCCTCCCCTCCCTATCTAAGGTGCCTCTAGTGTTGAGAAACAGTCCCCCGGGTTCAGCTCCCCCTCTGGTCCCCCCTGTGGGGGGTTCTCTGCCCTGGCCGCCATGTTCAGCTTTGTGAGAAAGCTCACAGCCTGGGCTCTCTGGAGTGCGACCGACCAGCGCTGGCGGAATTGGTGGAGCAACTTCGCGGCCTGATAGGTAGATGGGTCCGCGTTGAAGATTCTCCGTGCTGCCTTGTCCGCCAGCAGCTTCAGGAAGGTGGGCACCTCGTCGCAAGGGCAGCCATAGGTCTCTACCGCCAGGGGAAAATATCCAGCAAACTCCGCCCTGCCGTGATAGAGGCCTATCTTCTTGTCTGCTGCCTCCCGTGCTGCCCAACCCCTCCCCTTCCTTGCAGTCTCATCCCGCTTGCTGATGGGGTCTGTTATGGTGATGTCCGCCAGCCATACCGCCCCCGAGCTCCCATCCCTGAAGGCCAAGTCGGCCTTCTTGTTGTCCACTGGGCTAAAGGCTGTGCACTCCTTGTGTACCGCAAAGCCTGCATCCTGCGCCATGCGGATGCATTCGTCGCGCAGCTCGTTGTGAGTGTTGGTCCGGCCGTGCCCTGTACCACACCTGAGCAAGTGGTTCGGCAGCCTCTTATCCAGGATGGGGACACGTTTGGTGCAGTCACAGCAGTCGGGCACAGAGAGTGGCAGGCCGAGCCTAAACTGGAGGGCGAACGTGAAGTGGCAGGGGTATAGGCGTAGGGAAGGCATGTAGGGGATCGCCATGAGCCAGTCCCCCGCCCCATAGCCTGTGAGGGACATGAGGCGCTGGGTGTGGCCCAGCCTTGGGTTCAGCTCCATCTGTCTAGATGCGGCGATCTGGGCTGCACTCCAGCCCCCTTGGACTAGGAGAGCGAGGCGGTGTTGCAGCTGCCCCTTGGGTGTTGCCTGTTCTGCCACGAGAAGGTCCCGTGCCTCCTGTGTGAGGCTTTCCCTGCAGTCCCCGATCCACCTCTGCAGCTCGTTGGTGCTGTGGTCGGCTGCTGCGGGGGTGTCTAATGCCACTACCAAAGTTGCCCCTGCCTGCCCCTCTAGCTGATTGAGGAGAGTGTGCGCCTGCACGAAGCTTGCCAGAAAACTGTACCGCCCCTCTACTGCTGGGTTGGCGAGGCCTAGGCCGCCGAGGCTAGGTGGGAGTGAGGCTTGGTCCTAGATACGATCGTCCTCCGCCTCTCCCCTTGGGTGGCGTATCCCGCAAGCGTCTAGAAGAGTGTATAGCAGAGCCCGGCCCCACCCTGACCACTCTGCCTCGGGTAACAGGTATAGGGGTGTGGTGCGAGCTAGGTAGGAAATGCGCCGGGAGATACACCGTGTTAGGAGTAATGCTGCTGCTTGGGGATCCATCAGTGCTAACTGGGGCAGCGGGGACGACAGCGTCTCAAGCTGTGAGCGTAGAAAGGCTGCTGCTCCGTCTGTCGTGCCAATGAAGCTCCCCAGCACTCTCAGCCCCTCCGTGCGTAGCGGGACGCCATCGGGCAGCTGCTGGGGGTCTACTGCTGCTGCGCTCCACGCGGCACATTTCCCTGGGTTGTGGGTCAGTCCCACGTCGTGCAGGCCAGCCGTGAAGTGCCGGAAAGAATCGGAACAGTCTGCCACAGGGCCCAGGAAGGTGACGTCGTCAGCGAATGCCAGGCATAGAACCGTAGGGAAGGCTGCTGCTGTCTTGGTGAGGATAGGGTGGATCCCTGCGGCAAACAGCAGCGGGCCGAGCGGATCCCCTTGTCGCACGCCTGTTTCGCTAGTTAGTGCCTCGCAACCGAACCCTGCGTCAAGGAACAACTGGGCCGGCATGCTGTAGGATGCTTTGACGAGGGGGATAAGGCCTTGGAGGTCGGTGTCGCGAAGTGCACTGACTACTGCTGCGCGGCTTATCGAATTAAATGCGTTAGCTAAGTCGGCTTGCAGGATAAGCGTTCCGGGGTTTGCGTATGTGAAGGCCCGTGCTGCATGTATTAACGCTTCGCTACCGCCCTGGACGGCCACGCAGTATTGTAACGGGAGGAAATGTGCGCGGCAGACTTGGGAGAGGGTTGAGAGGGCGGACTTAGCGGCTAATCGTAAGATACACTCGCCTACCGCTATCGGTCTAGTTCCTCCGTCAGGCTTGGCTAGAGCTATGAGACGGCTGGCCGAAAGCAGCGAGCAGACTTCGTCCGGCAGTTTGCCTCCCAAAATTGTGTTAACGAGGGCGTGGAGGTGTGTGGTAACCCTCGCGTTGGCGAGTGAAGCATCATGCAGGTGTTCAAATGTCATACCCGACGGTCCTCCTCCCACCCCATTCTCGCACCGGCACAGCATTTTTATGAATTCTCCTTTTTCGATTGAAGCCGCTTGTATAGTAACGGGGATGGTCCAATCGATGTCGCCCGGTGGCGCGGGGGGTGTTTTGCTTTGAGAGCGGCGAGGATGGGCGCAGTTGGTTCAGCGACCGGCGTTGACTCGAGGGCGAGGATCGCCCGGCGGAGGCTTCCTTTTCGTGCAAGGCCTTCTGCCCGAGCACGCTTGCCAAGGGCATCTGGCGTATGGCGGGGCGGGTGTGGTCCAGTTATTGCTATAACCGCCGATTCGTAGAGCTGCTGCCATTTGCCTTTGTTAAACTGGCGAAGCCGACGCTTGACTGCCTGCCAATCGGGCTTCTCCGTTGATGGTAGGCGAAGGGTGAGGCGTGGGAGAAAGAGTAACAGACGCCAACCTGCGACTGACGCGGGGTTGCGCGCGAGGTGAAGGAGGGGTGTCAGGAGGGCTGTGGCGAAAAGTGGGCGAATGTCAGCAGGGAGTTTGCGCGAAAGCGGGGGCTGACGACTGTCGCGTAATGGGGTCAGGTCCCATAATTCCACTTCGCCGAACCGCGTCAAATCCTCTGCCAATTGTTCAGGCGAGAGTTGGCGGGCCTCTGATGGGGTGGTGTCCGGTACCGGCCGGCGTAATTCGCCCTCAGGTGCTGCTGGAATTGGAGCAGCTCGGCGTGGTGTTGGATTTGCCTGTTGCCTGTTTTCCCGTTCCTCCTCCTCCAACTCCCCCGATTCCTCTGCGGATTTATTGGCACCCGAGCCTTCGCTTCGGCAGAAGACGAAGCTGACTGGGACGAGCAAAATGTGGACAAAGCCTCGGAAGAAGCCCGACCCCTCCCCTACTGCTCAGTCGACGTACCGATGGACGAAGAAAATCCTCGCGAAAGTGTCAACGCCGACGTCTACTACCACTTCGCTGACAACGGTTACGTTACACCTGCTGAAGTCAACACCAACGAAGTAGAACGCTTAGGACCCAACTTTGTACCTGATCCAGAAGCTGGAGACGAAGCAGTTTATCCCGAGGATACAACACTCCCCCGCTACACACAGAGTGGACTTCAGATACTCGGACTCGTCACCGCGGTCCACGGCGCCACCATTCCTAAGGAGCCTGCGACAGTTCAGCAGGCTCTGGGGGGGGAGCACAGGGAAAAATGGCGCGAAGCCATGGACAAAGAACTGAAAGCGCTGGAGGAACGCAACACGTGGAAAATTGTCCCTATCGGCGTAGCACGAAACAAGACCATCCTCACCGGGAAATGGGTCTTCCGCGTGAAGACGAAAGCAGATGGCACCATCGAGAAGTTCAAAGCACGATGGGTCGTACGAGGATTTGACCAGGAGCACGGACGGGACTTCACCGAGACCTTCGCACCGGTCAGCCGACACACCTCACTTCGAATCTTGCTCGCGATCGCCGCCATGAAGAAAAGGAAGCTGCGGCAAATCGACGTCGCAAATGCTTTCCTCTACGCACCTGTCGACGCCGAAATCTTCGTCGAACTACCACACGGAACCAACAGAGACCCCAACCACGTCTGCCAGCTGCTCAAATCGCTCTACGGCATCAAGCAAGCCCCACGGCTATGGCAGCAGTACCTGCACGCTCGCCTCATTCGCATCGGCTTCAAGCAACTACCGCACGATCAGGGGATGCACCGAATCACGAAAGGAGCAGATTACATCCTGCTGATTGTCTACGTAGACGATCTCCTCTACATCGGCTCAACCGACAGCATCACTATCTGGTTCGAAGGGGAGCTGCAAGAAGACCTCTCGCTCACAATCTCCTCCACAGTCACACAGTACCTCGGCCTCAACATCCGAGAAGAGGAAGACGCGATCTATCTCAGCGCCGCGAAATACGCCGAAACCATCGCTAAACGCTTCGCCCTTACACCGACCGCAATCTCTACGCCGTACCGTTACACGTCAGGAAATAACAAGGAAAACTCCGCTCTACTTAAGCCCGCCGGCATACCCGACTACCAGAGGAAGCTCGGATGCCTCCTCTACGCAGCTGTCACCTGCCGTCCTGACCTTTCATACTCCGCAAGCCAGCTCGCCACCTACCTCAAGAAGCCTGAAGCGGAACATCTGGCGGAGCTCGACCGCGCTCTTCACTACCTCGTCAGCACTCCGACGATCGGCCTAACCTACCACAAGAACGTAACCACAATGCTTAAGCTAATCGGCTACGTCGACGCCGATCACGCCGGCGACTCCGACAACAGGCGCTCGCGCACCGGCTACATCTACCGCCTCGAACCCATCGGACCTATCTCCTGGCAGTCGAGCAAGCAAGAACTAATTGCTGTCAACGGGAGTTGTATGTTGGCCCCGTCCTCGCGTGGACGGCACCCGACTTACCTTTCAGTCAGGTCGACGTAGAGGTCACTTACCTAAGTTGTTCGTAGGCCGGCAGCCGTGCAGTCACTAGCTTGCGCGTAGGTGACACCAAGGGAATGGAGACCCTGGAAGCACAGCTGGAGGACGCGAGGACATGCCATGTGGCCCAGGAGTACGGAACGATCCCCTGGGCGGTCGTGGAGGCTGGCATTCGCCATATGTGGGCGACGTTGCACCCTCCTCAACCTGCGTCTCCTCGACCGGTGAACACAGAAGGCGGCGTCGACGTGGGCGTCAACGCCGGCGGTGGCCAAGTCGGCAGCAGTGCGGGAGGCACGTCGAGGCAGAGAGGTGTGATACACGCCGATGAAGTCGGCGGCGTTCAGGCACGAGGGATGCGGTCGACGGCGGCGACTGGCACCTCGCAGGGCGACGTCGGAGGTCGACGAAGCGGGTTGTCGCCGATGTCGGCGACTCAGGTGACGGCAGGCGGGATTGCTCCGAGCTACGGCTACTTCAAGTTCACGCCGGACAGGATCCTGGTCACCCCACCGCTCACTGGTCGACCCGACATCCTCACCTGGAAGGAGGCCATCGAGCCACAGCTGGAGATGGCCGGGCTGATCAACTTTGCTCGCGGTACCGTGGAGACGCCGGACGACCCTGACTTGTGAGCTGAGTTCCGCGTGTTAGAATCTAGAATAGAACGAGAATGGGGTGAACTAGCAGGAAGGTGGGTACAAGTATGAAACCCTAAGTTTGTGTACCCTCTAAGGCTAAACCCACTATAGCCTACACAATATAAACATACAATGTTTGACACACCCCCATAGGCGTAGTGGGAGACAACCAGAGGGTCACAAGACCAGTCAAAGCAAAGCAAAGCAAGCTCAGGGTGGATCTCAAGGACACCACACAAATTCTGAGCACAAGCAAGTGGTCACAAGACCAGTTCACATGCAGTTTGATAGTATAGCAAGAGATACAGTGATCACAACCTAGCAAGAGTAAGCATGCAGGTATATATATAGAGATCACAGTACAAACAAAGTCAAGAAGTAAGCAAGTGAGGTCCAGTAGGCACAAGGCCTAGAAGAGTACAGAAGCGCTGATGGTCACAGGGCTGAAGCGCCTTGGTGAACACATCAGCAGTGTTGGCCTCAGTGGCCACGTAACGCAGACGAAGCTGACCGCGCTGCTGCAGCTCTCGAGCAAGGAAGTACCGCAGGGCGATGTGCTTCGTTCTGTGCTCCAGTCTGTGCTCCTCACACAAGGCAATGGCAGCCTTGTTGTCGACGTACAGCACTGGAGGAGAACGAGGCCGCTCTCCCAAGTCGGTCAGCAGGTAGGTCAGCCAACGTAGCTCCTGGGCCGCCATGGCTGTGGCGTAGATCTCAGCCTCACAACTGGAGCTGAGAACAAAAGAAGAGCGTGTAGAACGCCAAGAAACTGAGCCAGAGCCAAGGCTGAAGGTATAACCCTGAGACGACCGCTGAGTAGCCTGGTCGTCTGCCCAAGAAGCGTCTGAGTGTCCAGTGAGTACAACCCGGTCTCGCCCTCCAAGCACTAGCCCCATGCCCGACGTACTGCACAAGTAGCGCAACACCCTCTTAGCAGCATCCATGTGCTCCTTCCTGTGACGGCCAGGAGCGACATAGCGTGCAAGGATGCTAAGAGGGTATGCAAGGTCAGGTCGAGTGCAGGTCATCAGGTACATGAGGCAGCCCACAAGCTCTGGATACGGGCCACTCGGCTCTACGGACTCATCCGAAGGCAGAGCTGAGAGCGAGTGACCAGTAGGCAGAGGAGTGGACTGAGACGAGGAGTACGTGAAGCGGAAGCGCTGAAGGACCTGCTGCACCATGTGTGACTGAGACAACGTGATGGTGCGCCGTGCTCTGTCCCGGGTGATCTGCAAGCCAAGATAGCTTGTCAGTTCACCCAGGTCTGTGCACGTGTGTCTCTTCTGCAGCTCCGACTTCACGTGGGCGAGTGCCGCAGTGTCAGCAGTGGCAAAGACCAAGTCGTCGACGTACACGAGGATGTAGAACGGCGGCAGCGAGGTGTCGGTGCGTAGAAACAGCGACGGGTCAGCAGTAGAGGGAGCGAACCCAAGAGCCGCAGGTGCCATCCTCAGTGTGTCGTGCCACTCACGTGGCGCCTGGCGGAGACCGTAGACCGGCCGCTGGAGCCTCCACTGGGTACCAGGAGGAAACGACCCAGTGAAGCCAGGAGGGCGGCGCAGCCAGATCTCCTCGTGCAGGCTGCCCTGCAAGAAAGCAGTGCTGAAGTCAAGTGAGTGAAGCTCGTAGTCGCGCTGAGCGGCTATGTGCAGCAGTACCCGAAGAGTAGTCATCTTTGGGGTGGGGGAGAAGGTCTGGAAGAAGTCTACTCCCTCTCGCTGACTGAAGCCTCGAGCAACGTAGCGCGCCTTGAAGACAGGAGGAGAACCCGGCGGCCGCTTCACCCTGAAAATCCACATGCCACTGACGATGTTCGCCCCAGGTGGGGGAACCTCGTCGACGTAGGTGCCTGTGGACTTCCAGGAAGCCATCTCTGCGTCCATGGCTGTCTGCCACTGAGAGGAGTAGGGACCCGCCATCGCCTCAGCGTAAGAGCGTGGGGTCGGGATGTCTGGTGCATCCGGGTCTCCCTCAGGGGCAACTAGCATGGACACGAGATGGGGCAAAGCAGCAGCAAAGCACTGGAACTCCTCCTGTCTGTCCTCAAGGACGTCCGTGCCAAGAGCACACTCACCCTCGACGGACGGAGGACAGACAGACTCGGACTCAGCAACAAGGCTAGTGGCGTAGTCTAGACGACAGGCGGCAGCAAAGTCAACTAACTCAGCGACCAGAGCAGACGCAGCAGAGGACTCAAAGGTAGGGTCAGTGACACTAGTGGCGAGGAGACGCGTGACTGTGGGACTGGCAGCACGACGGGAGTCAGACTCCGGGTCAGGAAGAGTAGGTAGAGAGGACGCAGGAGGAGACGGCAGAGGGACACGCTGAGGAGCAGTGGAGGGACGCAGAGTCATGTAGTGAGTGCCAGGGACAGGAGGAGGACGCTCACGTGGGACACGACGACCAGTGCGAGTAGTACGAACAGGCGACGCAGGACGAGACTCAGGCTCACGACGCTCCGTAAGACCTCCTGTCGGACCAGTGTAAGGAGAAGGAGCAGGAAGAGGCGAGGTAGGCGGTAACTGTGACTGCGACTGGACAGGCGGAGGACACTCTACGGAGGGAGGAGGACAAGGAGGAGGAGCCTGACCAAGAACCTGCTGAAGGAGCGCACGAAGTACGGTCGCGGTCGCGCAGCGTCTCCAGAACCAGCAGAGACACCAGCGCCAGGGTCCTCAGTACCAGCAGCAGCTCCACTGCCCGGGTCCTCAGCACCAGCAGCAGCTCCACCGCTCGGGTCCTCAGCACCAGCAGCAGCTCCACCGACCGGGTCCTCAGCACCAGCAGCAGCTCCACCGCCCGGGTCCTCAGCACCAGCAGCAGCTCCACCGCTCGGGTCCTCAGCACCAGCAGCAGCTCCACCGTCCAGGTCCTCAGCACTAGCAGCAGCACCAGCGCCAGCAGCAGCTCCACTGCCCCTCAGGGTCCGCAGCACCAGGAGCTCCACTCCGAAGACTGCAGCGCCGCGTGTACCACTCTCGGATCTGCTGAAGGGAGGGGAGCTCCCGGGTAGGAGGGGAAGTACTGGTACCAGCTCCAGCAGCACCTCTCCGGAGGCGGCAGTACTGTAGGTACCTCTCCTGCAGCTGCTGGGAGGAGAGGGCTCCTCCAGGTGTAGCACTCTCAGGCTCAGCACCTCCAGACTCAGCACCCCCAGACTCAGCACCTCCAGACTCAGCACCTCCAGGCTCAGCACCCTCAGACTCAGCACCCCCAGGCTCCGCACCTCCAGGCTCCGCACCCCCAGGCTCAGCACCGCCAGGCTCCTCACGCGCAGGCTCAGCACCCCTAGCAGGACGAGACTCGACAGCTACCTCGACAGGCTCAACCGGGTCTACCTGAGACACACCTGAGGGAGCGGCACCCTGAGGGGGGAGGGGGTCTACCACAGCAGCACCTGGCGCGAGTAAGGGAGGCGGAGGGGGGAGCGGGGCAGTGCGGTAGGGGAAGAGGCGGTAGAAGGGAACGGACTCGTCAAAAGTGACGTCCTGAGAGGGCAGAACCCGGCGCGAGGTGACGTGGTAAAACTGCCAACCAGGCGCGTCCGGGACAAAGCCAAGAAAGACACAGGGGACAGCGCGACGGGAGAGCTTGTCCGCGGACGTGTCGCGAACAAAAGCTCGGGATCCCCAGACCCGAAAACGCGACGCATCGCCAACCTCTCCCGTCCAACGCAGTGTCGGAGAAGTCTCCGGCAAGGAGACACGGGGCCAGAGGTTGAGCTGGTGCGCAGCGTATCGGACCGCAAACGGCCACAGAAAGTGGGGAGCAGCCGCATGGATCAGGGAGGTACGAGCGATCTCCATGACCAAGCCAATGCGGCGCTCAGCAACCCCATTCTGCTGTGGAGAGGCCGAAAGCGTGAACGACTGCTCAATGCCGTGCTCGGCACAGTAGGCTGCCAAGAGGTCGGAGGAGAACTCACCACCTCTGTCAGAGTGCAAGCGCAGGACAGGAAAGTCCGAGCGAAAACGCTTGCCTAGCTGGAGACGAGCTCTGCTGATCCAGGGGATCAAAACACCAGGGACCTCACCCTTGGTGCGCAAGGGGAAGACCGTGGTGTAGCGCGAGTAGTCGTCAACAACAATCAGGAAGTACCTCTCCTGACCCTGACCACGGACGCGGGCTGGGCCCCACACGTCCATGTGGAGCGTTTGCAAGGGAGCAGTCGTCGGGGGAAAGGAGGAGGAGTGAGGAGCGGCGCGCTGCCGCCCCTCGACACAGGGAAGACAGGGAGGAGCAGGCGAGGGTGGGAGGGGAGGGAGCACCCTGGGAAGACCAGAGACAAGCTGCCGTTAGTGCATGGCACGAAGGCGCTGCACAGACGGGTGGCCAAGTCGGTGGTGCCAGAGGACGGTGTCGTGCGCCAGAGAGCGACACGAGCAGGGGGCCGACAGCTGGCCTGACGCAGACGCGGACGCGGACGCAGCTACCTGAGGGGACTCAGTGGTCAGTGTGTACAGGTCCGACCCCGGCTGCCGAGTGAAGGTAGCCAGGTGACGGCCCGTCCGAGCACACGTGCAGTGTGTCACGCGCTCGTAGGCAGGGGTGAACTGGTGAACACCCCCGTCCTGGAGCGCACGACCCGCCACCAGGTTCGTAGAGAACGAGGGGAGGTAGAGACCTGACAGTGTGCCCGACGGGACCGCAGGACAAGGAAGGACAGTGGAGGAGGTCGCAATGACCGGACCCCCAGAGGGGTCAGCGAGGGAGACAGCAACTGGCCGAGCAAGCGGCTCAAGGACAGTGCAGTCACGAAAGAAACAGCGAGAAGCACCTGAGTCCAAGGTGAAGGTGTGCAGTGCCGCAGTCGACTCAGTACCAGGGGGGGCAGACTCACTAGCACCTAGAGCGGCAGCCTCACCATCACCTGAGGTGGCAGACACGCGAGTACCTGCAGTGGCAGTCGCATTAGCACCTAGGGCAACAGACTCACATCACCTAGAGCGGCAGCCTCACCATCACCTGAGGTGGTAGACACGCGAGTACCTACAGTGGCAGTCGCACTAGCACCTAGGGCAACAGACGTACTAGCACCTAGAGCGGCAGCCTCACTCACAGGACACGGCAGCTGCACCTGTCCACGACCAGAAGCTCCCGAACGACGCACTCCAGAGCGACTACCACCACGGCTACCCCGACAGCCCAAACTAGCGTACCACTCACGAGCCTGCTGGAGCAAAAGAGGACACGGCTGCTGCACCTGCCCACTACCAGAAGCTCCCGACCGACCCACTCCAGAGCGACTACCACCACGGCTACCCCGACAGCCCAAACTAGCGTACCACTCACGAGCCTGCTGGAGCAAAAGAGGACACGGCTGCTGCACCTGCCCACTACCAGAAGCTCCCGACCGATCCACTCCAGAGCGACTACCACTACGGCCACCCCGACAGCCCAAACTAGCGTACCACTCACGAGCCTGCTGGAGCGTGAGGGACTCACGCGCACGGCCCTGGAGCTGCATCTGGCCACGTCAGGAGCAGCAGCAGTAGCGGCAGTAACAGCAGTAACAGCAGGAGCAGTGGCAGTGGGAGTAGAAAAGGCAGTAGCAGCAGTAGCAGCGGTAGCAGTGCTGGCAGGGCAATGCTCACCAGTGGTCGGCGCGGCAGGTGCAAGACGGTGGGGACAGCGGGGTCGCTACAACTGCAGGGCAGGGCCGGGCCGCAGTAGGGAGCCCCGCGGCAGCTGCTGCAGAGAGAGGCCGGGCCACGACGGCAGCTGCTCCAGGTGCCAGGGACGGCTGCTGCAGTGGCGGTTGTTCCAGGGGCCAGGGGCTGCAGGTGCGGGCTGCTCCAGGGGCAGCTGCTGCAGGTGCGGGCGGCTCCAGGGGCGGCTGCTGCAGTGGCGGGCGGCTCCAGGGGCTGCTGCTGCAGTGGCGGGCGGCTCCAGGGGCTGCTGCTGCAGTGGCGGCTGCTCCAGGGGCGAGAGGCGGATTAGGTCAGGGCGACGCGGCGAGAAGGGCGACGCGGCGGGCAGGTGGCGACGCCGCGGGCAGGGCGACGCGGCGGGCAGGTGGCGACGCCGCGGGCAGGGCGACGCGGCGGGCAGGTGGCGACGCCGCGGGCAGGGCGACGCCGCTAGCAGGTGGCGACGCCGCGGGTAGGCGACGACGCCGCGGGTAGGCGACGACGCCGCGGGCAGGCGACGACGTCGCGGGCAGGCGACGACGCCGCGGGCAGGCGACGACGTCGCGGGCAGGCGACGACGCCGCGGGCAGGCGACGACGCCGCGGGCAGGCGACGACGCCGCGGGCAGGGGACGACGCCGCGGGCAGGCGACGACGCCGTGGGCAGGCGACGACGTCGCGGGCAGGCGACGACGCCGCGGGCAGGCGACGACGCCGCGGGCAGGCGACGACGCCGCGGGCAGGGGCTACGCCGCGGGCAGGCGACGACGCCGCGGGGAGGCGGTGACGCCGCGGGGAGGCGGTGACGCCACGGGCAGGGCGACGCGGCGGGCGAGGAGAGCCTGTAGGGGCGGCGCGCGGTCACACGAGGGCGCACGAAGGCGCACTAGCAGAGAAAGGCGCACGAGGGCGCACGAGGGCGCACGAGGGCGCACGTAAGGTAGGGCGCACGAGGGCGCACGTAAGGTAGGGCGCACGAGGGCGCTTCTAGCGGAATAGTGGGCCCATTGTAGAAGGCGGTCCTAGGTAGCAACCTAGGCCTCTGATACCATGTTAGAATCTAGAATAGAACGAGAATGGGGTGAACTAGCAGGAAGGTGGGTACAAGTATGAAACCCTAAGTTTGTGTACCCTCTAAGGCTAAACCCACTATAGCCTACACAATATAAACATACAATGTTTGACACCGCGCCGTGCAGCTGTTGACCTTCACGGTCATCTCGCGGTGCTGCACGCCGGGCGTGCAGATCGCCCTGAAGTGGTGCAGGGAGTACCTCGACGCCGGCCACCAGGCGTGGCACTTCATTGAGTCGACCTACCAAGTCACCGACGACCTGTTCATCGCCCAGCTGGAGGGACAGCTGACGAACCTGCGTATGGGCGACGAGGAGACAGCGACCGACTACTGCAACCGGGCCCGGCGAATTCTCGCCACCATCAGGATGGCCGGTGCGGAGTATTCGACGGCGTCGTACATCACCCATGTCATGCAGGGGTTCCCGAGCAACTACAACTTGCTGAAGCGGCTATCCATGGCGCCGAGCACGTGGGCGACGCTCATGTTAGAAGGAAATGCTGCCATAAGCAACAAATTGTCGGCGCTGGGATTCGAGCTTGTGACCTTCAAATCTGTCCTGAAAGTGTCTCAGGACAGATTCAGGACAGTTTCTGCTAAGGGGCTGGTTATGCTGCACTTGAGTTTCGAACTGGAGACCTTTCGATTCAAGTGTCTTGAAAGTGTCTTGGCAGGACAGATTGGGGACAGATTGGGGACAGTTTGGGGACAGATTGGGGACACTTTGGCGAAATCGATCTCGGGTCGCGTTCGGTTTGAAACTCGGCAGCGAAGTGTCGAAGTCAACGGAATTCGCACGGGAGTTACAGTCGGTGGTCGACGGAATTCTGGTCGCGGAAATTCTCGTCTACGGAATTCCAGTCAATGGAATTCGCTCGGCGAAATTCAAGGCTCGGAATTTCGCGTCGACGAAATTCAGCGCGCGACCCGGGTCGACACTTTCTTGTGTGCTTTGTTTTTGTATTGCGTCCTAGTATAAAACCAGAGAGCACAAACCAGAAATCATCTAAGTCATTATCACTGCTATGTTTGTGTGTATCTCTGGCTATAGTGGACCGTTTCCTGCAATCTTTGGTGCGTTGGAATCGTGCTTTCGAGCACTATCAAGCTGCTATAGTAGTGGAATTCTACATGGTATCAGAGCTGCGTTACCTTCGTCGATCCAACTAGCGGCTTGATTCCGTCCTCCCGTCACTTCGTTCCTACGTTGGTGTGGCCGACGCTCGTTTTGACCGCGGATGGAGTGGTTAACGAGCGCCGAGGGCGTGAATGCCCGTCAGGAGTTGGAGGCGTCCGTTCGTGAGCACCACCCTAACTTGAGGTCTATTGCTGGTTTCTCTCAGCAAGAGAAAGCCGGGCAGATGGCATGGGCATACATCTTGTCTACCTATCAAGCTCGTGATGCCCTCCACGCTTCCCTACTTCAGACCCAGCTAGCCCAACTCAGGAAGGGAGATGATGAGACGGCGGAATCCTAGCGGAGCTGCTGACCATTGGACAGGAGGTCCACATGGCCACGTTTGCCGCTCACGTCCTGAAGGGCCTGCCACCAGAGTACGGGTTTCTTCGCCGCAAGCTCGACATTTCTAGGCCCGACATGACGGTGGAACGTGTGTGCAGCGAGGTGTTGATGGAGGAGCAGACTCTCTCCATCGAACAGAGCTACAAGCAGATCACCAGTGATGCATCTGCTTTCTCGGGCGCTGTCAACACGATCGTGGCTACAACGGGGGTCAACGGGAAGGAGGGAAAAGGAGGGAAGGAGCAGACGGACAAGAAGAAGGATGGCAAGCGGGAGAAGAAGCGAGGCCCCTTCAAGGGGCGCTGCTACAACTGCAATGAGGAGGGGCACATGGCTGCCAAGTGCCCCAACAAGAAGAAGGATGCAACGCCCGCAGCAGCTGCGAACGTTGCTGAAGGAGACGGGAAGGGCGTGGCGCTCACCGTCGCGTGCTCAGCTGCAAAGCTACTGGTCAATGACAAGGACCTGTGGTTCCTTAACTCGGGATGCTCCCAACACATGTCCGGCCGCAAGGAGTGGTTCACGGTGATCCGTGATCCATCTGCAACGAAAACCGTCAAAGGGTTTGATGATTCAATGCAAGAAGTCGCCGGTGTTGGTGAGGTTTTGCTGGAGGGCACTAACGGCTTGCTCGTGACTCTGCATGATGTCCTCTTTGTGCCAGGAATGAAGGCCAACTTGGTCTCCCCTGGGCAGCTCTTGGACAACGGAGCAAAGCTGCAAACCAAGGAAGGAGTCACTCGCATCATCGCATCAGGAGGTCAAGTGGCTGCAACGGCACGATACCGCCATCGCCTTCACTGCCTTGACCTGAAACCGGGGCCAGCAAGGAACGGTGCAACGGCTGCAGCATGCAACGGCACGACGGCTGCAGCGGCATGCAACGATATGGCGGCTGGAGCTGCGAGCAACGGCACAGGGGCTGCATCGGCATGCAACGGCACGGCGAAGGAGACTGCTGCTGTGGCGACAAGCAAGCCGGAAACTAAGGATGAAGTGGCCAGCCTCAAGACGTATGCGGTGAAGCGGACAGCCACGAGCGGTGGCGTGTTCGGTATGGACCTGGAGAAAGGAGGTGAGGATATGCCGTGCACCTCCTGCCATGAAGCCAAACTCACTCGTGAATCGTTTCCGCTGCACGACGAGCGAGAGGAGCAGGTTCTTGGGCTGGTCCATACTGACGTGTGCGGTCCATTCCAGACCCCAGCCATGGATGGCAGCAGGTACTACATTCTTTTCGTGGATCATGCCTCGCGGTACACCTGGGGGACGACGTTGAAGCTGAAAAGTGATGCGCTTGCTGCCTTTAAGGAGTGGCTTCCCGAAGCTGAGCGCCAGACCGGGATGACGCTGAAGGTGTTGCGGTCGGACCGTGGAGGAGAATTTATGTCGAACGAGTTCCTGCTGCTGCTGAAGCAACGAGGGATCTTGCGTCAACTTTCCTGCCCCTCGACCCCCCAGCAGAACGGTGTGGCTGAACGCCGCAACCGTACGGTAACCGAGGGCATGCGTGTGATGTTGGGGCACATGGGGGTGAAAACACACTGGTGGCACTTCGCTTTCCAGCAGTTCTTGTGGGTGGTAAACCGCGTGCACCAGTCCACCCTGCCCCATGGTGTGACCCCTCATTTGGTGGTGTTCAAAGTCAAGCCCGATGTCTCCATGGTCCGTGTGTTCGGGTGCATGGTTCAGTACCTCATCCCTGAGCACGAGCGTAAGGGGAAGCTTGCAAGCAAGACTCGTTGGGGCATGCATTTGGGCATGAGCATGGAAAGCAAGGGATGGCGTGTGGTGGATGTTGAGTCACAGCGCATGGTCATCACCCGGGATGCACGTTTTTATGAGGATATGTCACTTGCAAGGTGGCAGAAGTGGCGTGCACATGCGGGCAATGGGAATGACCAGCCCACACCACCCTTTGCTTCTGTCCCATCTCTCTTTCCTGAGCCCCACGACCCCGAGCAGAATCTACCGCCACCACGTACTGTCATCGTGGTCCCGGTGCCGTCCGTGCATGGGGGAGAGCAACCCCTTGATCGCTCGGTGGGCCCTTTGGGCAGCAAGGCACCTACTGCACCTCCGTCTGTCGGTCCACCATCCGTTGCTGATTCGGCGCCCGTGGGACCAGAAGCTGGTCCCCTTGAGGATGGAGGCGATACGACTGATCTTGAGGAGGAAGGAGAAGTTGCAGTGGATGAGCAGCCGCCAGCGGCTCATGCGCATGAGCCTTCACTTGCAGCTCCTCCCATCCAGCCCATTTCACAACCCCCACGTCGCTCCAGCAGGCCTAACAAGGGGGTGCCACCCGTACGGTTTCAGCCATCAGCCCTGACGGCCCATGATGCGGACGAGGAGGAGAACCCGTATGACATGGCGTACCTTGCTGAGGACGACTGCGACACGGACAGCGATGACGAAGTGGAGTACCCGGACGAGGATGAGGAGGAGGAAGGCGCTTGGGGAGGTGTCATCCTCGACCTGGCAGCTGCGTTGACCGGACCTGAAGGCAAGGAATGGTGGGCTGCTATGAAGGAGGAGATGGAGAGCCTTGATGAGCAAGGCACTTGGTCATTGGCCGACCTACCCAAAGGTCGCAAAACAGTCGGCGTCAAATGGCTACTAAAGAAGAAGCTGCGACCTGATGGCACCGTGGAGAAGTATAAGGCCAGGCTCGCGGCAAAGGGCTTTAGCCAGCGCTTCGGCATCGACTACGACGACACCTATGCTCCTGTTGGCAGCTACACCACCGTTCGCGTGCTCCTCTCAATCGCAGCAGCTATGGACCTGGATTTGCTGCAGCTTGATGTGAAGAATGCATTTCTTCACGGCACCATCGACCACGAGATCTACATGCAGCAGCCACCCTACTTCACCGACGGCAGCAGCAAGGTGTGCCTACTCCACAAAAGCCTTTACGGACTCAAGCAGAGTCCCCTTCTGTGGTACAAGGAGCTGGACAAGGTGCTCCTTGTGGAGGGATACAGGAAGAGCCTTGTGGACCAGGCCCTATACTACAAGGATGGGTCGAGCGTGAAGCGCGTGTGGCTGCTAATCTACGTGGATGACTTGCTGGCGGCAAGTGAAGACAAGCAGCTGCTGCAGGACCTGAAGGAGCTGTTGGCCAAGGCGTTTCAGCTCCGTGAGGTGGAGCCAGTGGAGCGCTACCTGGGGCTGCAGATTGTGCGCGACCGCCCCAACAGGACACTCCTCCTGCACCAGAATGCGTACGTGGCAAAGGTGCAGCAGCGGTTCTTCAAGGGGGCGCCACCGAAGAAGCAGCCCATCACCCCTCTCTCCTCCGCCAGCTTTGCCAAGCAGGATGCTGGGCAGTTTGCCGACCGAACCATGACCGAGTACCTGTCAATTCTCGGCATGGTGCAGTTTGCAGCCATCTCAACCCGTCCTGACCTCTCTTTTGCGTGCAGCCGTCTTGTAGCAGGTGCACACCTCAGGACGGATGCGCATTGGCATGAGCTCTTCCGCACACTCTCCTACTGGGCTGCCTCACCAGACACGGGGCTGCTGTTCACGGGAGGACCAGAGAGCTTGACTTTGGTGGGGTATGCGGATGCGGATGATGCGGGCGACAAGGAGAACCGTTCGTCCACGGGAGGCTACCTCTTCAAGCTTGGCGGAGCTGCCGTTTCTTGGCAGGCCAAGAAGCTGCAGGGTGCGACCAAGCTCTCCTCCACCGAGAGCGAGCTTGTGGCTGCGGTGGAAGCAGGGAAGGAGGGGCGCAAGCTGAGGTTCCTGATGTGGGAGTTTCAGCTACTCAAAAAGGGTGTTCCCACCACCCTGTACGTTGACAACATGTCAGCGGTGCAGCTCAGCCAGGCGGGCGGGCTGCAGGGGCGCATGAAGCATGTGGACCGTCGCCACATGTGGCTGCAAGACATGGTGCGCATGAAGAAGCTAGAGCTGCAGCACATCCCTACGACGGCGCAGCCCGCGGACTTCTTCACGAAACGGCTCGATAAGGCAGCCTTCAACCGATGCTGTGCAGCAGCCGGGCTGGTCCAGCGTGCTCCTGACAGCAAGGGGGCGTGTTAGAAGGAAATGCTGCCATGAGCAACAAATTGTCGGCGCTGGGATTCGAGCTTGTGACCTTTATTTTTGTCCTGAAAGTGTCTCAGGACAGATTCAGGACAGTTTCTGCTAAGGGGCTGGTTATGCTGCACTTGAGTTTCGAACTGGAGACCTTTCGATTCAAGTGTCCCGAAAGTGTCTTGGCAGGACAGATTGGGGACAGATTGGGGACAGTTTGGGGACAGATTGGGGACACTTTGGCGAAATCGATCTCGGGTCGCGTTCGGTTTGAAACTCGGCAGCGAAGTGTCGAAGTCAACGGAATTCGCACGGGAGTTACAGTCGGTGGTCGACGGAATTCTGGTCGCGGAAATTCTCGTCTACGGAATTCCAGTCAATGGAATTCGCTCGGCGAAATTCAAGGCTCGGAATTTCGCGTCGACGAAATTCAGCGCGCGACCCGGGTCGACACTTTCTTGTGTGCTTTGTTTTTGTATTGCGTCCTAGTATAAAACCAGAGAGCACAAACCAGAAATCATCTAAGTCATTATCACTGCTATGTTTGTGTGTATCTCTGGCTATAGTGGACCGTTTCCTGCAATCTTTGGTGCGTTGGAATCGTGCTTTCGAGCACTATCAAGCTGCTATAGTAGTGGAATTCTACAGCTCAACGAGGACACGTTGACCTCGTACATCCTGCAGGACGAGGCGATGCAGGAGGCTGAGCGGTCCCAAGAGCTTCTGGCGCAGGTGAACTACGTCGCCCCGGCGAAGCAAGGCGGTCGACCAGGGCAGCGTGGACAGTCTGGCGGCGGTGGTAGCAGTGGCTCGAAGTCGGCCAAGGAGGTCGACAAGAAGAAGTCGACCAAGGACAGTGGTCGAGGAGGAGGAGGTCGACGTCGGGAGTGCTGGATCTGTCACAGCCCCGACCATCTCTCCTTTGAGTGCCCCGACCGCAGTGACTCCGACGACGACGACGACAAGGGAGGCCGTGGGAGATCTGGCAGTCGTCGTCCACGTCGTGGAGGAAAGGAGAAGCCGCGCAAGGAGAAGCAGTCGACCACGTCGACCACGGCGAAGGACGCCGACTCCTCTGCTGGCGGCAAGGCGCGGGACGACAAGACGGCGTCGTGCTCGCTGGTCGGCGTCGTGGAGCCGACCATCTCGCTGGCGCCGGAGGCTGGCGAGGACTTCCAGGCGGTGGCGGCGGCTGTGCAGGCGAACCCGGCGGTGGTCCTGCTCGACAGTGGCTGCTCTCACCACCTGATGGGGACGAAGGACGCCTTCGTCGACTTGGGGCCGAGCGGCGACGTGAAGCACGTGCGTGGCTTCAATGGGGCGCTGCAGGACGTCCAGGGCCGCGGCACTGTCGCCCTGCAAGGCGAGGCCGGGAAGCAGGTGCTCATCCCCGACGTGTTGTACGTCCCGGGCGTGCATGCGAACCTGCTGTCGTCCGGCCAGCTGAAGGAGCATGGCGTGAAGCTGAAGGAGGATGGCGACGGGATGCTGCTCGTCTCGGCGACGGGAGAGGTGCTCGGTCGGGCGACGTACTCCGGGCGTATCCTCTGCACCGACCTGCGCCCCTGCTCTACGAGGCCGACGTCGACCACGCCGGAGGTTGTGGCCCTGCGGGCGATCGTTTCCAAGGCGAAGTCGACGCCGGACAGGATGCACGCTCGGCTTGCGCACGTCGGCATGGACACCATCCGGAGCTCGGCGAAGAACGAGGTCGCCATTGGGCTGGACCTCAAGTCGGCGACGGGCGCCGACTCACCGTGTGTCTCGTGCGTCAGCGGGAAGCTGGCGCGGCACACCTTCCCTGACCAAGGCTCCGACGCCGACGACGTGCTGGCCGTCGTGCACATCGACCTGTGCGGGCCGTTCCGCGTGGCTGCCAAGGACGGTAGCCTGTACTTCTTGCTGCTGAAGGACCGTAAGTCCCGCTACGTGTGGGTGAGGCCGGTCGCCAAGAAGTCGGACGTGCTGCTGGAGTTCCAGAAGTGGCTGGTGCTGGTGGAGCGGCAGACGAAGAAGTCGGTGTTGCAGCTGCGCTCTGACCGAGGAGGGGAGTTTCTCGGCCGGGATTTCACCGCCTTCGTGGACGGAAAGGGGATCGTCCACGACCTGACCTGCCCCTACACCCCGACCGTGACGTGGCAGGAGTTCCGCCTGAACCCCGGAAGTCTGGTCGACTTCGGAGGCCGCCCGACTTCTTCGTCCCCGCTGCCTTCACCACTGTGTACGACGTGGTCGACGAGGACGACGACCTGCTGTACGACGACGCCGACGAAGATGAGGAGTTTCCGGAGCTCGACCCCGACATGCTGGCCGACCCCGAGCACCGCTGGGACATCTCCACGATGACGGTGAAGGAGGCGTTGGCAAGCTGGAAGGGTCCGGCGGTGAAGGCCGCCATGGAGGAGGAGATCCGCAGTCTCATCGCCATGGGGACGTGGGAGCTGGTCGAACGCCCGCCGGGAGTGAACGTGATGAAGAACCGGTGGGTGCTGACGACGAAGTACCACATCGACGACACCGTCGAGCGCGAGAAGGCGAGGCTGGTCATGAAGGGCTTCACGCAGGTGTACGGCGCCGACTACGACGAGACGTTCGCGCCGGTGGGCAGCTACGTGACGCTGCGGATCTTCCTCAGCATCGTCGCCGTGCTCAATCTCAACCTGATGCAGCTCGACATGAAGAACGCCTTCCTGCAGAGCAAGCTCGACCGGGTGCTGTACATGTCGCAGCCGGACTACTTCAACGACGGAACCGGCCGGGTGTGCAAGCTGCTGAAGAGCCTGTACGGGCTGAAGCAGTCGCCGCTGCTATGGTACTTGGCGCTCAACGACGTGCTGGTCGGCGCTGGGTGGAAGAAGAGCCAGGTCGACGAGGCTCTCTACTTCAAGGTCGGCGACGGAGCGACTTGCTGGGTGCTGGTCTACGTCGACGACTTGCTCGCCGCCAGCAGCAGCCCCGCGATGCTGAAGGAGCTAAAGGAGCTGCTGGAGGCCGCCTTTGAGCTACGCGAGATCTCGCCGGTGCAGAAGTACCTCGGGCTGGAGATCGTCCGCGACAGGTCGGCGGGGAAGCTGTGGCTGCACCAGCAGGGCTACGCCGACAAGCTGCGTGTTGGCCCGAGTGGCCACGTGGCGAAGACAAAGCTGGCCTCGAGCCAGGAAGTAACGCAGAGCGATATGCTTCGTTCTGTGCTCCAGTCTGTGCTCCTCACACAAGGCAATGACAGCCTTGTTGTCTACGTACAGCACTGGAGGAGAACGAGGCCGCTCTCCCAAGTCAGTCAGCAGGTAGGTGAGCCAGCGCAACTCCCATGGCTGTGGCGTAGATCTCAGCCTCACAACTAGAGCTGAGAACTGAAGACGAGCGAGTAGAACGCCAAGAAACTGAACCAGAGCCAAGGCTGAATGTGTAACTCTGTGACGACCGCTAAGTAGCCTGGTCGTCAATCCAAGAAGCGTCTGAGTGCCCAGTGAGAACAACTGGGCTCCTCCCACCAAGCACTAGCCCCATGCCTGATGTACTGCACAAGTAGCACAGTACCCTCTTAGCAGCAGCCATGTGCTCAGGTCGGTGCCGACCAGGAGCCACGTAGCGAGCCAGGAGACCAAGAGGGTACGCGAGGTCAGGACGAGTGCAAGTCATCAGGTACATGAGGCAGCCAACTAACTCTGGGTAAGGACCACTCGGCTCTACGGACTCGTCCGAAGGTGGAGCTGAGAGCGAGTGACCTGTAGCCAGAGGAGTGTGCTGTGGGGAGGACCAGGAGAAGCCGAAGCGCTGAAGGACCTGCTGCACCATGTGTGACTGAGTCAGGGTGATGGTGCGGCGTGCTCTGTCCCGGGTGATCTGCAAGCCAAGGTAGCTGCGCAGCTCACCCAGGTCTGTGCACGTGTGTCTCTTCTGCAGCTCCGACTTCACCTGAGCGAGAGCCTCAGTGTCAGCAGTGGCAAAGACCAGGTCGTCGACGTACACGAGGATGTAGAACGGCGGCAGGGACGTGTCGGTGCGCAGAAACAGCGACGGGTCAGCAGTGGAAGGAGCGAACCCAAGAGCCGCAAGTGTAGTCCTCAGTGTGTCGTGCCACTCACGAGGCGCCTGGCGGAGACCGTAGACTGGCCGCCGGAGGCTCCACTGGGTACCAGGAGGGAACGACCCAGTGAAGCCGGGTGGGCGGCGCAGCCAGATCTCCTCGTGCAGGCTGCCCTGTAAGAAGGCTGTGCTGAAGTCAAGAGAGTGAAGCTCGTAGTCACGCTGAGCGGCAACGTGCAGCAGTACCCGAAGAGTGGTCATCTTCGGGGTGGGGGAGAAGGTCCGGAAGAAGTCAACTCCCTCTCGCTGACTGAAGCCTCTAGCAACGTAACGAGCCTTGAAGACAGGCGGAGAACCTGGCAGCCGCTTCACCTTGAAAATCCACATGCCATCGACGATGTTCGCCCCAGGAGGGGGAACCTCATCGACGTAAGTGCCTGTGGACTTCCAGGATGCCATCTCTGCGTCCATGGCTGTCTGCCACTGAGAGGAGTACTCACCCGCGATCGCCTCAGCGTAAGAGCGCGGGGTCGGGATGTCTGGTGCATCTGGGTCTCCCTCAGGGGCAAGCAGCATGGCCACGAGATGAGGCGCAGCAGCCGCAAGACACTCAAGGTCCTCGTGCCTGTCCTCAAGGACGTCCGTGCTAAGAGCACACTCACCCCCGACGGACGGAGGACAGACAGACTCAGACTCAGCAACAAGACTGGCAGCGAAGTCTAGACTGTCAAACATTGTATGTTTATATTGTGTAGGCTGTAGTGGGTTACACCTTAGGGGGTACACAAACTTAGGGTTTCATACTTGTACCAAACTTCGTGTTAGTTCATTCATTCCTGCTCAGTTATTCTGACATGGTTTCAGAGCAGGTCCTTCACTAGGACCTAATTTTTCCGGGCCCACCACTACTACTGTGTACTAGCGCCCTCGTACGCCCTACTGCCGGAGCGCGCCCTAGCGCCTCCCCCCCCGCGCCCTCGAGCGCTTCTCTTTTTTTTTACTCGGCCCCGCTGGCCCAGTCGACCGTGCGCGCGCCCCGCTTAGAGGCCCCGCTGGCCCCGTCGACTGCCCGCGCGCCCCGCCTAGAGGCCCCGCCGGCCCCGTCGACCCCGCTCGCGACCCGCCTAGTGGCCCCGCTGGCCCCGTCGACCCCGCGCGCGCCCCGTCTAGTGGCCCCGCCGGCCCCGTCGACCCCGCGTGCGCCCCGCCTAGAGGCCCCCCCCAGCCCTGTCGTCGCCGCGCGCGCCCCGCCTAGAGGCCCCGCCGGCCCCGTCGACCCCGCACGCGCCCCGCCTAGAGGCCCCGCGGCCCCGTCGTCCCCGCTTGCGACCCGCCCCTTAGAGGCCCCGCTGGCCCCGTCGACCCCGCGCGCGCCCCGCCTAGAGGCCCCGCCGGCCCCGCTGTCCCCGCGCGCGCCCCGCATAGAGGCCCCGCCGGCCCCGTCGACCCCGCGCACCGCCCCTTAGCGGCCCCGTCGATCCTACCTGCCGCCCCTTAACGCCCCGCACACGACAGCCACGGCCCCCGCCAGAAACGAGCCGCCCTACCTAAGTCGCGCTGCCTACAACGTTTAGGGTGCACCTACTGCTGCTACTATGGCTAGTCCTCCTGTACTCGCTTTCGATGCTGAGGGCCGCCCAGTGAAATTTGACACCTGGCTCGATGACCTGCACCTCTTCCTACAGCTCACTGCCAAGGAGGACATCTCACTGTACGATCATGCCCTCGGCCATACTACTGCCCCTCCTACTACTGCTGACAGCACTGCCCGCTCGCAGTGGCAGACTCGTGACGCCCACGCTCGCTTTGCTATTCGCAACTCCCTGCCGATAGATGAGCGCGAGCACTTTGGCCAGCACAAGACTGCTAAGGAACTGTACACTGCTGTCGTTGCTCGCTACTCCTCACCTGCTTCTGCCGCACTAGGCCGCCTCTCACTCCCCTACCTGTTCCCCGACCTGGCCTCCTTTCACACAGTTGCTGACCTCATCACCCACCTCAAGACTAGTGAGGCCCGCTTCCGCGCTGCTATGCCCGATGAGTTCCTTGCTAGGAACCCCCCCCCCGCTCTGGCTCACTCTCTACCACATCGTCACCCGCCTCCCTGACTCTCTGCGCGCAGTCAGGGATCACTTCCTCGCTCGCTGCCCCACTGAGCTCACCATTGCCCTCCTCGAGAAGGAACTACTTGCAGCTGAGGCGAGCATCGTCGCTGTAGGTGCCTCTCGTGGCGACCCCCGCACCCCTTTCTTTGAGGGGTGTTCCCCTTCCCCCCTTCTTCCCTCTGTAGCCTCTGCTTCTGCTGTCGACCTCCTTGGTGCTGAGAAGGTCGGGGCTACGTCCGCTCCGAGCGGGCGCCGCAGGAACAGAGGGGGCAAGGGTGGAGGTGGCGGCGGGGGAGGCGGGGGTGGAGGCGGTGGGAGTGGAGGTGGGGCTGGAGAGGCTAGTGGCGGCAGTGGGGGTGGTGACGGCAGCGGCGGGGGCGGTGGCAGGGGCGGGGGCGGCAGCGGGGGCGGCGGTGGTCGTGGCAGCGGCAGGGGAGGGGGTGGTCGAGGAGGTGGCGGCGGCGGTGGTGGTCGTGGAGGCGCTGGCGGTGGTCTGAGCCAGCAGCACACTCCGTCGCTCCAGGAGGCCCGTGAGTGGTACTCCCAGCGCGGGGGGGCGGGTGGCTTTAGCTGCACGTACGTCATCCGCACTGGTGACCGCACTGGTCAGACGTGTGGGAGGCCGCACCCCACGCAGCGCTGTTTCTCGCGCCTTGACGACGCTTGGCGCACTCAGTTCCCTGATGCCACTGAGCTGCCCCGCTGGGCTGATCTGATGAAGAAGGGAGTTGATATCTGGGCTCTAGACTTTGATGCTATTCTCACTGCCATGTATGTGATGTTTACTAGTGGAGAGGGTGCTCAGTACCTGCGTGTTCCGCCCGACCCGGGCATTCGGACCAGTGAGGCTGCCGCTCTAGGTGCTAGTGAGACTGCCACTACAGATACTAGCGTGTCTGCTACCTCAGGTGATGGTGAGGCTGCTGCTCTAGGTGCTAGTGAGTCTGTGCCCCCTGGTACTGAGTCGACTGAGGCCCTGCACACCTTCACCCTGGACTCAGGTGCTTCTCGCTGTTTCTTTCGTGACCGCACTGTCCTTGAGCCGCTCGCTCGGCCAGTTGCTGTCTCCCTCGCTGACCCCTCTGGGGGTCCGGTCATTGCGACCTCCTCCACTGTCCTTCCTTGTCCTGCGGTCCCGTCGGGCACACTGTCAGGTCTTCACCTCCCCTCGTTCTCTACGAACTTGGTGGCGGGTTGTGCGCTCCAGGACGCGGGTGTTCACCAGTTCACCCCTGCCTACGAGCGCGTGACACACTGCACGTGTGCTCGGACGGGCCGTCACCTGGCTACCTTCACTCGGCAGCCGGGGTCGGACCTGTACACACTGACCACTGAGTCCCCTCAGGTAGCTGCGTCTGCGTCTGCGTCAGGTCAGCTGTCGGCCCCCTGCTCGTGTCGCTCTCTGGCGCACGAGACCGTCCTCTGGCACCACCGACTTGGTCACCCGTCTGTGCAGCGCCTTCGGGCCATGCACAAACGGTGCCTTGTCTCTGGTCTTCCCAGGGTTCTCCCTCCCCTCCCACCCTCGCCTGCTCCTCCCTGTCTTCCCTGTGTCGAGGGGCGGCAGCGCGCCGCTCCTCACTCCTCCTCCTTTCCCCCGACGACTGCTCCCTTGCAGACGCTCCACCTAGACGTGTGGGGCCCAGCCCGCGTCCGTGGACAGGGTCAGGAGAGGTACTTCCTGATTGTTGTTGACGACTACTCTCGCTACACCACGGTCTTCCCCTTGCGCACCAAGGGTGAGGTCCCTGATGTCTTGATCCCTTGGATCAGCAGAGCTCGTCTCCAGCTCAGCGAGCGTTTCCGCTCGGACTTTCCTGTCCTGCGTTTGCACTCTGACAGAGGTGGTGAGTTCTCCTCCGACCTCTTGGCAGCCTACTGTGCGGAGCACGGCATTGAGCAGTCGTTCACGCTTCCGGCCTCTCCACAGCAGAATGGGGTTGCTGAGCGCCGCATTGGCTTGGTCATGGAGGTCGCTCGTACCTCCCTGATCCATGCGGCTGCTCCCCACTTTCTGTGGCCGTTTGCGGTCCGATACGCTGCGCATCAGCTCAACCTCTGGCCCCGTGTCTCCTTGCCGGAGACTTCCCCGACACTGCGGTGGACGGGAGAGGTTGGCGATGCGTCACGTTTCCGGGTTTGGGGATCTCGAGCTTTTGTTCTCGAGCTTTTGTTCGCGATACGTCCGCGGACAAGCTCTCCTCCCGCGCTGTTCCTTGTGTCTTCCTTGGCTTTGTCCCGGACGCGCCTGGTTGGCAGTTTTACCACGTCACCTCGCGCCGGGTTCTGCCTTCTCAGGACGTCACTTTTGACGAGTCCGTCCCCTACTACCGCCTCTTCCCCTACCGCACTGCCCCGCTCCCCCCCCCGCCTCTCTTCCTCGCGCCAGGTGCTGCTGTGGTAGACCCCCTCCCCCCTCAGGGTGCCGCTCCCTCAGGTGTGTCCCAGGTAGACCCGGTTGAGCCTGTCGAGGTAGCTGTCGACTCTCGTCCTGCTAGGGGTGCTGAGCCTGAGCGTGAGGAGCCTGGCGGTGCTGAGCCTGAGGGTGCGGAGCCTGGGGGTGCTAAGCCTGGGGGTGCTGAGCCTGGGGGTGCTGAGCCTGGGGGTGCTGAGCCTGGGGGTGCGGAGCCTGGGGGTGCTGAGCCTGGGGGTGCTGAGTCTGGGGGTGCTGAGTCTAGCAGTACCGAGCCTGGGAGTGCTACACCTGGAGGAGCCCTCTCCTCACAGCATAGGTACCTACAGTAGAGGTACCTACAGTACTGCAGCCTCCGGAGAGGTGCTGCTGGAGCTGGTACCAGTACTTCCCCTCCTACCCGGGAGCTCCCCTCCCTTCAGCGGATCCGAGAGTGGTACACGCGGCGCTGCAGTCTTCGGAGTGGCGCTCCTGGTGTTGCGGACCCTGGCGTTGGAGCTACTGCTGGTGCTGAGGACCCGGGCGGTGGAGCTGCTGCTGGTGCTGAGGACCCGGGCGTTGGAGCTGCTGCTGGTGCTGAGGACCCGGGCGGTGGAGCTGCTACTGGTGCTGAGGACCCGGGCGTTGGAGCTGCTACTGGTGCTGAGGACCCGGGCGTTGGAGCTGCTGCTGGTACTGAGGACCCGGGCGGTGGAGCTGCTACTGGTGCTGAGGACCCGGGCGTTGGAGCTGCTGTTGGTGCTGAGGACCCGGGCGTTGGAGCTGCTGCTGGTGCTGAGGAACCGGGCGTTGGAGCTGCTGCTGGTGCTGAGGACCCGGGCGGTGGAGCTGCTGCTGGTACTGAGGACCCTGACGCTGGTGTCTCTACTGGTTCTGGAGACGCTGCGCGGCCGCGACTGTACTTCGTACCGCTCCTTCAGCAGGTTCTTGGTCAGACTCCTCCTCCTTGTCCTCCTTCCTCCTTAGAGTGTCCTCCGCCTGTCCAGTTGCAGTCACAGTTACCGCCTGCCTCGCCTCTCCCTGGTCCCTCTCCTTACACTAGTCCCACATGGGGTCTTACGGAGCGTCGTGAGCCTGAGTCTCGTCCTGCGTCGCCTGTTCGTACTGCTCGCACTGGTCGTCGTGTCCCACGTGAGCGTCCTCCCCCTGTCCCTGGCACTCACTACATGACTCTGCGTCCCTCCACTGCTCCTCAGCGTGTCCCTCTGCCGTCTCCTCCTGCGTCCTCTCTACCTACTCTTCCTGACCCGGAGTCTGACTTCCGTCGTGCTGCCAGTCCCACTGTCACGCGTCTCCTAGCTACTGTTGTCACTGACCCTACCTTTGAGTCCTCTGCTGCGTCTGCTCTGGTCGCTGAGTTGGTTGACTTTGCTGCTCGGTGTCGTCTAGACTACGCCGCTAGCCTTGTTGCTGAGTCTGAGTCTGTCTGTCCTCTGTCCGTCGGGGGTGAGTGTGCTCTTGGCACGGACGTCCTTGAGGACAGACAGGAGGAGTTCGAAGATGACTACTCTTCGGGTGCTGCTGCACATAGCCGCTCAGCGCGACTACGAGCTTCACTCACTTGACTTCAGCACTGCTTTCTTGCAGGGCAGCCTGCACGAGGAGATCTGGCTGCGCCGCCCTCCTGGCTTCACTGGGTCGTTTCCTCCTGGTACCCAGTGGAGCCTCCGGCGGCCAGTCTACGGTCTCCGCCAGGCGCCGCGTGAGTGGCACGACACACTGAGGACTACACTTGCGGCTCTTGGGTTCACTCCTTCTACTGCTGACCCGTCGCTGTTTCTATGCACCGACACCTCGCTGCCGCCGTTCTACATCCTCGTGTACGTCGACGACTTGGTCTTTGCCACTGCTGACACTGCGGCACTCGCCCACGTGAATTCGGAGCTGCATAAGAGACACACGTGCACAGACCTGGGTGAACTGACAAGCTATCTTGGCTTGCGGATCACCCGGGACAAAGCACGGCGCACCATCACCTTGACTCAGTCACACATGGTGCAGCAGGTCCTTCAGCGCTTCCGCTTCACGTACTCCTCGCCTCAGTCCACTCCTCTGCCTACCGGTCACTCGCTCTCAGCTCTGCCTTCAGATGAGTCCGTAGAGCCGAGTGGCCCGTATCCAGAGCTTGTGGGCTGCCTCATGTACCTGATGACCTGCACTCGACCTGACCTTGCATACCCTCTTAGCATCCTTGCGCGCTATGTCGCTCCTGGCCGTCACAGGAAGGAGCACATGGATGCCGCTAAGAGGGTGTTGCGCTACTTGTGCAGTACGTCAGGCATGGGGCTAGTGCTTGGAGGGCGAGACCGAGTTGTACTTACTGGACACTCAGACGCTTCTTGGGCGGACGACCAGGCTACTCAGCGGTCGTCTCAGGGTTACACCTTCAGTCTTGGCTCTGGCTCAGTTTCTTGGCGTTCTACACGCTCTTCTTCTGTTCTCAGTTCCAGTTGCGAGGCTGAGATCTACGCCACAGCCATGGCGGCCCAGGAGCTACGCTGGCTGACCTACCTGCTGACCGACTTGGGAGAGCGGCCTCGTTCTCCTCCAGTGCTGTACGTCGACAACAAGGCTGCCATTGCCTTGTGTGAGGAGCACAGACTGGAGCACAGAACGAAGCACATCGCCCTGCGGTACTTCCTTGCTCGAGAGTTGCAGCAGCGCGGTCAGCTTCGTCTGCGTTATGTGGCCACTGAGGCCAACACTGCTGATGTGTTCACCAAGGCGCTTCAGCCTTGTGACCATCAGCGCTTCTGTACTCTTCTAGGCCTTGTGCCTGCTGGACCTCACTTGCTTACTTCTTGACTCTGTTTGTACTGTGATCTATATATATATATATATATATATACCTGCATGTTTACACTTGCTAGGTTGTGATCACTGTATCTCTTGCTATATTATCAAACTGCATGTGAACTGGTCTTGTGACCACTTGCTTGTGCTCAGAATTTGTGTGGTATCCTTGAGATCCACCCTGAGCTTGCTTTGCTTTGCTTTGACTGGTCTCATGACCCTGTGGTTGTCTCCCACTGCGCCTATGGGGGTGTGTCAAACATTGTATGTTTATATTGTGTAGGCTGTAGTGGGTTACACCTTAGAGGGTACACAAACTTAGGGTTTCATACTTGTACCAAACTTTCTGTTAGTTCATTCATTCCTGCCTCAGTTATTCTGACATAGACGACAGGCAGCAGCAAAGTCAACAAGCTCAGCGACTAGGGCAGACGCAGCAGCAGACTCAAACGACGGGTCAGTGACAACAGTGGCTAGTAGACGCGTGACAGTAGGGTGCTCAGCACGAAACCGGTCAGACTCAGGATCCGCGACGTCAGGCAAAGAGGACGCAGGGGGAGACGGAAGAGGAGTACGCTCCGGAGGAGAGGACCGACGCAGGGCTACAAGGCGTGTGCCGGGGACAGCCGGCTGACGCTGACGAGGAACACGACGAACGGTACGACAAGGACGAACAGGCGAGACAGGACGCGACGTAGGCTCACGACGCTCAGCAAGACTACCTGTCTGCTCAGTGTAAGGAGAGGGAGCAGGCAGCGGTGAGCCAGGCTGTAACGGAAGACCAGTAGACGACGGGAGAGTAACAACCTGACAAAGAGCAGAGTCAGGCGGTGGCAGAGACGACGGAGACGGCGGAGCGAAGAAAAGTCGAGTCGGTGCAGTGCTACCAGCACCAGCAGCTCCAGCACCTCCAGTAGCTCCAGCACCTCCAGCAGCACCAGAACCCTCAGCGCCAGCTCCTCCAGGGCCAGCTCCACCAGCAGCAGCACCCCCAGAACCGGCACCCCCAGTCCCAGGGTCTCCAGCCGCAGTGTCCCCAGCAGCAGCACCCGCAGGCTCAGCACCTCCTGACCCAGTAGCTCCAGTACCCCCAGTACGAGCACCTCCGAGACCAGCACCACTCCCAGCTCCAGTGACGTCAGCAGAAGTACCTCCAGCAGCAGAGCCCCCAGCTCCAGAAGCGCGACGCAGACGGCGACCGTACCAGTCGTGCAGCTGCTGTGAGGTGAGAGGCACACGTGGACGAAGGCGGCCACTCCAAGGAGACCGCGCAACAGTAGACTCAGAACCCTCAGCGTCAGCACCTCGAACAGCTCCAGAACTTCCAGTGCCAGCACCCTCAGTGCCAGCACCTCCAGCAGCTCCAGAACCTCCAGTGCCAGCACCCTCAGCAGCTCCAGAACCTCCAGCTCCAGCGCCACCAGCACCAGGACCTCCAGCAGCTCCAGAACCTCCAGCGCCCGCACCCTCAGCAGCAGCAGAGCCTCCAGGAAAAACAGCTCCAGGAGCAGAGTCACCAGCTCCAGCAGCGCGGCCCTGACGGCCAAGGTACCACTCAACCAGCTGCAGGGAGGAGAGGGGGAGTCGACGACGAGAGGGCAGCGGCGAGGCACCAGCGGAGCGACTACGGAGACGGCCACTCCAGGGAGACTGCTCACCAGACGCCTCAGCACCCCCAGGCGCAGCACCCCCAGACTCAGTACTGCCAAGCTCAGCACCCCCAGACCCCTCACACTCAGGCTCAGCACCTCCAGGCTCCACACCCTCAAGCTCCGCACCCCCAGGCTCAGCACCCCCAGGCTCAACACCCCCAGGCTCCGCACCCCCAGGCTCCGCACCCCCAGGCTCAGCACCCCCAGAAGTAGCACCCCGAGCAGGACCACCCTCAGCAGGACCTGAGTCACCAGTGACCTCAACCGGCGCAGACAAGGGAGGAGGGTCTACCTGAGACACACCTGAAGGAGCAGGACCAGGAGTGGGGAGGGGGTCTACCTGGGGAGCACCTGGAGCGAGGAAGAGCGGCGGGGGGGGGAGCGGGGCAGCGCGGTAGGGGAAGAGACGGTAAAAGGGAACCGACTCGTCGAACGTGACGTCCTGAGACGCAAAGACACGGCGCGAGGTGGGGTGGTAAAACTGCCAGCCAGGCGCGTCAGGGACAAAGCCAAGGAAGACACAGGGAACAGCGCGGGCGGAGAGCTTGTCCGCAGTGGTATCGCGGACAAAGGCACGAGCACCCCAGACCCGGAAACGCGACGCATTGCCAACCTTCCCCGTCCACAGCAGTGTGGGCGAGGTCTCTGGCAAGGAGACACGGGGCCAAAGGTTGAGCTGATGCGCGGCGTACCTGACCGCAAACGGCCACAGAAAATGGGGGGCAGCCGCATGGATCATGGAGGTACGAGCGACCTCCATGACTAAGCCAATGCGGCGCTCAGCAACCCCATTCTGCTGCGGAGAGGCCGGAAGCGTGAACGGGTGGCGGATGCCGTGCTCCGCACAGTAGGCTGCCAAGAGGTCTGAGGTGAACTCACCACCTCTGTCGGAGTGCAGACGCAGGACAGGAAAGTCCCGCTGGAACCGGTCGCGGAGCTGGAGACGAACAGCGCGGATCCAAGGGATCAAAACAGCCCCTTGCTCTGCAAGGGGAAGACCGTGGTGTAGCGCGTGTAGTCGTCGACGACCAGCAGGAAGTACCGCTCGTGGCCCTGTCCACGGACGCGGGCTGGGCCCCACACGTCCAGGTGGAGAGTCTGCAGGGGAGCCTCTGTGGGAGGGAACGAGGAGGAGTGAGGAGCGGCGCGCTGCCGCCCCTCGACGCAAGGAATGCAGGGCGGCGCAGGCGAGGGAGGGAGGGCAGGCAGAGACCTGGGAAGACCAGAAACCAGGGAGCGAGAGTGCATGCCACGAAGGCGAGGCAGGGAGGGGTGACCAAGGCGGTGGTGCCACAGGAGAGTGTCGTGCGACAAAGCGCGACACTCGCAGGGGGCTGCCAGCTGACCAGACGTAGACGCAGACGCAGCTACCTGAGGGGACTCAGTGGTCAGTGTGTACAGACTCGAGCCAGGTGCACGGGTGAACGTGGCCAAGTGTCGGCCCGTCCGAGCACACGTACAGTGAGTCACTCGCTGACTCGCAGGAGTGAACTGGTCAACCCCGTGATCCTGGAGGTCAGCTCCACTCACCAAGTTCGTAGAGAACGAGGGGAGGTAAAGACCTGACAGGAAGCCAGACGGGACGGCCGGACACGGCAGAACCGTGGAGTAGTGGGCAAGGACTGGACCCCCAGAGGGGTCCGCCAGGGAGACCGGAACTGGCCGACTGAGCGGCGTGAGTGTGGTGCAGTCGCGAAAGAAAGAGCGGGAAGCTCCTGAGTCAAGGGTGAAGGTGTGCAAGACCGCAGCAGGCGCAGTACCAGAGAGAGCAAACTCACCAGCACCTAGAGCAGTAGCCTCACCAGCACCTAGAGCAGGAGACGCACGAGCACCTAGAGCAGCAGCCTCACCAGTACCGAGAGCATCAGGCGCTATACCAGGGTCAGGCGGGACGCACAGGTAACAGGCACGGTCAACACTAGTAGGCAATGCATACATGGCAGTGAGAATAGCATCATAGTCAAGTGCAAAGATATCTACCCTCTGTCCAAGCAGCTCCGGCCAGGTAGGGAGCTCAGCCTCGTCTCCAAACACGGTACGCCAGGCGTCGCTCAGACGGGCGAAGCAGCGGGACTGTGTGTGACCAAGCGTCCCACAGGGCTTACCAGTCCTATCACCTGTGCGAATGACGTACGGGCAGCGAACTGTACGCGTAGACCTGCTACTCTGAGCGTACCACTCATGGAGCTGCTGGGACGTAAGCGTCTCGCGTGGCCGCCGCTGCAGCTGCAGCTGACCACTGGCAGAAGCCCCCAACTGACCAGCTCCAGGGCGACAGCTACGACGGCTACCGCGACAGCCCCAACTAGTATACCACTCACTAAGCTGCTGGGGCGTGAGAGACTCGCAAGAACAGCGCTGGAGCTGCATCTGGCCACCTCCTAGTAGCAGGACTAGCCGCAGCAGCTCGGGCAGGGCAGGCGCGGCAGGCAGGCAGGCAGGCCGGCAGGCAGGCAGGCAGACAGGCCGGCAGGCAGGCAGGCAGGCAGGCAGATAGGCCGGCAGGCAGGCAGGCACACAGGCCGGCAGTAGCGCAGGCAAGGCAGGCGCGGCAGGCAGGCAGGCAGGCAGGCCGGCAGGCAGGCAGGCAGGCAGACAGGCAGGCAGGCAGGCAGGCAGGTAGGCAGGCAGGCAGGCAGACAGGCCGGCAGGCAGGCAGGCAGGCAGGCAGGCAGACAGGCCGGCAGGCAGGCAGGCAGACAGGCCGGCAGGCAGGCAGGCAGGCAGGCAGACAGGCCGGCAGGCAGGCAGGCAGGCCGGCAGGCAGGCAGGCAGGCAGGCAGGCAGGCCGGCAGGCAGGCAGGCAGGCAGGCAGGCAGACAGGCCGGCAGGCAGGCAGGCCGGTAGGCAGGCAGGCAGGCAGGCAGGCCGGCAGGCAGGCAGGCAGGCAGGCAGGCAGGTGCTCACCAAAGGCTGGAAGGGCAGGCGGTCGCCGGGCGAGTAGGGCCGGCGCTCGGCGGGCGACGGCGGGGTCGCAACAGCGGCTGCAGAGTAGGGCCGCAGCAGCTGCAGAGTGTAGCAGGGTGGGGCCGCGTCAGCGGCAGGTCGGGGCCAAGGCAGCTGCAGGGCGGGGCCGCATCAGCGGCAGGTCGGGGCCGAGGCAGCTGCAGGGCCGGGTCATAGCAGCGACAGGTCGGGGCCGAGGCAGCTGCAGGGCCGGGTCGTGGCAGCGACAGGTCAGGGCCGAGGCAGCTGCAGGGCCGGGCCGCGGCAGCAGCAGGTCGCGGCCGCTTCCGCGGCCAGGTGGGTCTGTGTGAGCGGGGCGCAGGGCAGCAGCTGGCCGCGCGCGGGCGGCGCGGGCTCGGGGCGGGCTGCGGGAGGCAGCAGTGGGCTGCGCGGGGCAGCGCGCGGGGCTGCTGCGGGCCGCGCGCGGGCCGCAGAGGGCTGCGCGCGGCTCGGGGCGGACTGCGCGGGCCCGGCGGGGCCTGCGCGCGGCAACAGCAGGCTGCGCGCGGCTCGGAGCGGGCCGTGCGGGCTCGGCGCGGGCTGCGCGCGGCAGCAGCGGGCTGCGCGCGGCTCGGGACGGGCTGCGCGGGCTCGGCGCGGGCTGCGCGCGGCAGCAGCGGGCTGCGCGCGGCTCGGAGCGGGCTGCACGGGCTCGGTGCAGGCTGCGCGCGGCTCGAAGCAGGCTGCGCGCGGCAGCAGCGGGCTGCGCGCGGCTCGAAGCAGGCTGCGCGCGGCAGCAGCGGGCTGCGCGCGGCTCGGAGCAGGCTGCGCGGGCTCGGTGCGGGCTGCACGCGACTACGCGCGTGCAGGAAGGTGCACGCGGGCTAACAGCAGACACTAGGCAGTAGGCAGTGTGCGTGACAGTCACAGTCACAGGCTCATTCGTGGGGTAGCGGTAGGTGGGCCCGAAAAAAAAATGGTCCTACGGACCTACTGCTCTGAAACCATGTTAGAATCTAGAGACAGGAATGTGTGAACTAGTGGCATGCAGGAGTACAAGTAGTAAACCCTAATTGGGTTGTACCCCATATGGGCTACCCCACTACAGCCTAGACAATATGCAGCATATATGTTTGACACTTCAACCCCCGCAGGCCCGCATTCCTGAGGCTGTTCTTGGCCAGTTATTTCGTCTGGCCGAGAGCCTTCACGCTGTGCTGCTGATACAGGTGCTGGCACATTCCTCTCTCCCCGTGGCTCACCCTGAGACGTTTGAGGATCGGCCACGTGATGTGTGCCTGGACGCGGCCGATCAGCTCGCGCAGCTCCTGGCGCCCGTGCTGGCTGCGCCGTCGGAGGGTGGCGTTGCTGCTGCGGGACAGCTCGACGATGCTGTCCGGGGCTTGAGGCGACACTTGCGGTCAGGTTCTGGAGCCGCCGCGATCGGCGCAAGCACGCTTGTGGTCCGGGAGCTGTGGCGCTCCCTGACGGGCGTTCTTCACGCCCTTGGAGCTCACCACATGTAGTCGCGGGCCCCGGTTGCCCCATTGATGCCATGCTTGTCTAATTCTGAGTAGGAACCGCCATTGCCTGTATGTCCTTGCTTAGTGCCACTTGTTTGTGTTTGGGCTTGCCACCCTGCACGCGCGGCCGAAGGCCGCGCCGTCGAGCGTCGGCCGCCTGCGCGAGCGGAAAATTTTCAGTCGCCAAGCTAACAATGAAGAGAACGGCCTTAGGAAGGCCTTAAGTAGGGCTGAGAGGGAATGGTAGAGGCTAGGGGCAGAGGGCAGAGGCTATCTCTCTCTCTCTCTCTCTCTCTCTCTCTCTCTCTCTCTCTCTCTCTCTCTCTCTCTCTCTCTCTCTCTCTTTCTCTCTATAGGGGAAGAGGGTACTGCACTACTTGTGCAGTACATCGGGCATGGGGCTCGTGCTTGGAGGACGGAGCGACGTTGTCCTAACTAGACACTCTGACGCGTCTTGGGTTGACGACCAGGCTACGCAGCGGCCGTCACAGGGTTACACCTTCAGCCTTGGCTCTGGCTCTATTTCGTGGCGGTCCACGCGCTCGTCTTCTGTTCTCAGCTCTAGTTGTGAGGCTGAGATCTACGCCACGGCCATGGCTGCACAGGAGTTACGCTGGCTCACCTACCTGCTGACTGACTTGGGAGAGAGGCCTCGTTCTCCTCTAGTTCTGTACGTCGACAACAAGGCTGCCATTGCCTTGTGTGAGGAGCACAGACTGGAGCACAGAACGAAGCACATCGCTCTGCGTTACTTCCTGGCTCGAGAGTTGCAGCAGCGAGGTCAGCTTCGTCTTGCTCACGTGGCCACTCGGGCCAACACTGCTGATATATTCACCAAGACACTTCCGTCTGGTGATCATCAGCGTTTCTGTACTTTGCTAGGCCTTGTGCCTGCGTTTCCTCACTTGCTGTAAACTTGATTGTACTATGATGTATATATATACCTGCATGCTTGCTGTTGCTAAGTAGAGATCACTGTACTGTTCTTGTTGCATATATACCTCTGCATGTGAACTGGCCTTGTGGCCCTTTGCTTGTGCTCAAAGTGTGTGGTGACGTTGTGATCCACCTTGAGCTTGCTTTGCTTTTCTTGACTGGTCTTGTGACCTCTTGCTCTCCCCCACTTTGCCTATGGAGGTGTGTCAAACATATGCATATGTTATATTTGTTGGTAGGCAGTAGTGGGGCAGATACTGTGGAGTATAACCCCTTAGGGTTTCCCCTTTTGTACCAATTCTCTCGATAGTTCAATCCATTCCTGCCTAAGTGTAAGAGCCGTTCCTCCTAGAGATATGGCTTTGCTCTTGCCATTGGCCTCATTCATTGGCGCTCCACTTGCTCCTCCTCCATCTGCCTCTCCTCCTACAGGGCTGAGATGTATGCTGGCATGTTAGCCGCTCATGAAGCTCTTTGGCTCTCTTATCTCCATGTTGAGCTGGGCCATTTTCAGCCCTCTATGTCACTTGCCTATGACAGTGCTTGCCTAAGACAGAGCATGATTCATCCCACTAAGAATATTGTCTTTCACGGTTGCAGCAAGCACATAGAGGTGCGCTACTTCTTCGTGTGCGAGTTGATGCAGTCTGGCATCCTCCGCCCTTGCAAGGTGGCATGGGCTATAATTACATTACACTCTAGATTTGGCTAACAACCAAGTTGCTCCTCAGTGTGTGTTTTAAAGGCAGTTCGTTCCGAGTGGTTCTCATGTCAGTCAAATAGTGTTGGACTAGTAGTGCGATGCTGCAACGCATATGATCACAGCATTGCACGCATACCCCAGGTCTAATGCACGCTATCTTCTATAGCTAGGCGATTATATTACCCTATCTGTATTGCATGCTTCTCAGCCTAAGCAGCTTACGGTAACATGCAAGTTGGTGGAGGGATGGTAGCCTGAATGCAACCGGCATTTATTTATACAAAAACTCTAACCGGCCACAGCACAGGATTATCATTATATGCACCACATGGTTGGGATGCGATTTAGATTCGTTTGTACCGAGCGTTTCAGCTCAGGGTGTTTACCACTTTGATCCCTGTGAGAAGGTAACCACCCGTGGCAGACATGGTCATGTGGGGGTGGGTCCTCTGGGGCAGCACCTGGGAGCAACAAGAGGGGTAACACAGCATCGCACAATCAACTGAGGTGACTTGTCGACTCAAAGTCACCCATGCCAGTCATGGTCATGTGGGGGTGGGTCCTCTGGGGCAGCACCTGAGGGTAACAAAAGAGGGAGAGCAGAGCAAATAGTAGTCAGACAAAGAACCCGAGTAACTTTTGAGCTCAAAAGTCCAGACATGAGGGGACGTGTCCCCTCATGTGCAGTCCAGAGCTCAAAAGCTCCAAAGCTGCCAGTCCAGACATGGTCGAGTGGGGCTGTGTCCCCTCATGTGCAGCATGTGGGGGGAACAACAGGATTAGCAAAGAGTAACAACGTCACACAACAAGGCACATCCAAGTTGCTTCTGAGTCGACTTATGCGCCAGACATGGTTGTGAGGGTGCGGGTCCTCTGCGGAAACACCTGAGGCGAACAGGGAAGGGATGGAGAGCTGAGCATATAGCACAGTCAAACAAGGCACACCCGAGTGACTTTCGAGTCAGCTTCAAATCTGCCAGTCCAGGCATGCATGGTGGAGTGGAGCAGTGCCCCCTGGGGCAGTGCCAGTGGGGAACAAAGGACAGCACCGCCACCGATGGCACATAGCCAGTGGATGGCACATAGCCAGTGGATGGCACATAGCCAGTGGATGGCACATAGCCAGTGGATGGCACATAGCCAGTGGATGGCACATAGCCAGTGGATGGCACATAGCCAGTGGATGGCACATAGCCAGTGGATGGCACATAGCCAGTGGATGGCACATAGCCAGTGGATGGCACATAGCCAGTGGATGGCACATAGCCAGTGGATGGCACATAGCCAGTGGATGGCACATAGCCAGTGGATGGCACATAGCCAGTGGATGGCACATAGCCAGTGGATGGCACATAGCCAGTGGATGGCACATAGCCAGTGGATGGCACATAGCCAGTGGATGGCACATAGCCAGTGGATGGCACATAGCCAGTGGATGGCACATAGCCAGTGGATGGCACATAGCCAGTGGATGGCACATAGCCAGTGGATGGCACATAGCCAGTGGATGGCACATAGCCAGTGGATGGCACATAGCCAGTGGATGGCACATAGCCAGTGGATGGCACATAGCCAGTGGATGGCACATAGCCAGTGGATGGCACATAGCCAGTGGATGGCACATAGCCAGTGGATGGCACATAGCCAGTGGATGGCACAATCAATGAGGTCAGCACCGGACTGTACCTATCCACCACACACACTGGCACTTGCTACTCCGTACCCTCAAATGGTATTCCCGGTGTGTTTTGAGTCGACTCAAAGCACATTCTCAACCAACTCTTCTCACCTCCATTGTCTCACCTCCCTCCTCTCACCTCCATTGTCTCACCTCCCTCCTCTCACCTCCATTGTCTCACCTCCCTCCTCTCACCTCCATTGTCTCACCTCCCTCCTCTCACCTCCATTGTCTCACCTCCCTCCTCTCACCTCCATTGTCTCACCTCCCTCCTCTCACCTCCATTGTCTCACCTCCCTCCTCTCAACCCCCTCCCCTCACCTCCCTCCTGTCAACCCCCTCCCCTCACGTCCCTCCTGTCAACCCCCTCCCATCACCTCCCTCCTCTTAACCCCCTCCCCTCACCTCCCTCCTGTCAAACCCCTCCCCTCACCTCCCTCCTGTCAACCCCCTCCCCTCACCTCCCTCCTCTCAACCCCCTCCCCTCACCTCCCTCCTCTCAACCCCCTCCCCTCACCTCCCTCCTCTCAACCCCCTCCCCTCACCTCCCTCCTCTCAACCCTGTCCCCTCATCCCTCCTCTCACCTGGTATTCTCTCACCTGGTATTCTCTCACCTGGTATTCTCTCACCTGGTATTCTCTCACCTGGTATTCTCTCACCTGGTATTCTCTCACCTGGTATTCTCTCACCTGGTATTCTCTCACCTGGTATTCTCTCACCTGGTATTCTCTCACCTGGTATTCTCTCACCTGGTATTCTCTCACCTGGTATTCTCTCACCTGGTATTCTCTCACCTGGTATTCTCTCACCTGGTATTCTCTCACCTGGTATTCTCTCACCTGGTATTCTCTCACCTGGTATTCTCTCACCTGGTATTCTCTCACTCACCTGGTATTCTCTCACCTGGTATTCTCTCACCTGGTATTCTCTCACCTGGTATTCTCTCACCTGGTATTCTCTCACCTGGTATTCTCTCACCTGGTATTCTCTCACCTGGTATTCTCTCACCTGGTATTCTCTCACCTGGTATTCTCTCACCTGGTATTCTCTCACCTGGTATTCTCTCACCTGGTATTCTCTCACCTGGTATTCTCTCACCTGGTATTCTCTCACCTGGTATTCTCTCACCTGGTATTCTCTCACCTGGTATTCTCTCACCTGGTATTCTCTCACCTGGTATTCTCTCACCTGGTATTCTCTCACCTGGTATTCTCTCACCTGGTATTCTCTCACCTGGTATTCTCTCACCTGGTATTCTCTCACCTGGTATTCTCTCACCTGGTATTCTCTCACCTGGTATTCTCTCACCTGGTATTCTCTCACCTGGTATTCTCTCACCTGGTATTCTCTCACCTGGTATTCTCTCACCTGGTATTCTCTCACCTGGTATTCTCTCACCTGGTATTCTCTCACCTGGTATTCTCTCACCTGGTATTCTCTCACCTGGTATTCTCTCACCTGGTATTCTCTCACCTGGTATTCTCTCACCTGGTATTCTCTCACCTGGTATTCTCTCACCTGGTATTCTCTCACCTGGTATTCTCTCACCTGGTATTCTCTCACCTGGTATTCTCTCACCTGGTATTCTCTCACCTGGTATTCTCTCACCTGGTATTCTCTCACCTGGTATTCTCTCACCTGGTAGTCTCTCACCTGGTAGTCTCTCACCTGGTAGTCTCTCACCTGCTAGTCTCTCACCTGGTATTCTCTCACCTGGTATTCTCTCACCTGGTATTCTCTCACCTGGTATTCTCTCACCTGGTATTCTCTCACCTGGTATTCTCTCACCTGGTATTCTCTCACCTGGTATTCTCTCACCTGGTATTCTCTCACCTGGTATTCTCTCACCTGGTATTCTCTCACCTGGTATTCTCTCACCTGGTATTCTCTCACCTGGTATTCTCTCACCTGGTATTCTCTCACCTGGTATTCTCTCACCTGGTATTCTCTCACCTGGTATTCTCTCACCTGGTATTCTCTCACCTGGTATTCTCTCACCTGGTATTCTCTCACCTGGTATTCTCTCACCTGGTATTCTCTCACCTGGTATTCTCTCACCTGGTATTCTCTCACCTGGTATTCTCTCACCTGGTATTCTCTCACCTGGTATTCTCTCACCTGGTATTCTCTCACCTGGTATTCTCTCACCTGGTATTCTCTCACCTGGTATTCTCTCACCTGGTATTCTCTCACCTGGTATTCTCTCACCTGGTATTCTCTCACCTGGTATTCTCTCACCTGGTATTCTCTCACCTGGTATTCTCTCACCTGGTATTCTCTCACCTGGTATTCTCTCACCTGGTATTCTCTCACCTGGTATTCTCTCACCTGGTATTCTCTCACCTGGTATTCTCTCACCTGGTATTCTCTCACCTGGTATTCTCTCACCTGGTATTCTCTCACCTGGTATTCTCTCACCTGGTATTCTCTCACCTGGTATTCTCTCACCTGGTATTCTCTCACCTGGTATTCTCTCACCTGGTATTCTCTCACCTGGTATTCTCTCACCTGGTATTCTCTCACCTGGTATTCTCTCACCTGGTATTCTCTCACCTGGTATTCTCTCACCTGGTATTCTCTCACCTGGTATTCTCTCACCTGGTATTCTCTCACCTGGTATTCTCTCACCTGGTATTCTCTCACCTGGTATTCTCTCACCTGGTATTCTCTCACCTGGTATTCTCTCACCTGGTATTCTCTCACCTGGTATTCTCTCACCTGGTATTCTCTCACCTGGTATTCTCTCACCTGGTATTCTCTCACCTGGTATTCTCTCACCTGGTATTCTCTCACCTGGTATTCTCTCACCTGGTATTCTCTCACCTGGTATTCTCTCACCTGGTATTCTCTCACCTGGTATTCTCTCAGCCACGGCTCGCACAGCTCCAATGCCACAGCGCTGCTCCGAGCTTCCCGCATTGCCTCCGCTAGCGGCTGCCGGGGTGGGGTGAGAGAACATGGGGCAGGGCAGGAGGCGAGGGGCAGGAGGCGAGGGGCAGGAGGCGTGGGGAAAGGCAGGCGTGTATGGTTCAAGCATGGGCCAAGGAAGAGAAAGCAAGCATACATCTACTCTCGAGGCGCCTTAAATGATGCCTAAATCGCCTCTTCTGGCGGCTGCAGGGGTGGAGAAAGGCAGGCGTGCCTTTCTCGAGGAAAGGGGGGGGGAGAGGGGGTCAAGGAAAGTAAGCGCACGTGATGCACCTTGAGGGACGGCTGCATTGCCTCACCAAACCACTGCCACGGGGAGGGGCGAGGGGGCAGGGGGGAGGGGGGAGGGGGGAGGGGGGAGGGGGGAGGGGGGAGGGGGGAGGGGGGAGGGAGGCGTACTCTTGCGGCACCTTAAAAGAGGACCCAATTGCCTCTGCTAGTTCACATGGTGCATAAGGGGGGAGAGGGAAGGGGAAGGCGAGAAGGGGGTTAGGGAGAAGTGACGCAGTGCAGATGCAGGTAGCAAAAAAGGAAGTGGGAGGAAAATCGGGGAGAGAGAAAGTGGGAGAGGGAGGCAGTGGATCCAGGGGCATAGTTTTCGGCGGAAGATGCACCAAGCCCTGGATCCGAGGCTTGTGCTGTACAGGATCCGAGGCTTACGCTGTACAGGATCCAGAAGCCAAGGCGAGGCCTCAGCAGACGACCCACCAGAATACTGCAGATTTAGTTGATTAGAGTTGATCAGAGGCTTGTGCTGTGCTGTGCAGTAGAGAACAGGAATTCGGTTTATTTCATACCCGCTTCCCTGATAACACGAACAGAGCGACCCTTTGACATGGAGAATTGGTGTGGAACACAACGACCCATGTCAGGTTGCACATGGCTGCAACAGCAGCAGGAGCGTCAGCCAGCCCACCAGCCTGTGTGTGTGCCCTCACGCCCCTCACATGCTCGCCACCGCTCACCTGCAGCGTGGCGTGGTGCAGCACAAAGGCTGCAGACGGCTGTAGCAGCAGCAGCAGCAGCAGCAGAAGGGGGCGTCTGTAGTGCGCTACCTACTCTCATACACCTCAACTACACCCGCTCACCTGTCCTCTCCATCCGCTCACCTGCAGCGTGGTGTGGTGCAGCACAAAGGCTGCAGACGGCTGTAGCAGCGGCAGCAGCTGCTGTAGCACGGCTGAAGGGCAGAGAGAAGGCGCTGCCACTATGAGACTGGGGAGGGGCGGTAGGGGGGGATGGAGAGACGCGTGGAGAGGAACAGGGAAGGGACATGAGGAGGAGATGCATGGGCATGAAATGGTGCATGATAGAAAAAGGAATTGACGGAAAAAGAAAAAAAAGATGTGGCAGCAGCGGCACAGAAAAGGAGGTGAGAGCAGGCGGTGTTGCAACCCCAGCCTCCTGCCTCCGCTCCACTGGACGCCATGGGTTCCCCCTTTTCCATGGCTTCCCAGTCATTTACATTGTTCCCGCAAGCTCACCTGACGAGCCCGCCGTGTTCCCATCGCCACTGCTACATGACTGCACTTTGGCGAATCTTGTCCTAATGTGCACACTGCCATGCCCTCACCTCACTTTGTTCCATGTGATTCTTGGGAACAATCAAAATACAGCCGGAACTTGTCCCAGTGCATACACTGCGATACCCTCACTGCACCACTCTTAATCCCACACGATGCTTCTTGATCCACCGCCTATTGTCGTCACTAGAAGCCATCCCCTTCTGTGCCCTTACAGGCAATGCAATCTCCAAAGCTCACCTGCTGAAACCCCCGTGCTCCTGCAGCCACTGCTGCATGACATCACTTGAAGCCACCCGCCCCAACGCCCCCTGTGCGCCCCGCTCCTCCCGCGTCAGGCTGCTCTTCCCACTTCTCACTCCCTCCGCTCCCTCCCTCACTCCCTCTGCACCCTCCTCTACTTCCATTTTCTCCACTGCTGGAGTCTCTGCTACCGCATTCAACCCATCTACACCGTCTGCTGCGATATTCTCTTCCGCAGCACCGGCTTCTCCTTCAGTTTCAGTCTGAGCAGCACTGCCGTCCCCTCCCCCCTTCAGCCTCTTACAAGGCCTCCCTTCTTCCTCCTCCCCTTCGCCGCCCCCTGCTGTTTGTCCATTCGCTGTTGTTGCTGCTTCTGCTGTTGCACCTGCTTCTGCTATTGCACCTGCTTCTGCTGTTGCACCTGCTACTCCTGTTGCACCTGCTGCATCTGCCGCTGCTGCTACTGCATCGTTTGATGTTGCGACAGCTGCAACCACCCCTGCTTTTTGTGACGCATCCACTGCTGCAGTTTGTTGCTGCTGCTGCTGCTGCTGCTGCTGCTGCTGCGACCAGGTGTGGTGTGCCTCTAGCAGCTGCTGCACCGATGCCCGATGAATGCTGACAGAGAGAGTAGCAGCAGCAACAGCACATGGCCAAACAGCAGCATGAAGAGCAATGTGCACAATGAAGAGCAATGTGACACAATGAACAGCAATGTGCACAATGAACAGCAATGTGCACGATGAACAGCAATGTGCACAATGAACAGCAATGTGCACGATGAACAGCAATGTGCACAATGAACAGCAATGTGCACAATGAACAGCAATGTGCACAATGAACAGCAATGTGCACAATGAACAGCAATGTGCACAATGAACAGCAATGTGCACAATGAACAGCAATGTGCACAACAGCGTAAGGAGGAGAGTGTTTGGTGACTGCATGGGTGACGCGCAACGGGCATGGGCGATATTCGTGGTACTCATGACAAGTGATTGGCATCGTAAAATGGTACGACTTCCAAATATCACCATTGACCATGCCTGACGGTTTATGCTTATGGTCCAACTTGCACGGGGCATTAGGCATTGGCACGTCACATGAAGTCGCATGTTGAGACTATTGGAGCATTTGTGATAGTATCAAGGTCAAGATGTCAAACGATGGTGATGGATGGAGGGTGACAGCATGTCATGGCATGGCATGGCATGTCACGGCATGGAATGGCATGTCACGGCATGGCATGGCATGTCACGGCATGGCATGGCATGTCACGGCATGGCATGACGTGCGGGCGAAGAAAAAGAGCCAGGAAAGCCATCGTAGGCTTGTGTGACACATCGCATGATACAAGCCAGGTTTCTGTGAAGATTGTAAATTGAACAAGTGATTGAATTAAAGGAGAAACCTAGCATACATAGTTGGAAGGAAGGGTTAGAGGGGAAGGATGAACCTAACCATAGGTTGGGTTGACCTCACTTGGGAAAGTGAGGCAACCATAGGTGATGTGGGTTGGGTTGCCCACACTTTGTACAAGTGAGGCAACCCTAGGCCCACTTGGCTTGGGGTGACCTCAATTGGGAAGTGAGGTACCCAAAAGTCAAGAGGGTTGCAATTTGGGGGCTCCACCACAATTGGGTGGATTGGCACCCCAAAGTGCAAGACTACACCCAATGTTGGGTGTAGTCCCAACCCAACTGTACACCACAATTGGTGTACAGTCACATGTGCTTAGCATGCTACACAATATATATTTTAACAGTTTCATGCCACGTAACATGTCAAGTTACATGTCACCTTACATTACATTCCACACGACACTACAGGCAACTGACATGGCAGCGATGGGCAGGGAGAGGTTGAACTGACATGGCAGCAGCAGCAGCGAGGGAGGTTGCACTGACATACATGGCAGCAGCAGCAGCGAGGGGGGGTTGCACTGACATACATGGCAGCAGCAGCAGCGAGGGGGGTTGCACTGACATACATGGCAGCAGCAGCAGCGAGGGGGGTTGCACTGACATACATGGCAGCAGCAGCAGCGAGGGGGGGTTGCACTGACATACATGGCAGCAGCAGCAGCGAGGGGGGTTGCACTGACATACATGGCAGCAGCAGCAGCGAGGGGGGTTGCACTGACATACATGGCAGCAGCAGCAGCGAGGGGGGTTGCACTGACATACATGGCAGCAGCAGCAGCGAGGGGGGTTGCACTGACATACATGGCAGCAGCAGCAGCGAGGGGGGTTGCACTGACATACATGGCGGCTGCAGGCAGGGAGAGGTTGAGATGGCGGATGATGTCGATGGAGGGCGCGTGGGACACATGCGAGGCGTACAAGGCACTGCAGATGGCACCATGGCACATCACATGACACACAATAGAGCAACTTACATGGCAGCGGCGGGCAGGGAGAGGTTGAGATGTGGGATGACGCTGACGGAGGGAGCGATGGAGCCCCAGGTTGGAGGCAAGTCTTTACGTGGTTGTGGCTTTTATAAGGTGACTTCTGAGTCGACTCAAACGTCACCTCGTTACATACCACGTTACACTACATTCCATACGAAAGGCAACTTACATGGCGGCTGCAGGCAGCGAGAGGTTGAGATGGCGGATTATATCGATGGAGGGCGCGTGGGACACATGCGAGCCGTAGAAGGCACTGCAGATGGCACCATGGCCTCCCATCCTCTGTGCGGCAGCAGCTGTGATGAGCCCTCCTGTGCCGTCTAGCACCAGCAGGTGCGAGTGCGCTCCCACATTGGCCATTGCTAGCAGCATCGCCAGGCTGTCGGGACGCAGGAAACTGTGAGACACACATGGGGTGGAGGGGGAAGGGCGGCAGCTAAGATGAGATCAGCCCCCCTGTGCCGTCCAGCACCAGCAGCTGCGAGTGCGCTCCCACGTTGGCCATCGCTAGCAGCATCGCCAGGCTGTCCGGTCGGAGGAAACTGCAGGGCACGCATGGGGAGAGGAGGGAGAGGGAAGCATTCGTGATGAGCCCTCCTGTGCCGTCCAGCACCAGCAGGTGCGAGTGCGCTCCCACGTTGGCCATCGCTAGCATCATTGCCAGGCTGTCCGGTCGCAGGAAACTGCAACGGGTACAGGTGGGCAACGCGTGGAGGACGTAGGCGGGGAGGGGGAGGGAGATTAGCCTGACGCAGCAGAGCAGGTGCGAGTGCGCTCCCACAGACGATAGCTAGCAGCATTGCCAGGCTGTCCGGACCGGACGGAGGAAACTGTGAGACACGCATGGGGCGGAAGGGGGAAGGGCAGCAGCTGTGATGAGCGTGAGCCCCCCTGTGCCGCCCAGCACCAGTGAGTGCGAGTGCGCGCTCCCACCCACATTCGCCGTGGCTAGTCGCATTGCCAGGCTGTCAGGGCGGAGGAGACTGCAGGGCAATGCTACTAGCCGTGGGATACGGGCAGAAAAAGGCAGGAGATACGTGGGGGGAAGGTGAGGCTCGCCAGGCGAGCAGTACTGGGTGGACGGGAATGGGCCCGCCCGCATTGCCCCACAGCCAGCAGCATCGCCGGGCTGTCACGACGCAGGACAGTGCAATGGGCGCGGGGAGAAATAGGTGGAGGAGGGGGGAAAGGCTATTGTGAAGCAGCATGAGTGGGCAGTGGGCAGTGAGTGGAAACTGCAGTGCACGCACGGGGAGAGGAGTGATATAGGTGGGAGAGTGAGAGGAACGGGGAGCAATGGGTTGAGGAGAGGGGAAAGGATGATCCTGAAGCAGCAGGCACACGCGTGTGTGGGTAGCAAAAGTGCGAGGCTACTACACCCCACAAGAGGATAGAGTGTTTTTTAGGCGTCTCAAAAAGACGTAGCAAAAGTGCGAGCCTACTAGGCCCCACAAGAGGATACGGTGGTCATAAGAGGCAACGAGGCAAAAAGGGCACGAGGTGAAAAGAAACTCAGTACGCGTTCCCTATTCCGAATGACATCTACTCGCACACGAAGTAGTGCACTGATTTGCACTGATTTGCACTGCCTTGCACTGCTTTATACTCTTCTTTGCACACTGCTTTGTACATTACGCCTTGAGAGAGAATGCAAATGCGCCCATCTCCTCACTCACCCAATCCTGGCAGGCGCCTTGGCAAAGTAGGCCTCGCACACGCTGATGTGCGAAGGAGGAGCAAAGAAAATAGGGAGAAGCAAAATGGTGAGAATGGATTGGGTGGGTGAGAAGATGGGTGCGTATGCATGCACAGCACTGTGGAGCAGGCAGGGGCGCATGACGTGTCCATAGCACACGGAAAGCCTACCAACAGCGTCATAAAGGGAAATATTGACGTATGTGTGATATGAAGATCCTGTGTGCATGCGAATACGCGAGACATCCAGGCATAATGGATGTAGTGGGTGGATGCTATGGAGGGCATGGTGGGTGGGCAGAGAGACCTGTCAGCTGTGGGAAAGCGGGCGACCAGCCGCGGAGCGTGCTTCTTCTGCTTCTTCCTCAGATACTTCTCCTGTTGTGGAAGGGCGAGGAGGCGAGGGGAACAGGGGGGGGAAGGGGGAAGGGGGGGTTGGTTGAGGAACAGGAGAGAGTGGGATTCATAGAGGAGCGGGAAGGGATGCGCTTTGGAAGGAGGCGTGAAGAGGAGAAAGCAGAGAGCAGCAGCGGGCATGTTCTGGGCGAATCAGTTTGGGTGTGGAAGGATGTGCGGGATGGTAGAGGAAGGTAGCACACAGCAAGCAGCCAGTAGCAGCAAGCAGGAGCAAGCAGCAGCAGGCATGACCTGGGCGAGGCATGACCTGGGCGAGGCATGACCTGGGCGAAGTCGGTTTTGGTGTGGAAGGAGACGCTGTTGGCCGCCAGTGCCCGCACCACCTCATGCCCCGATGCTGCCTGCCTGCGTCAATCGAGCACAAGGTGGAAAGCCAGAGGGAGAAAGGTGAGATGGTGAAAAGGTGGCCAAGGTAGAAGACTTGCAAAAGTAACAGTAAAAAAGGTGAGGATGGTAGGGAAGGTGGCGAAATTGGAAACATGTAATGGCTTCGCAAACCAAAAAATGGTGGAAGCTGGTTAAGTGCGCTTCGTCTGGTTTGGTCAGTCACCTCTTGAGTGCCTCAATCTCATTGGCCGACAGCTTCTGCGCCGTGTTATCGTCAATCAGATTGCGATTGTCCTTCACCCCCTCGCTGCCCCCCTCTGCTGCCCCACTCTTTGCAGCATCAGCAACAGTATCAGCAGCAGCAATGGCAGCAGTCGTAACAGCAGCGGCGTCTACCTCCCCAATGGCAGCAAGAGAATCTGGAAAGATAAACAAACAATGGTCAGGAAACATATAAACTCTCATTCCACTAAAAGTCTGATGCGCGCTTTGGTGCTTTGGCCCCTTCACCCCCACCCTCCCTCCTCCCCTCCCCCCTCCCTTCCCCCCTCCTTCCCTCGCTCCCTTCCCAACTCACTCACACCCACCTTCCCTCAGTTGCTCCTTTGACACTCGCACCAGCTGAGGCCTTCGTCCTCCTCTCCCCCCTCCCCTTCCCCCTCCACCTCTTCCTCCCCCCCTGCCACCCCATTTCCCCCTTCCACCCTTCCCCCCATCGCCCTTATCACCTCCCCCATCCCCTCCTGCGTCCTTCGCTTGGCCCCCCTCTCCGCCTTCCCCCTCTCCGCCTCCCCCCTCTCCGCCTCCCCCCTCTCCGTCTCCCCCTCCGCCCCCCCCTGCGCCCTCCTCGCCCCCCATGCGCAGCTCAAACACAGACCCAAAGGGGCAGCCTATGAGGGGCGCGAGGGAGCACTGCTGCTTGCCCACTCGCACGGTGCTGGGGGGGAGGGGCGTGGGGAGGGGAGGAGGGGGAGGTGGGAGGCGGAGACGTGGAAATCGAGGAAGGGAGAAATGGAAAAGAAGTTAGCAGGGGAAGAAGAGAGGATGAAGGGGAGAAGAAGGAAGCACGATAGGCGCAGCCTATGAGGGGCGCGAGGGAGCAGCGCTGCTTGCCCAACCGCACGGTTCTGGGAGGGAGAGGGGCGTAGGGAGGGGGGAAGACCGAGGAAAGGGGGAAAGGGGATAATGGGTTTTAGGGGGTTAGGGGTTTACGGGAGGAGTGGGATGGTGGAAAACAGGGAGTGCAGGGAGGTGGGGCAGAGGGGATCGGAAGAACACAGGAGGAAGGAGCGAAGGAAAGGAGGAGGGTGGACGAAGGGAGGAGGGGAGAATATGGGGGGTGGTGGGGCAGTAGAGGCGGCGAATGAGGGAAAGAGAAACTGCGAGGCGCACCTGTTTCGCTGCAGCATGGCGAAGGACGCCTTTTCGCCGTTCACGTCGATCAGCACCGCCATCCCCTCCCGCATCACCCCGTGCACTGTCGCCTCCTCGCCCCGCTCCTCCCCCGTCTCGTGCGATTTTTCCCCCCCGCCCCGCTCCTCCCTCGCCTTGAGCGCTGTTGCTCCGCTCCCCGCGTTCTCCCCCGCCCCATGCGCTGTCGACCCGCTCCCTGCGTTTCCCCCCGCTTCGTGCGCCGTTTCCCCTTTTACCCCGTCGTCCCCCGTTGCTCCCCCCATCAGAATGGTGCGTCGCGTCTCACTGTTACGAATTCTGGTCGGGTTTCGGGTTTAGGTAAGGGGCGATCCACAATCCCTATAAACGCCCTGCCTTAACGTATGCTCGTGCCTACTTAAAGGTATGCTCGTATAAGCTCTGGCCTCACACGTTATACCTAGCTGTACTAGTCTGGAAACGTGGTCTATCCTAGTAGTTCTCACGCATGTTTTCTCACCCTGCTCATACACTAGACAGTTGTGCGGTATGGGGTTTCCAGTTCGTACGTTTTTTGCGGCCTGATTTGTTCTGTCGTGGTGAAGAACGGTGACATCGGTAAAACCGATTGGAACCGTATGGAACCGTCCTCATCCACGAAACGAGCTGAACTTCCCCCGTCCCAGTCGTGGAAATGTCTCCACCATATTCTGTTGCGAAAAACTATCGCAAAATGGGTTCGTGAATGCGAGGGTTTCTCGTAACCCACCCGAACCTGCCTTCCAAGCCAGAAATTTCTCGTTTTGACTTCGGCTGGGGATTGCAACACACTCGCGCAGTGTGAGTGGATTCGTTCACCAAACTGCGCAACACTCATCGCGTCTGGCGCCGAAGCCAATGGGCTATTGGCGCATTTTGGAACCTTGTCCGCCACGCTGGGCAGTGAGCAGATCACATGACCCATGCCTTGCCCTGCGCGCGCGCTACTGGCCGCAACACACATTGCCACTGAGGGTTTCCGTACGGTTTCGTGCCATTAAAGCGATTCTCAGATCGGTAAAGCGCGTTACGGTGCGGCAAATGTCTTGCATATCGCGACTCGATGTGGGTTGCGGATATTTCGCGATGTGCAGTGCGACATGCTTGCGTTATAGTACGGAATTCACTAAAGCATGTGGGAGCGACTCGCTGTGGGCTTATTGCGCCAGCTAGGGCAACCACCAATTTCGAAAACCAAGTTGTTTCAGGAGCAAATGTGGTTTACCTTCGCTAAGAACCTTCCACAAACGCACAGAATGGTAAAAGAGCCGTTCTGATATGCACATTATCGCACTTCACCGCATTGGGGTGAACTTGTACGCCACACCCTAGGGCGGACTATTTATCAGGCACAACTCTCAACTCGTACCAGAAATATCATCGGCCTCTTCTCTCGATCTAGTAACTTACCTGCTCAGCGTTCCGCTATTACTGCTATCTCCGGCACAAAAATGGCTTTCCCAAGCAGATTCTCCGTAATCCTCGCGCTCCTCGGGCTGGTACTGCATACCGCGGATGCAACTAACATGCCTGCCGGCGGGTGCCACACTCGCAACGTCTGCCCCTACATAGACGACCTTGCTACCGCAACAATCGATGAGTCCACTTACACAGACTACAGTTTTATTGGCGATTACCAGGGGCTCTTCAACGACCAGGGCGGGCAGTTTGTGCCACACCAGCGCGGATCGGGTCCCGTCAATTACGAGCGGTACACGGAGGTGGGGACCATTTTCGACGTGGTGAAGGGCGTGTACGGCGACACGCTGCAGGAGTGCTGCCGCGCATGCGCGCGCTCCACCTACTGCTACGAGTGGCATTGGTTCAAAAAGTGAGTACGCGTTCATATTTCTCGAAAATCTGCGCCGAAATGGAAGCTACTACTTCAGGAGAACGCAGCTCGTTGCGCGCCTTGCGTGTGCCTGTAACTGATTTCTCTCTGCTTTTCCGGCATCTCCTGGATCCTCTCTCCCTCTCCCTCCCTCAGCTCGCGTCTCGCCGGGGAGAACGCGAATGTGGCGGGATTTATCGACCGCGTGCAGTGCTACCTGCTGGAGAAGAACGGCGGCTCGGGCACGTCGGGCCCTTTCAAGACGCCGTACGCGGGCGACGCGGACACGCAGGTTGCAAACTCGGCGTCGTACCCGCTGAGCTTCGTGGGTGGGCTCTGCAACGGCACGGCGCTCGTCGAAAACGACCCGCATCTCACGGGCGCGCACGGCACGCACTACGATTTCACCGGGCGGCTCAATAAATCGTTCTGCCTCTTCTCCGACCGTCGATTCCACGTCAACATGCATCTGAACGGATACCAAGGCGCACCTCCCGCACTTCCCGCGTCGGCGAAGAAGAGCGAGTCGAGCACGGAGCTGCACACGTGGATCAAGGAGGTCGGCGTGGTGTGGATGACGCCCGACGGCGCGAACCACACGCTGCGCATGGTTGCGCGCAAGGGCAAGAAGCAGGACCGCGGGGAAAACGGCTTTCTCTCGCTGATCGAGGTGGACGGCGCCGCGACGGAGATTCCACGCGTTGGCGAGTCGATCGCGACGGAAAGCGGGCTGGTGGTTACCAAAGTCGCGGAGGAGAAGGAGGGGCCGTTCGACGTGGATCAGTTCCAGGTGCGCGTGGCGGGGCTGGGGGAGCTGGACGTGCGCGCGCGCGTGGCGCACCCGCTGCTGCAGACGCCGACCGAGGCGGAGGCGCACTTCAACGTGGAGCTCTCCGACGTGGCGATGACGTCAGCCGTGCACGGCGTGCTGGGGCAGACGTTTAGGACGACGCCGGAGCAGCTGCAGCGCGCGGTGAAGTACTCGCACCTGTCGGCGCTGCTGCACCGCCCCGTGGACGTGGATACGGCGGAGGGCAAGGGATTCCTGGACGGCGAAGTCGAGGATTACATCTCCTCGTCAATCGTCGCGCCCGACTGCAAATACGCCAGCTACGGCTCCGCATAAGGAGGGTCACCACTGCTGTGACGCCACCTGAGGAGGTTCCAACCGCGAGTGGCTTCCCGCAGACGTCGCGAGTTTAGTGATGGTAGATTTGGGTGAGAAAAAGTGGCGGCTTGGTTATCGGAAGTTTCCTTGGCTGAGTGAGAAACTGGTGAGAAACTGTTCCTCATATGGCGGAACAGGGCGCTGCTATTGCCGTGCACCTAGCCTACTGCTGCCTACAAGGCTAATAAGGGCTCCGACCTACTACAAGGCTAATACAAATAGTATTTGTGTACTCATGAAATGACAATTGAGTAATGTGACTGTCAATGGCCTCCTTTTTGAAAGCACAAACATCGCGCGGTAAAATGGGTACGCAGGCAAACTTTGGTATGAGGAGAGATTCGGCGAGAAACTGAATGCAAAACCAGCAAAACCAAACCAGCCCTCCTGAATAATCTTTGCGAAAGGCAACCTGCAACGCGACAATTCGGGAATTTTCGCGCGTCAGATGTTAGTCGAGGGAGCGATTCGGTTTTGTTACCGTTGCGACGTGCCACTGCCGTTGTAGTGTAACCCCACTCGAAACAATACGCGCGTGATGCTGCATGTACGTGTCACTGAACTTACGTACAATTGCGTTATTGTGCGGCACCAATAATGCGTACAGAACAGCGCCTTAGGGTTACACCAGCCTGAATGGAAGTTGCTGCGAAACAAACGCATTTCGGTACGGGGGAGGAGGTTTGTACAGTCTTCAGGGAACCAACACTTCGCAGAGACAACTTCGAGCGCGTTCTACTCAAATCCGTTTTTTTTGCCGCCTAACCGCCATGGCGCCGCCTCTCGCTCTTCTCGCGTCGCTGTTACTTCTCCAGTTGACCGGCCTTTCGTTTCCGCCATTCGCGGCAGCTGAACCGAGAAGCGGCGGGACGATGACGGTGGGGGTGGTGGGAGATACGAACCAGATGGAGCGAATAGCAATGCTGCATAAGGCATGTTGGGGTGTCTGGTATCCAGCCCGTGCCTTCCATTGTCCGCGCCTTCCCTCCCCCTGCCCTCGCCCTCCCTTCCCCGCGCTTTCCCTGCTCGCGCCATCCCCGCGTTCACCTGCCGCGTTTTCCGCCGCTCGCGCCTTCCCCTACACGCGCCTTCCTTCTCTCTCCCGCGCCTTCACCTGCCCGCGCCTTCTCCTGCCCGCAATTTCCCCGCATTCACCTGCCGCGTTCCCACCCCCTTCCCCCCCCCCCTCCCCCTCCCCCCCCTGCGCTTTCTCCTCCCCCTCCCTTTCCTGCGCTTTCCCCTGCCCTCGCCTTCCCCTGCCCTCATCATTCTTCTCGCGCAATGCGTCCATGTTCCCGGTCCCCCCTTGCCTTCCCCCTGCCCATCTCTTATATCCCCCCCCCCCCTACCCCCGTTTCCCCCTGCCCATCTTTTATATCCCCCCCCCCCCCCCTGCCCCCGTTTCCCCTGCCCATGGCAGTGCACATATTTACGGCCTGGAATACTGCTCTCTGCTGCCCCACAAACCCCATCGCTCTCCCACAGGGACCTCCTTTATATCATGACCCCATCTCATTCTCCTCACCCCTTCTCTTCTCCGTCTTTTCACATCCCCACCCCTCGCCTTCGTCCCGCATACAGGCATGGCAGTCAGCCTACGGGCTGGATTCCTCCTCTCTGCTGCCGCCCAAAACCACCTCCCTCCCTCCCACAGGGACCTTCCTTCTATCGTAACCCCATCCCGTCTTCCCCTGCTCTCCTCTTACCCTACCTTCGTTTTCCTTCTCACGTGCAGGCATGGCAGTCAGCCTACGGGCTCGACTCCCCCTCTCTGCTGCCGCCCAAGGCCATCTCCCTCCCGCGCAACCTCCCTCATATGGCAATCCTATCTCACCGTCCCCATTTTCCCCTGCCCTCCTCTGGGCCCCTACGTTTGCTTTCCTTCTCGCATTTTACCCTCAACGCCCGCATGCAGGCATGGCAGTCAGCCTACGGGCTGGACTCCCCCTCTCTTCTGCCGCCCAAGGCCATCTCCCTCGCGCGCAACCTCCCGCCGCCCGCACACCTGGAGGACTGCACCGCCCGCACGTCCGCCAGACAGGGCGCCGAGAGGGCCGGGGCGGCGTGGGCGGTGCCGGGCGGCAACGGCTCGTCCTGTTGTGGATGCTCCCCGCAGCCACCATGGGTGGGTGGGTGGGTGAGGGTGGTTGGGCTGGTTGATGCCTGGTAAGTATGTTCGTGGGAGGCAGGAGGCCTGCTCAGCATGGTCGAGGTTTCTAATTTTTGGATAGCAATTAGGGATTAGGAAATTTTGTGAGGTGTGCGGGCCTCTCTTCCCCGCCAGCCCCTCCCTCCCTCCCTCTCTCGTCCTCCCTTCTCCTTCCTCCCCACCCCAGGTATTTGGCCCAGATGTCAGGAACTTGTCCCTCATCCACAGAGTGCAACACAACATCTGGCTCTTGCAGTTTCCGCGGGGCTCTTGTGATGCTACGCGCCCGCTCATTGTGCTCTTGTGTGTGTGCTCCCCCTTTTTCCTTCTCCCTCCCCCACGTGTACGGCCCCTTTGTTGGACGGACAGCGCATGCGACGACGAGAAGGCAATAACAGACCCAGTTTTCATCCGGCTCCCGTATCTCCAAGTGAAGCAGGACTATGTCGAGGGAAACTACCTCGTGCCCCAGGATGACGTGGCGCAGCTCGCGGCGCTCCAGCTCATCATCGACTTTGGCATGTTGCCAGAGCCAGAATTCATAGTACTGACTACTTTCAGGCCTTGGCAGCATGCCAAAGTCGATGATGAGCTGAAGCGCCGCGAGCTGCGCCACGTCATCCTGGGGCACGGAGTAGTTGCCCTCTTCATAGTCCTGCTTCACTTGGAGATACGAGAGCCGGATGAAAACTGTGTCTGTTATTGCCTTCTCGTTTTCCTCCATGTTCCCTCATCGCTCCTACGATGGACAGCGCGTGCTCATTGTGTTGTTGTAGGTTCTCCGCCCGTCTTCCCCCTTCCCCAGGTGTGCGGCCCTGACGACAGCAACTTGGAGCTCACTCGCACAGCGCAGCACGACATCTGGCTATCGCAGTTCCCTCCTGCCTCCTGTGATGCCAGGCGTCTGCTCATTGTGCTCTTGTGTGTGCTCCTTCCTTTCCTCCTCCCCACCCCAGGTATTTGGCCCCGACGACAACAACTTGGCCCTCACGCGCACAGTGCAGCGGGACATCTGGCTCTCTCAGTTCCCCCCGGGCTCCTGTGATGGAAAACGCCTGCTCATTGTGCCCTGGGTGCTGGAGAGTGGTTCGGAGGGATTGGGAGGTGTGGAGGGGCTGGCTCTGCAGGTGCATGTGATGGGTGCGCTGCTGGGGTTGGCGGTGGAGACAGGGCGAGTGCTTGTCCCCCTCTCTGGCTCCTTTAGCTATGCCAACAACTCCGCCTGCAAAGGTGAGTCTCTGATTGATCTCGTGCGCCATAATCTGATGTGATTCGCATTCATGTTTACGTAACGTGTATCAGGAGTGCTGCTGGCGCTGGAGACAGCGCTGGGTGTGAACGGAATCTCGTTGATTGTGCGAGAGAAAATCAGCATGCACACGTGTGTTTGCATGCGATGGTCTGCACTGAAGGCAGCTCTTATGCTTCTTCTCCTCCTTTCCATCAACCATCTCCGTTTCCCTCTCTTCGTCTCCACTGCCCCTCCCTGCCTCCTTCCCACCCTCCCGCCATCCATCCATCTAGCTATAGGACAGCAGAGCTAGTGCGATTGTTTCTTCTACCCCACCACCACCTCCCTTTCTTTTTTCAACCATCTCTCCCCCCTCTCAACCTCCCCTCGTTTCCTCCTACCTCCCTCCCTCCCTCCCTCCCTCCCTCCCTCCCTCCCTCCCTCCCTCCCTCCCTCCCTCCCTCCCTCCCTCCCTCCCTTTCTCCATGCATGCAGCCATGGGGCAGCACGGCCAGTGGGGGTGCTACTTCTCCCCCATCGCCTCCTCCGACTGCGCCAAGCGCGCACAGAAGGAGATGCAGAGCGGTTCACTGCGGTCGCGGTGCAGCGGCAGGCACATCCGCAACGTGGCTCTTTCAGCGGAGCCCATAGTCTGTCTGCACCCCGACTTCGACCACAACGAACTCAAACTGCACGCTGCTGTCGTCACGTGAGTGCCTGTCTGCCCGTCCGTCCGTATTATTTGTATCAGATTCGTGATTCTCTTGTCTCCTCTTCCTCATCAGCGGAGCCCATAGTCTGCCTGCACCCCGACTTTGACCACAACGAGCTGAAACTGCATGCTGCTGTTGTCATGTACGTGTATCTCTCTGCGTGCACGCGCGCTCGCGTGCGTGCGTGAGTGCGTGCGTGCGTGCGTGGTGTGTGTGTGTGTGTGTGTGTGTTTCTGGTACTTTGTGTGTTTACGTTGTTAATGCGGAGCCGTTCGTCTTGAATTTGACCACAACAAATTCAACTCAAGCTGCACGATGCCGTTGTTACGTGAGTGCCCGTTTGCGTGCCCGTTGTTACGTGAGTGCCCGTTTTACCTGTGTGTACTTGGTGAGTTGTTACCTCCGTTTCTTCCTCCAGAGCCCATTGTTTGTCTGCACCCCGACTTTGACCACACCGAGCTCAAAATGCACGCTGCTGTCGTCACGTGGGTTTTGTTTTTCGATCTTTTTTTCAAGTTCGTTTGTGTCTAATTTGTGAAAGTCCCTCTCTCTCAGGAGCCCATACTCTGTCTACGTGCTGACTTTGACCACAACGAATTCAAACTGCATGCGGTTGCCTCAACAGCCGCCTTTCGATTTGCTTGCATCACTCCCTCACACTCACCTGTCCCTTGCTCCACACCACAGCAAATGGGGAGCGCCCCACCTGCAGCGTCCAGATACACTGTACCGCCCAACATGCCGCCCCCCCACTCCTGACAACCCCTCCCTCTCCGTGCCTCAGGTAGTGTTGTGTGTGCCTCTTCTGCATGCCTCTTGAACGTTCCTTTCCTTGTTTCCTATGCCCACCCGCTTCTCATCCGATTGCCTTCCATCGCACTCCACCTCGCTCCACCGCTCTCCACCGCCTCAGGTGCGTTGGTGGCGAGCCCAGGCCACCCGATTCCTCATGCGCTGGCCCTCCCTGCATCTCTGCCACGTCACCAACCTCATCCGCCACGTCAGCATCAGCCACCACGTGGCTGCCAGGCTGGCATTCTTTGAGGACACGCAGGCAGAGATCATAAGAGACGTGGCTGCTGACACGGCAGGGGAAAGCGCCAGGTCAGATGTGAGGAAGAGCAAACAGGCCAAGGAGTTACAAGGCATGGAGTTGGGTAAAGGGGTGGAGATAGAGAGTGTTAGCAAAGCTTCTTGGGCCACTATAGGGGGGAGATGCAGTGTGTGTGAGGAGGAAGGGTGGACAGGGGAGGTGATGGGTGGAGGAGGGGGTGGAGATAGTTGGGATATGCAAGCAGGGTTGAGTTTTGCTAATGTGAAGAAGGCAGGGTTGGAGAAGAAAGAGAAGCATGTGCTTTACTACGTGCAGAAGCAGAACAATTTAGTGGTTGGGGTGGGTCGAGAGCCGTACGTCATGCGGCCGCTAGCGAGCCTGATTATAGGGGGTACATCTGGAGAGGGGAATGGAGAGGGGAAGGGAGTAGCAGGTGGAGTCCGAGGAGAGGTGGAGAAGGAGGTGGAAGGGAGGAGATTAGAGGAGGAAGAGGATGAGGGAGTGGAGGGGGAGGGTGGTGCAGAGGGGAATGGTGGAGAAGTGGGGAAAGATGGAGCAGAGAAGAAAGGTGGAGCAGAGGTGAAGGCTGGAGCAAGCATTGGGGCAGGAGGAGCAGGAGCGGGAGGGGCAGGAGCGGGAGGGGCAGGAGGGGGGGGAGGGGGCAGGGAGACTGGCATGGTGAGCGCGCTCATGTACCACGTGCATCAGCTGCGACTGCTGGAACCCCACCTCGCCCACGTGTGGCTGCACACACCCTCCCAGGTGAGCCCTGCCAGGTGAGTGGTCTCTCAGGTGAGTCCTCTCTCGGGTGGTTCTCTCTCATGTGAGCAGGTCGGAGCAGGTCGGAGCAGGTCGGAGCAGGTCGGAGCAGGTCGGAGCAGGTCGGAGCAGGTCGGAGCAGGTCGGAGCAGGTCGGAGCAGGTCGGAGCAGGTCGGAGCAGGTCGGAGCAGGTCGGAGCACTGGTTGCTCACCACTCACTTCAGGTTCGCCCACTCGTTTTCAATCACGAGTGCGTGCACTCCTGGTTCGCCCACTCGTTTTCATTCACGAGTGCGTGCACTCCTGGTTCGCCCACTCGTTTTCATTCACGAGTGCGTGCACTCCTGGTTCGCCCACTCGTTTTCATTCACGAGTGCGTGCACTCCTGGTTCGCCCACTCGTTTTCATTCACGAGTGCGTGCACTCCTGGTTCGCCCACTCGTTTTCATTCACGAGTGCGTGCACTCCTGGTTCGCCCACTCGTTTTCATTCACGAGTGCGTGCACTCCTGGTTCGCCCACTCGTTTTCATTCACGAGTGCGTGCACTCCTGGTTCGCCCACTCGTTTTCATTCACGAGTGCGTGCACTCCTGGTTCGCCCACTCGTTTTCATTCACGAGTGCGTGCACTCCTGGTTCGCCCACTCGTTTTCATTCACGAGTGCGTGCACTCCTGGTTCGCCCACTCGTTTTCATTCACGAGTGCGTGCACTCCTGGTTCGCCCACTCGTTTTCATTCACGAGTGCGTGCACTCCTGGTTCGCCCACTCGTTTTCATTCACGAGTGCGTGCACTCCTGGTTCGCCCACTCGTTTTCATTCACGAGTGCGTGCACTCCTGGTTCGCCCACTCGTTTTCATTCACGAGTGCGTGCACTCCTGGTTCGCCCACTCGTTTTCATTCACGAGTGCGTGCACTCCTGGTTCGCCCACTCGTTTTCATTCACGAGTGCGTGCACTCCTGGTTCGCCCACTCGTTTTCATTCACGAGTGCGTGCACTCCTGGTTCGCCCACTCGTTTTCATTCACGAGTGCGTGCACTCCTGGTTCGCCCACTCGTTTTCATTCACGAGTGCGTGCACTCCTGGTTCGCCCACTCGTTTTCATTCACGAGTGCGTGCACTCCTGGTTCGCCCACTCGTTTTCATTCACGAGTGCGTGCACTCCTGGTTCGCCCACTCGTTTTCATTCACGAGTGCGTGCACTCCTGGTTCGCCCACTCGTTTTCATTCACGAGTGCGTGCACTCCTGGTTCGCCCACTCGTTTTCATTCACGAGTGCGTGCACTCCTGGTTCGCCCACTCGTTTTCATTCACGAGTGCGTGCACTCCTGGTTCGCCCACTCGTTTTCATTCACGAGTGCGTGCACTCCTGGTTCGCCCACTCGTTTTCATTCACGAGTGCGTGCACTCCTGGTTCGCCCACTCGTTTTCATTCACGAGTGCGTGCACTCCTGGTTCGCCCACTCGTTTTCATTCACGAGTGCGTGCACTCCTGGTTCGCCCACTCGTTTTCATTCACGAGTGCGTGCACTCCTGGTTCGCCCACTCGTTTTCATTCACGAGTGCGTGCACTCCTGGTTCGCCCACTCGTTTTCATTCACGAGTGCGTGCACTCCTGGTTCGCCCACTCGTTTTCATTCACGAGTGCGTGCACTCCTGGTTCGCCCACTCGTTTTCATTCACGAGTGCGTGCACTCCTGGTTCGCCCACTCGTTTTCATTCACGAGTGCGTGCACTCCTGGTTCGCCCACTCGTTTTCATTCACGAGTGCGTGCACTCCTGGTTCGCCCACTCGTTTTCATTCACGAGTGCGTGCACTCCTGCTTCGCCCACTCGTTTTCATTCACGAGTGCGTGCACTCCTGGTTCGCCCACTCGTTTTCATTCACGAGTGCGTGCACTCCTGCTTCGCCCACTCGTTTTCATTCACGAGTGCGTGCACTCCTGCTTCGCCCACTCGTTTTCATTCACGAGTGCGTGCACTCCTGGTTCGCCCACTCGTTTTCAATCACGAGTGCGTGCACTCCTGGTTCGCCCACTCGTTTTCATTCACGAGTGCGTGCACTCCTGCTTCGCCCACTCGTTTTCATTCACGAGCGCGTGCACTCCTGCTTCGCCCACTCGTTTTCATTCACGAGCGCGTGCACTCCTGCTTCGCCCACTCGTTTTCATTCACGAGCGCGTGCACTCCTGGTTCGCCCACTCGTTTTCATTCACGAGCGCGTGCACTCCTGGTTCGCCCACTCGTTTTCATTCACGAGCGCGTGCACTCCTGCTTCGCCCACTCGTTTTCATTCACGAGTGCGTGCACTCCTGGTTCGCCCACTCGTTTTCATTCACGAGTGCGTGCACTCCTGGTTCGCCCACTCGTTTTCATTCACGAGTGCGTGCACTCCTGGTTCGCCCACTCGTTTTCATTCACGAGTGCGTGCACTCCTGGTTCGCCCACTCGTTTTCATTCACGAGTGCGTGCACTCCTGGTTCGCCCACTCGTTTTCATTCACGAGTGCGTGCACTCCTGGTTCGCCCACTCGTTTTCATTCACGAGTGCGTGCACTCCTGGTTCGCCCACTCGTTTTCATTCACGAGTGCGTGCACTCCTGGTTCGCCCACTCGTTTTCATTCACGAGTGCGTGCACTCCTGGTTCGCCCACTCGTTTTCATTCACGAGTGCGTGCACTCCTGGTTCGCCCACTCGTTTTCATTCACGAGTGCGTGCACTCCTGGTTCGCCCACTCGTTTTCATTCACGAGTGCGTGCACTCCTGGTTCGCCCACTCGTTTTCATTCACGAGTGCGTGCACTCCTGGTTCGCCCACTCGTTTTCATTCACGAGTGCGTGCACTCCTGGTTCGCCCACTCGTTTTCATTCACGAGTGCGTGCACTCCTGGTTCGCCCACTCGTTTTCATTCACGAGTGCGTGCACTCCTGGTTCGCCCACTCGTTTTCATTCACGAGTGCGTGCACTCCTGGTTCGCCCACTCGTTTTCATTCACGAGTGCGTGCACTCCTGGTTCGCCCACTCGTTTTCATTCACGAGTGCGTGCACTCCTGGTTCGCCCACTCGTTTTCATTCACGAGTGCGTGCACTCCTGGTTCGCCCACTCGTTTTCATTCACGAGTGCGTGCACTCCTGGTTCGCCCACTCGTTTTCATTCACGAGTGCGTGCACTCCTGGTTCGCCCACTCGTTTTCATTCACGAGTGCGTGCACTCCTGGTTCGCCCACTCGTTTTCATTCACGAGTGCGTGCACTCCTGGTTCGCCCACTCGTTTTCATTCACGAGTGCGTGCACTCCTGGTTCGCCCACTCGTTTTCATTCACGAGTGCGTGCACTCCTGGTTCGCCCACTCGTTTTCATTCACGAGTGCGTGCACTCCTGGTTCGCCCACTCGTTTTCATTCACGAGTGCGTGCACTCCTGGTTCGCCCACTCGTTTTCATTCACGAGTGCGTGCACTCCTGGTTCGCCCACTCGTTTTCATTCACGAGTGCGTGCACTCCTGGTTCGCCCACTCGTTTTCATTCACGAGTGCGTGCACTCCTGGTTCGCCCACTCGTTTTCATTCACGAGTGCGTGCACTCCTGGTTCGCCCACTCGTTTTCATTCACGAGTGCGTGCACTCCTGGTTCGCCCACTCGTTTTCATTCACGAGTGCGTGCACTCCTGGTTCGCCCACTCGTTTTCATTCACGAGTGCGTGCACTCCTGGTTCGCCCACTCGTTTTCATTCACGAGTGCGTGCACTCCTGGTTCGCCCACTCGTTTTCATTCACGAGTGCGTGCACTCCTGGTTCGCCCACTCGTTTTCATTCACGAGTGCGTGCACTCCTGGTTCGCCCACTCGTTTTCATTCACGAGTGCGTGCACTCCTGGTTCGCCCACTCGTTTTCATTCACGAGTGCGTGCACTCCTGGTTCGCCCACTCGTTTTCATTCACGAGTGCGTGCACTCCTGGTTCGCCCACTCGTTTTCATTCACGAGTGCGTGCACTCCTGGTTCGCCCACTCGTTTTCATTCACGAGTGCGTGCACTCCTGGTTCGCCCACTCGTTTTCATTCACGAGTGCGTGCACTCCTGGTTCGCCCACTCGTTTTCATTCACGAGTGCGTGCACTCCTGGTTCGCCCACTCGTTTTCATTCACGAGTGCGTGCACTCCTGGTTCGCCCACTCGTTTTCATTCACGAGTGCGTGCACTCCTGGTTCGCCCACTCGTTTTCATTCACGAGTGCGTGCACTCCTGGTTCGCCCACTCGTTTTCATTCACGAGTGCGTGCACTCCTGGTTCGCCCACTCGTTTTCATTCACGAGTGCGTGCACTCCTGGTTCGCCCACTCGTTTTCATTCACGAGTGCGTGCACTCCTGGTTCGCCCACTCGTTTTCATTCACGAGTGCGTGCACTCCTGGTTCGCCCACTCGTTTTCATTCACGAGTGCGTGCACTCCTGGTTCGCCCACTCGTTTTCATTCACGAGTGCGTGCACTCCTGGTTCGCCCACTCGTTTTCATTCACGAGTGCGTGCACTCCTGGTTCGCCCACTCGTTTTCATTCACGAGTGCGTGCACTCCTGCTTCGCCCACTCGTTTTCATTCACGAGTGCGTGCACTCCTCGTTCGCCCACTCGTTTTCATTCACGAGTGCGTGCACTCCTGGTTCGCCCACTCGTTTTCATTCACGAGTGCGTGCACTCCTGCTTCGCCCACTCGTTTTCATTCACGAGTGCGTGCACTCCTGCTTCGCCCACTCGTTTTCATTCACGAGTGCGTGCACTCCTGGTTCGCCCACTCGTTTTCAATCACGAGTGCGTGCACTCCTGGTTCGCCCACTCGTTTTCATTCACGAGTGCGTGCACTCCTGCTTCGCCCACTCGTTTTCATTCACGAGTGCGTGCACTCCTGCTTCGCCCACTCGTTTTCATTCACGAGCGCGTGCACTCCTGGTTCGCCCACTCGTTTTCATTCACGAGCGCGTGCACTCCTGGTTCGCCCACTCGTTTTCATTCACGAGCGCGTGCACTCCTGGTTCGCCCACTCGTTTTCATTCACGAGCGCGTGCACTCCTGCTTCGCCCACTCGTTTTCATTCACGAGCGCGTGCACTCCTGGTTCGCCCACTCGTTTTCATTCACGAGTGCGTGCACTCCTGGTTCGCCCACTCGTTTTCATTCACGAGCGTGCACTCCTGGTTCGCCCACTCGTTTTCATTCACGAGTGCGTGCACTCCTGGTTCGCCCACTCGTTTTCATTCACGAGTGCGTGCACTCCTGGTTCGCCCACTCGTTTTCATTCACGAGTGCGTGCACTCCTGGTTCGCCCACTCGTTTTCATTCACGAGTGCGTGCACTCCTGGTTCGCCCACTCGTTTTCATTCACGAGTGCGTGCACTCCTGGTTCGCCCACTCGTTTTCATTCACGAGTGCGTGCACTCCTGGTTCGCCCACTCGTTTTCATTCACGAGTGCGTGCACTCCTGGTTCGCCCACTCGTTTTCATTCACGAGTGCGTGCACTCCTGGTTCGCCCACTCGTTTTCATTCACGAGTGCGTGCACTCCTGGTTCGCCCACTCGTTTTCATTCACGAGTGCGTGCACTCCTGGTTCGCCCACTCGTTTTCATTCACGAGTGCGTGCACTCCTGGTTCGCCCACTCGTTTTCATTCACGAGTGCGTGCACTCCTGGTTCGCCCACTCGTTTTCATTCACGAGTGCGTGCACTCCTGGTTCGCCCACTCGTTTTCATTCACGAGTGCGTGCACTCCTGGTTCGCCCACTCGTTTTCATTCACGAGTGCGTGCACTCCTGGTTCGCCCACTCGTTTTCATTCACGAGTGCGTGCACTCCTGGTTCGCCCACTCGTTTTCATTCACGAGTGCGTGCACTCCTGGTTCGCCCACTCGTTTTCATTCACGAGTGCGTGCACTCCTGGTTCGCCCACTCGTTTTCATTCACGAGTGCGTGCACTCCTGGTTCGCCCACTCGTTTTCATTCACGAGTGCGTGCACTCCTGGTTCGCCCACTCGTTTTCATTCACGAGTGCGTGCACTCCTGGTTCGCCCACTCGTTTTCATTCACGAGTGCGTGCACTCCTGGTTCGCCCACTCGTTTTCATTCACGAGTGCGTGCACTCCTGGTTCGCCCACTCGTTTTCATTCACGAGTGCGTGCACTCCTGGTTCGCCCACTCGTTTTCATTCACGAGTGCGTGCACTCCTGGTTCGCCCACTCGTTTTCATTCACGAGTGCGTGCACTCCTGGTTCGCCCACTCGTTTTCATTCACGAGTGCGTGCACTCCTGGTTCGCCCACTCGTTTTCATTCACGAGTGCGTGCACTCCTGGTTCGCCCACTCGTTTTCATTCACGAGTGCGTGCACTCCTGGTTCGCCCACTCGTTTTCATTCACGAGTGCGTGCACTCCTGGTTCGCCCACTCGTTTTCATTCACGAGTGCGTGCACTCCTGGTTCGCCCACTCGTTTTCATTCACGAGTGCGTGCACTCCTGGTTCGCCCACTCGTTTTCATTCACGAGTGCGTGCACTCCTGGTTCGCCCACTCGTTTTCATTCACGAGTGCGTGCACTCCTGGTTCGCCCACTCGTTTTCATTCACGAGTGCGTGCACTCCTGGTTCGCCCACTCGTTTTCATTCACGAGTGCGTGCACTCCTGGTTCGCCCACTCGTTTTCATTCACGAGTGCGTGCACTCCTGGTTCGCCCACTCGTTTTCATTCACGAGTGCGTGCACTCCTGTTCGCCCACTCGTTTTCATTCACGAGTGCGTGCACTCCTGGTTCGCCCACTCGTTTTCATTCACGAGTGCGTGCACTCCTGGTTCGCCCACTCGTTTTCATTCACGAGTGCGTGCACTCCTGGTTCGCCCACTCGTTTTCATTCACGAGTGCGTGCACTCCTGGTTCGCCCACTCGTTTTCATTCACGAGTGCGTGCACTCCTGGTTCGCCCACTCGTTTTCATTCACGAGTGCGTGCACTCCTGGTTCGCCCACTCGTTTTCATTCACGAGTGCGTGCACTCCTGGTTCGCCCACTCGTTTTCATTCACGAGTGCGTGCACTCCTGGTTCGCCCACTCGTTTTCATTCACGAGTGCGTGCACTCCTGGTTCGCCCACTCGTTTTCATTCACGAGTGCGTGCACTCCTGGTTCGCCCACTCGTTTTCATTCACGAGTGCGTGCACTCCTGGTTCGCCCACTCGTTTTCATTCACGAGTGCGTGCACTCCTGGTTCGCCCACTCGTTTTCATTCACGAGTGCGTGCACTCCTGGTTCGCCCACTCGTTTTCATTCACGAGTGCGTGCACTCCTGGTTCGCCCACTCGTTTTCATTCACGAGTGCGTGCACTCCTGGTTCGCCCACTCGTTTTCATTCACGAGTGCGTGCACTCCTGGTTCGCCCACTCGTTTTCATTCACGAGTGCGTGCACTCCTGGTTCGCCCACTCGTTTTCATTCACGAGTGCGTGCACTCCTGGTTCGCCCACTCGTTTTCATTCACGAGTGCGTGCACTCCTGGTTCGCCCACTCGTTTTCATTCACGAGTGCGTGCACTCCTGGTTCGCCCACTCGTTTTCATTCACGAGTGCGTGCACTCCTGGTTCGCCCACTCGTTTTCATTCACGAGTGCGTGCACTCCTGGTTCGCCCACTCGTTTTCATTCACGAGTGCGTGCACTCCTGGTTCGCCCACTCGTTTTCATTCACGAGTGCGTGCACTCCTGGTTCGCCCACTCGTTTTCATTCACGAGTGCGTGCACTCCTGGTTCGCCCACTCGTTTTCATTCACGAGTGCGTGCACTCCTGGTTCGCCCACTCGTTTTCATTCACGAGTGCGTGCACTCCTGGTTCGCCCACTCGTTTTCATTCACGAGTGCGTGCACTCCTGGTTCGCCCACTCGTTTTCATTCACGAGTGCGTGCACTCCTGGTTCGCCCACTCGTTTTCATTCACGAGTGCGTGCACTCCTGGTTCGCCCACTCGTTTTCATTCACGAGTGCGTGCACTCCTGGTTCGCCCACTCGTTTTCATTCACGAGTGCGTGCACTCCTGGTTCGCCCACTCGTTTTCATTCACGAGTGCGTGCACTCCTGGTTCGCCCACTCGTTTTCATTCACGAGTGCGTGCACTCCTGGTTCGCCCACTCGTTTTCATTCACGAGTGCGTGCACTCCTGGTTCGCCCACTCGTTTTCATTCACGAGTGCGTGCACTCCTGGTTCGCCCACTCGTTTTCATTCACGAGTGCGTGCACTCCTGGTTCGCCCACTCGTTTTCATTCACGAGTGCGTGCACTCCTGGTTCGCCCACTCGTTTTCATTCACGAGTGCGTGCACTCCTGGTTCGCCCACTCGTTTTCATTCACGAGTGCGTGCACTCCTGGTTCGCCCACTCGATTTCATTCACGAGTGCGTGCACTCCTGGTTCGCCCACTCGTTTTCATTCACGAGTGCGTGCACTCCTGGTTCGCCCACTCGTTTTCATTCACGAGTGCGTGCACTCCTGGTTCGCCCACTCGTTTTCATTCACGAGTGCGTGCACTCCTGGTTCGCCCACTCGTTTTCATTCACGAGTGCGTGCACTCCTGGTTCGCCCACTCGTTTTCATTCACGAGTGCGTGCACTCCTGGTTCGCCCACTCGTTTTCATTCACGAGTGCGTGCACTCCTGGTTCGCCCACTCGTTTTCATTCACGAGTGCGTGCACTCCTGGTTCGCCCACTCGTTTTCATTCACGAGTGCGTGCACTCCTGGTTCGCCCACTCGTTTTCATTCACGAGTGCGTGCACTCCTGGTTCGCCCACTCGTTTTCATTCACGAGTGCGTGCACTCCTGGTTCGCCCACTCGTTTTCATTCACGAGTGCGTGCACTCCTGGTTCGCCCACTCGTTTTCATTCACGAGTGCGTGCACTCCTGGTTCGCCCACTCGATTTCATTCACGAGTGCGTGCACTCCTGGTTCGCCCACTCGTTTTCATTCACGAGTGCGTGCACTCCTGGTTCGCCCACTCGTTTTCATTCACGAGTGCGTGCACTCCTGGTTCGCCCACTCGTTTTCATTCACGAGTGCGTGCACTCCTGGTTCGCCCACTCGTTTTCATTCACGAGTGCGTGCACTCCTGGTTCGCCCACTCGTTTTCATTCACGAGTGCGTGCACTCCTGGTTCGCCCACTCGTTTTCATTCACGAGTGCGTGCACTCCTGGTTCGCCCACTCGTTTTCATTCACGAGTGCGTGCACTCCTGGTTCGCCCACTCGTTTTCATTCACGAGTGCGTGCACTCCTGGTTCGCCCACTCGTTTTCATTCACGAGTGCGTGCACTCCTGGTTCGCCCACTCGTTTTCATTCACGAGTGCGTGCACTCCTGGTTCGCCCACTCGTTTTCATTCACGAGTGCGTGCACTCCTGGTTCGCCCACTCGTTTTCATTCACGAGTGCGTGCACTCCTGGTTCGCCCACTCGTTTTCATTCACGAGTGCGTGCACTCCTGGTTCGCCCACTCGTTTTCATTCACGAGTGCGTGCACTCCTGGTTCGCCCACTCGTTTTCATTCACGAGTGCGTGCACTCCTGGTTCGCCCACTCGTCCTTCCATTCCTGCCATCACCTTCCCTCACCTGCCATCACCTTCCCTCACCTGCCATCACCTTCCCTCACCTGCCATCACCTTCCCTCACCTGCCATCACCTTCCCTCACCTGCCATCACCTTCCCTCACCTGCCATCACCTTCCCTCACCTGCCATCACCTTCCCTCACCTGCCATCACCTTCCCTCACCTGCCATCACCTTCCCTCACCTGCCATCACCTTCCCTCACCTGCCATCACCTTCCCTCACCTGCCATCACCTTCCCTCACCTGCCATCACCTTCCCTCACCTGCCATCACCTTCCCTCACCTGCCATCACCTTCCCTCACCTGCCATCACCTTCCCTCACCTGCCATCACCTTCCCTCACCTGCCATCACCTTCCCTCACCTGCCATCACCTTCCCTCACCTGCCATCACCTTCCCTCACCTGCCATCACCTTCCCTCACCTGCCATCACCTTCCCTCACCTGCCATCACCTTCCCTCACCTGCCATCACCTTCCCTCACCTGCCATCACCTTCCCTCACCTGCCATCACCTTCCCTCACCTGCCATCACCTTCCCTCACCTGCCATCACCTTCCCTCACCTGCCATCACCTTCCCTCACCTGCCATCACCTTCCCTCACCTGCCATCACCTTCCCTCACCTGCCATCACCTTCCCTCACCTGCCATCACCTTCCCTCACCTGCCATCACCTTCCCTCACCTGCCATCACCTTCCCTCACCTGCCATCACCTTCCCTCACCTGCCATCACCTTCCCTCACCTGCCATCACCTTCCCTCACCTGCCATCACCTTCCCTCACCTGCCATCACCTTCCCTAACCTGCCATCACCTTCCCTAACCTGCCATCACCTTCCCTCACCTGCCATCACCTTCCCTCACCTGCCATCACCTTCCCTCACCTGCCATCACCTTCCCTCACCTGCCATCACCTTCCCTCACCTGCCATCACCTTCCCTCACCTGCCATCACCTTCCCTCACCTGCCATCACCTTCCCTCACCTGCCATCACCTTCCCTCACCTGCCATCACCTTCCCTCACCTGCCATCACCTTCCCTCACCTGCCATCACCTTCCCTCACCTGCCATCACCTTCCCTCACCTGCCATCACCTTCCACCCGAACGGCGCCGCCCCTCTCACATCCACTCTACCTAGTTGCTCCGCCCCTGCCCTGCTCGCATCTCCACCCTACCATCCCCACTCTCCCATGCCCCCTCCCCTATCTCACACCATTCATCCCTCACTCCTTCCCCCCTGTTGCTCAAAACATTTCCACCAGGCTCTGATAACCAAGGCATCCAACTACCGTGATTGGACGTTCCTCCATTCCACCAATCAGACAAGCCCTGCACCCACCGCACAAGACTCAGGAGCAGCAGCAGTACCGACAACAGAAGCAAGGGCGCTGGCAAGCCTGCTGGTGGCGTCTCAGGGGGATTTCTTTGTGGGCGGGCTCAGGTCGCACTGGGGAAGGCTGGTAAATGAGTTGCGGTCCACTAACGGCCGCCTCTTTAATGTGTTTGTTGCCATGGATGATGATGAATGGTGATCCCGTAGTTGCCGGTAGTTGCTTGCTTGCATAGTCAACGGGCGTTACATGACCCACGATTTTGTCAGTTGTAGCAATACTGTATGTTCCAAGCCATGCTGTACAGGGTGAAACCTTCTCTTCTAGTTTTATCTCCACGTTGTTTAGTTGTGAGTTATGCCTGCTCTGACTGCTGCCATCATTACCGTAGCTCAAATTCATAACTCCAAGCGAATAAAGGGTTTAAAGTTCGAAACTTCAATGTATTGATCATCTGTGTCTGATAGCTCGTCGCATCACCAACCCCCAAACCATCTCCATCGTGTTGATGCTGTTGTTGCTGTTGTGCAGGTACACCAAGAGGTAAAAATACGTCTGTAATGTGGTCCGCGGCTGCAGCAGTCAAGGTGGGACATGATAAGAAACCGGTTGTCGTTGTTCCGCATAAAATGCTCCATTGGTTGACACTCATAGGTTACTTCCCAATATTCACTGATGCTGAAGCACAGTACTTGATGGACCACAACCAAAGAATATAAAACTAATACATTGGAGTACACGTTACTAGTATATATGTACTTCTTTGGCTTATTTCTTTAGGGCACAGTAATTACAACGATGAGATTCTAACCTTGTTTCGAACCTGTGTGTCTCATCGGATTGTTGGGTGTCGCCCCTGTTTTGCCTGTGAAAACGACGGATCCGTCGCTCTCCCAGCGACGGGTCGGCGGAACTGAAACCCCGCCAGCTGGGGCTTGTCGGGACCAGTCACCTCACATTACACAGTGCAATTATTTTCAGTCCGCATCTGTGGCTCTCCCCTTTTAGGACGCGTCACAAGTAAAATATCGAGGAAGGATCAGGGTTGTTCACCGAACCTGTCAAACCGATCGCCATATCGGTGTGTCACGACTGCTTTGAAGTTTCAAGTGACACGATCGTAAAAACATGGGGCAAAATTGCCCGATGTGGACGAAATTGCACGATCGATGTGTGACAGGGGCACATCGATCGCCTGACTTAGAAGGGAAAACTGTACGTTAGCGAAAATAAACGAAAATGTGTAACCACCTAAACACCGATTCTAGGCAGGATCGATGTTCTACTTGTGACGCGTCCTTACATTTGCGCCGTCAGAACCACTCCAGGCCCGCCGTTTGAATCACTCGCCGTTTGAATCACTCGCCGTTTGAATCACTCGCCACGCAATGCCAAAGATCTCCCCAATCAAGCAGCTGACCGACGCTCACGATGACGGCATCTGGGCCGCCGCGTGGGCGCCGCCGACGGACGCGCGGCCGCAGGCGGTGCTGCTGACGGGATCCGTCGACGAGTCGGTGCGCGTGTGGGCTGGCGACGACCTCACGCCCGTGCGATCCAACACCGGCCACACGCTGGGTGAGGCGACAGACAGGGCCTGGCGAAATGCGACAGGGGACGGGCGAGGGGCGACAGGCGAAAGAGGGCAGGCAACATGCGATAGGGCCAGGCGATAGAATAGGCGAGGCGATAGGGACAGGCAAGAGGCGTTCCAGCGACAGAATAGGCGACCCCCATCTTGCTCCCGCCTTTAATGACTGTGTGTCTGTATCGTCCCAACACCATCCGTCCCCAGCTCCCTTCCCCCACACAACCCACACCGTACACAGGACATCCTTCCCTCGCTCCATTTCGCGAGTAGTGGTAGCCCTCCGTTGTGTTCTCCAAGTCTTTTGAGACGTCTCAAAAACGTCTCAAAAACAACCTCATTACACCTCGCTCCATTTCGCGAGTAGTGGTAGCCCTCCGTTGTGTTCTCCAAGTCTTTTGAGACGTCTCAAAAACAACCTCATTACACCTCGCTCCATTTCGCGAGTAGTGGTAGCCCTCCGTTGTGTTCTCCAAGTCTTTTGAGACGTCTCAAAAACGTCTCAAAAACAACCTCATTACACCTCGCTCCATTTCGCGAGTAGTGGTAGCCCTCCGTTGTGTTCTCCAAGTCTTTTGAGACGTCTCAAAAACGTCTCAAAAACAACCTCATTACACCTCGCTCCATTTCGCGAGTAGTGGTATCTCAAAAACAACCTCATTACACCTCGCTCCATTTCGCGAGTAGTGGTAGCCCTCCGTTGTGTTCTCCAAGTCTTTTGAGACGTCTCAAAAACGTCTCAAAAACAACCTCATTACACCTCGCTCCATTTCGCGAGTAGTGGTAGCCCTCCGTTGTGTTCTCCAAGTCTTTTGAGACGTCTCAAAAACGTCTAAAAAACAACCTCATTACACCTCGCTCCATTTCGCGAGTAGTGGTAGCCCTCCGTTGTGTTCTCCAAGTCTTTTGAGACGTCTCAAAAACGTCTCAAAAACAACCTCATTACACCTCGCTCCATTTCGCGAGTAGTGGTAGCCCTCCGTTGTGTTCTCCAAGTCTTTTGAGGCGTCTCAAAAACGTCTCAAAAACAACCTCATTACACCTCGCTCCATTTCGCGAGTAGTGGTAGCCCTCCGTTGTGTTCTCCAAGTCTTTTGAGACGTCTCAAAAACGTCTCAAAAACAACCTCATTACACCTCGCTCCATTTCGCGAGTAGTGGTATCTCAAAAACAACCTCATTACACCTCGCTCCATTTCGCGAGTAGTGGTAGCCCTCCGTTGTGTTCTCCAAGTCTTTTGAGACGTCTCAAAAACGTCTCAAAAACAACCTCATTACACCTCGCTCCATTTCGCGAGTAGTGGTATCTCAAAAACAACCTCATTACACCTCGCTCCATTTCGCGAGTAGTGGTAGCCCTCCGTTGTGTTCTCCAAGTCTTTTGAGACGTCTCAAAAACGTCTCAAAAACAACCTCATTACACCTCGCTCCATTTCGCGAGTAGTGGTAGCCCTCCGTTGTGTTCTCCAAGTCTTTTGAGACGTCTCAAAAACGTCTAAAAAACCTCATTACACCTCGCTCCATTTCGCGAGTAGTGGTAGCCCTCCGTTGTGTTCTCCAAGTCTTTTGAGACGCCTCAAAAACGTCTCAAAAACAACCTCATTACACCTCGCTCCATTTCGCGAGTAGTGGTAGCCCTCCGTTGTGTTCTCCAAGTCTTTTGAGACGCCTCAAAAACGTCTCAAAAACAACCTCATTACACCTCGCTCCATTTCGCGAGTAGTGGTAGCCCTCCGTTGTGTTCTCCAAGTCTTTTGAGACGCCTCAAAAACGTCTCAAAAACAACCTCATTACACCTCGCTCCATTTCGCGAGTAGTGGTAGCCCTCCGTTGTGTTCTCCAAGTCTTTTGAGACGCCTCAAAAACGTCTCAAAAACAACCTCATTACACCTCGCTCCATTTCGCGAGTAGTGGTAGCCCTCCGTTGTGTTCTCCAAGTCTTTTGAGACGCCTCAAAAACGTCTCAAAAACAACCTCATTACACCTCGCTCCATTTCGCGAGTAGTGGTAGCCCTCCGTTATGTTCTCCAAGTCTTTTGAGACGCCTCAAAAACGTCTCAAAAACAACCTCATTACACCTCGCTCCATTTCGCGAGTAGTGGTAGCCCTCCGTTGTGTTCTCCAAGTCGCCATCACCACCCCTTCACTGGACGCCATTTCTTCCCTTGCGTCGATTACCACCCTCCCCACTAATCAGTCACCTATTCGCGTGTCCATCCGACTCTGAAGATTCCATTTCTCCCCATGCGTTCATTCCATTTCACCGCTTTCCAATCCTTTTTACCTTCCCACGCGCCTCTCTCTCAGCCATCTCCAAATCTCTCCTTCCCTTCCCTCTCCACCGCTTCCTCTCATGTGCCTCTGGTTTGACTCAAGTTCACACGCCACACGCCAGGCGTGGTGGCCATAGCCGCCTGTCCCACGGGCGTCACAGCAGCGGCGTCCGCCTTGGACTGTGTGGTGAGGGTCTTTAACGTCCACTCCAATGCCACCATCGCCTTCCTCTCCTCTCCGCCCCTCTGCTCCATACCCCCCCTTTGGTCCTCCAGGAGTTGTGGCCATAGCAGCCTGCCCGGCCAGCTCGCGAGCAGCGTCGGCCCTGGACTGTGTGGTGAGGGTGTTTGACGTGGACTCAAATGCCACCATCACCGTCCACTCCCCCCCTCTGCTCCATGCCACCCCCCCTCCCCACCCCTTGGCTCCTCCAGGAGTGGTTGCCATAGCGGCCTGCCCGGTCAGCGGCAGAGCAGCGGCGTCAGCCCTGGACTGTGTGGTGAGGGTGTTTGACGTGGACTCCAACGCCACTGTCGCCACACTCGAAGCCCCGCCTGCTGAGACCTGGCACCTCGCCTTCCACCCCCAGGTGCGCCATTCCACCCCCAGGTGCGCCATTCCACCCCCAGGTGCGCCATTCCACCCCCAGGTGCGCCGTTCCACCCCCAGGTGCGCCATTCCACCCCCAGGTGCGCCATTCCACCCCCAGGTGCGCCATTCCACCCCCAGGTGCGCCATTCCACCCCCAGGTGCGCCATTCCACCCCCAGGTGCGCCATTCCACCCCCAGGTGCGCCCTTCCACCCCCAGGTGCGCCCTTCCACCCCCAGGTGCGCCCTTCCACCCCCAGGTGTGTCCTTTCGCTCTTCTCATCCCTTCAGTTCTCTCAACCCTCCCTCTCAACCCCTCCCCTCCTCTCATCCCTCCCCTCCTCTCATCCCTCCCCTCCTCTCACCCCTCCCTTCCTTTCATCCCCTCCCCTCCTCTCGTCCCTCCCATCCTCTCATCCCTCCCATCCTCCCATCCCTCCTCCCCTCTATACATCCCTCGCAGGGCAGTTTTCTCGCAGTGGGGGGCGGCAGCAGCCAGGCTGTCAAGCTATGGAGCACTGCCACGTGGCAGGAGGCCACCACTCTCGACCTGCCAGCTGGACCCGCAGCCCCGGCCACCGTGGGCGGCAGTGGCAGCAGCAGCACGACACTGGCTGGGCGGTTTGTCTTGTCTGTGGCGTGGAGCGTGGACGGCAAACGGCTGGCGTGTAGCAGCATGGACGGCACTGTAGCGGTGTTTGACACGTCAGCATCGCCCTTCCGGTTACTGCATTTCCTGGAAGGTCACCACCTGCCTGTTCGCTCCCTCGCCTTCTCACCCATCGACCCGCGCATTCTCGTCACTGTGAGTATCCCACTCTCAACCTGTCACTTTGAGTATCCCACTCTCAGCCCGTCACTCTGAGTATCCCACTCTCAGCCCGCTTCTCATATCATCCAAGTTACCATACCATCGGGACATCTCAACATGGTGCTGAGAGTCAGCCTTCTCATTCCCATTCTCGTTGTATGAGCTTACCCACCCATCAACCCCCGCCTACTCAGCCTGCTCTCAGCCCAGCCTGCTCTGACTGCTCTCAGCGTGCTCTCAACAAGCATGTGGAATGCACATGTACGACTTCCTCGCCTTGCCTCTTCCACTTCCTCTTCTCCTGACCAGGCGACTGACAGCTTCTCAAAAGCACCACCAACTGCACTCACATGGGTACGACGTGGAGGGCGTACGGGTGTGTATCAACCTCCTCCTATCCGATTTCCACCCTTACCCTCCCCCTTCCGCCCACCAGGCGAGTGACGACCGGCACACGCACGTGTACGACGTGGAGGGCAGGCAGCTCATAGCAGCGCTCTCAGGCCACACCAGCTGGGTGCTCTCCGCTGACTGCAGCCCTGATGGGGCCACCATCGCCACAGGTGTGTGAGGGGGTATGTGGTTGGCCTCTCATCAATGTAGCTTATACCATCAATGCAGCGCTCTCAGGCCACACCAGCTGGGTGCTCTCCGCTGACTGCAGCCCGGACGAAACTATGATCGCCACAGGTGTGTGGGGAGTGGGGAGGGGGAAAGGTTGGGTCTGTGATACCTAGTGCGTGTGATTCTGTCACCACAGCGGCTTAAAGCAGCCCATGCCATCATCACAGCAGCTCATAGCAGTGCTGATGGTGCTATCATCACCACAGGTGCGTGTGTCAGTGCGTGCGTGCGTGCGTGCGTGCGTGCGTGCGCGCGCGCGTGTGTGTGTGTGTGTGTGTGTGTGTAGGGGTTTGTCACATGCGGCAGCAAACAGCCCTGCAGGTGGCAAGGGAGCACAGGGATTAGGTGTGGGGTGTGACGTGCTGCACCCTTCTTCACTGCTTCTCACCCCCTCTCACTCCCCGCCACCCATCAGGCTCCAGTGATCGCACGGTGAGGCTGTGGGACATGCGGCAACGAACTGCCCTGCAGGCAGGGAAGGAGCACAAGGATCAGGTGTGGGGGGTGACGTTCCGGCCCCCTGGGGGAGAAGGGGTCAGGGCGGGGCGGTTGGCCAGTGTATCTGATGATAAGTCCATCTCCTTGTACGATTATTCGTGATACATTTCTTTCTAAGTTGTCACATTTTTTACAATAGGTTCCGTACATACATGCCGTACCGCACTACATACATGCCGTACCACACTCTACCGGCAGTCCTGTGTACCGTCTCTCACCACCAGACGTCATTGTGGTGGCATAGGATTCTTGTGTAATTAAAGCGGCGGTATACATTTGACAGTACTGTTGTTTCTCTACAGTGTGCAAAGCGATTTCGCCTGAACGAAACCAAAAACAGAATTGCGAGAGTGTTGGCGAACAACTGGCGCGCTTCTGTCGTGAGGGAACCAGGGCTGGGAAGGTTGTCACCGAACTCACCTTTCACCTCACATTAGGGAGAACATAGCAGCAGTACTCTATACCGTCACTCAATTAGCTAATTGAATAGGTCGAAATAACTTAGGCGCGGGCCGCATGGTGCTAGACCAGCATCTCGACCACATCCATAGACGCGGGTGATAATTTAGCCATGCGCATTACAGGCACCACCTGCGAGCGTCACTTGCGGCGCCAGCTATGCTGGCATTCCGCGCGCGAAACTTGCGCCAGCTATGCTGGCGTTTCGCGCGCGGAACTTGCGCCAGCTATGCTGGCGTTTCGCGCGCGGAACTTGCGCCAGCTATGCTGGCGTTTCGCGCGCGGAACTTGCGCCAGCTATGCTGGCGTTTCGCGCGCGGAACTTGCGCCAGCTATGCTGGCATTCCGCACGCGCCAGCACAGCGCGCGTCAGGCCATAAATCAGCAGAGCAGCGCGCGCCAGCGAAAGGCGCGCAGCAAAGCGGCACGCGCCTTCTTAGCGACGCCGCCAGCACATCGAGCGCCTGTGACGCTCGCGCGCCAGCAAGCAGCACGCGGTTCCAGACACCCGCGCGCGGTTCCATGAGTTTCCCCCCTGTGCCCTCCCTTCCCCCAATTCCCCCACTACTTCCCCTTGTTTTCCCCTTTTTCTTCCCCTCCTTTTCCCCCCTCCATCCCCTCATTTCCCCCCCGTGTTTCCCCTACATTCCCCCTGGCCCCTCCTTTTCCCCCTTGCTTCCGCTCCTTTCTCCCCCTGCATCCCCTCCTCCATTCCCCCACTGCTTCCCCTCCATTCCTCCCCTTGCATTCCCTCCTTTCCCCCCATGTTTCCCCTTCTTCCCGCCCCTGCATCCCCTACTTTCTCTCCCTGCTTCCCCTCCTTTCCCCCCTTGCATCCCTTCCTTTTCCCCTCTGCTTCCCTTCCTTTCCCCCCCTGGATCCCCTACTTTTCCTCCCTGGTTCCCATCCTTTTCCCCCTTGCCTCACCTCCTTTCCCCCCCGTGCTTCCCCTCCTTTTCCCCCCTGCATCCCCTCCCTATGCTCCCTTCCCTTGCTTACACTCCCTCCCCCTACCCACAGTTTCCACTTTCCACCTCCAGTACCGTACTACCAACGCGTTGCTCGCCCCATCTCCACCTCATCCCATCTCCACCTCATCCCATCTCCACCTCATCCCATCTCCACCTCATCCCATCTCCACCTCATCCCATCTCCACCTCATCCCATCTCCACCTCATCCCATCTCCACCTCATCCCATCACCTCCTCATCCCATCTCCACCTCATCCCATCTCCACCTCATCCCATCTCCTCCTCGTCCCATCTCCACCTCATCCCATCTCCACCTCATCCCATCTCCACCTCATCCCATCTCCACCTCATCCCATCTCCACCTCATCCCATCTCCACCTCATCCCATCTCCACCTCATCCCATCTCCACCTCATCCCATCTCCACCTCATCCCATCTCCACCTCATCCCATCTCCACCTCACCGCATCTCTGCCTCATCCCATCTCTGCCTCATCCCATCTCCACCTCATCCCATCTCCACCTCATCCCATCTCCACCTCATCCCATCTCCACCTCATCCCATCTCCACCTCATCCCATCTCCACCTCATCCCATCTCCACCTCATCCCATCTCCACCTCATCCCATCTCCACCTCATCCCATCTCTGCCTCATCCCATCTCCACCTCATCCCATCTCCACCTCATCCCATCTCTGCCTCATCCCATCTCCACCTCATCCCATCTCCACCTCATCCCATCTCTGCCTCATCCCATCTCCACCTCATCCCATCTCCACCTCATCCCATCTCCACCTCATCCCATCTCCACCTCATCCCATCTCCACCTCATCCCATCTCCACCTCATCCCATCTCCACCTCACCGCATCTCTGCCTCATCCCATCTCTGCCTCATCCCATCTCCACCTCATCCCATCTCCACCTCATCCCATCTCCACCTCATCCCATCTCCACCTCATCCCATCTCCACCTCATCCCATCTCCACCTCATCCCATCTCCACCTCATCCCATCTCCACCTCATCCCATCTCCACCTCATCCCATCTCCACCTCACCCCATCTCTACCTCATCCCATCTCTGCCTCATCCCATCTCCACCTCATCCCATCTCCACCTCATCCCATCTCCACCTCATCCCATCTCCACCTCATCCCATCTCCACCTCATCCCATCTCCACCTCATCCCATCTCCACCTCATCCCATCTCCACCTCATCCCATCTCCACCTCACCGCATCTCTGCCTCATCCCATCTCTGCCTCATCCCATCTCCACCTCATCCCATCTCCACCTCATCCCATCTCTAGGGATGAGCAGAGGCCGAACTCGAACAGGTTCGAGTTCGTCCTCTGTCGAACAGCTCGAACAGCCGAACCGAACACTGTTCGGTTCGGCGAACGATTTCCGCCGACACAAGTGTTCGCCGTTCGCCTATGAAGGCGTGTTCGGGCGAACCTCGAACACGTTCGTGTTCGTTGCGGGGCAAATTGCAGCAGCGGCCCGAACACGAACGTGTTCGGGCGAACCTCGAACACTGTTCGGCGAACCATTTAAGCCAAAAAAATAAACCTGTTCGAGGCGAACCGAACAGGTGTTCGTCCCCTTGCTCATCCCATCTCCACCTCATCCCATCTCCACCTCATCCCATCTCCACCTCATCCCATCTCCACCTCATCCCATCTCCACCTCATCCCATCTCCACCTCATCCCATCTCCACCTCATCCCATCTCTGCCTCATCCCATCTCCACCTCATCCCATCTCCACCTCATCCCATCTCTGCCTCATCCCATCTCCACCTCATCCCATCTCCACCTCATCCCATCTCCACCTCATCCCATCTCCACCTCATCCCATCTCCACCTCATCCCATCTCCACCTCATCCCGTCTCCACCTCACCGCATCTCTGCCTCATCCCATCTCTGCCTCATCCCATCTCCACCTCATCCCATCTCCACCTCATCCCATCTCCACCTCATCCCATCTCCACCTCATCCCATCTCCACCTCATCCCATCTCCACCTCATCCCATCTCCACCTCATCCCATCTCCACCTCATCCCATCTCCACCTCATCCCATCTCCACCTCACCCCATCTCTACCTCATCCCATCTCTGCCTCATCCCATCTCTGCCTCATCCCATCTCTGCCTCATCCCATCTCCACCTCATCCCATCTCCACCTCATCCCATCTCCACCTCATCCCATCTCCACCTCATCCCATCTCCACCTCATCCCGTCTCCACCTCACCGCATCTCTGCCTCATCCCATCTCTGCCTCATCCCATCTCCACCTCATCCCATCTCCACCTCATCCCATCTCCACCTCATCCCATCTCCACCTCATCCCATCTCCACCTCATCCCATCTCCACCTCATCCCATCTCCTCCTCGTCCCATCTCCACCTCATCCCATCTCCACCTCATCCCATCTCCACCTCATCCCATCTCCACCTCATCCCATCTCCACCTCATCCCATCTCCACCTCATCCCATCTCCACCTCATCCCATCTCCACCTCATCCCATCTCTGCCTCATCCCATCTCCACCTCATCCCATCTCCACCTCATCCCATCTCTGCCTCATCCCATCTCCACCTCATCCCATCTCCACCTCATCCCATCTCCACCTCATCCACCTCATCCCATCTCTGCCTCATCCCATCTCCACCTCATCCCATCTCCACCTCATCCCATCTCCACCTCATCCCATCTCCACCTCATCCCATCTCCACCTCATCCCATCTCCACCTCATCCCATCTCCACCTCACCGCATCTCTGCCTCATCCCATCTCTGCCTCATCCCATCTCCACCTCATCCCATCTCCACCTCATCCCATCTCCACCTCATCCCATCTCCACCTCATCCCATCTCCACCTCATCCCATCTCCACCTCATCCCATCTCCACCTCATCCCATCTCCACCTCATCCCATCTCCACCTCATCCCATCTCTGCCTCATCCCATCTCCACCTCATCCCATCTCCACCTCATCCCATCTCTGCCTCATCCCATCTCCACCTCATCCCATCTCCACCTCATCCCATCTCCACCTCATCCCATCTCCACCTCATCCCATCTCCACCTCATCCCATCTCCACCTCATCCCATCTCCACCTCATCCCATCTCCACCTCATCCCATCTCCACCTCATCCCATCTCCACCTCATCCCATCTCCACCTCACCCCATCTCTACCTCATCCCATCTCTGCCTCACCCCATCTCCACCTCACCCCATCTCTGCCTCACCCCATCTCTGCCTCACCATATCTCTGCCTCACCATATCTCTGCCTCACCATATCTCTGCCTCACCATATCTCTGCCTCACCATATCTCTGCCTCACCATATCTCTGCCTCACCATATCTCTGCCTCACCATATCTCTGCCTCACCATATCTCTGCCTCACCATATCTCTACCTCTCTTCCCTTTCTCACCCCATCCATCCTCTACGCATCCCTTCCCTTTCCACCCTCTTTACCACCATCCCTTCAGGTTTGGGACACTGGACGGACGGCAACGAGCAGATTTGCCTTGCAGCAACGAATGTTGTGCTGTTGGAGTGGTTCTCCAATGACTGGCAGCCCCAAAAGCGTATGGTGTCCAGGAATGACGACCTGCTGCGTGCATGCTTTCCTCGCTCGCCTATCCTCCCCATCGCCTGCCAGCACCGCTCCACATTTCCCGCGTCGCCTATAAGTAGAAGTTGGCACACTTGACCAATCGCACATTGCTTGCTAAGTTTGCATGCATGGATTGCCTCTGTGCATTTACTTGAAACCAAACCGCTTTGAGTCCATGCTGTGTTGTAGTACAGTACATGCTATAACACTGGTTGTGTTGGCAACATGTAATGATGTCACAGGACACCATGGTCAATAACCAGTTGGTAAAAAACACTAAAACATGCGTTTTGATAACACGATGTGTTGTTGGGTCTGTAAGAAATTGCTAAAAGGGAAAGAGAGAGGGTGTGTTATGTGCTATATAAGGATGGACCAAGCGGCTTGAGGCTGCTTCGCCAGTGGCCCTTGCCACGCTCCCCTGTCATTCACATCGCATCTGTGAGGCGCAGATAGTAGGGGGTGCAGTCCGGAAGGCGCCCCACCTGCAACACAAGCACAGACAAAGCCTGGCCCAGTGAGAAAGGAGGTAGAGGGGGGGAAAGAAGGGTTGAAAAAACTGAGGCATGTGTGGTCATGGAACGAGTGGTCGAAAACGATGGGAGAAGGGAGCAGAAGGAGAGAAGGGAGGGAAGGGAGGGAAGGGAGGGAAGGGGGACGGAAGGGAGGGAAGGGAGGGAAGAGAGGGAAGGGAGGGAAGGGAGGGAAGGGAGGGAAGGGAGGGAAGAGAGGGAAGGGAGGGAAGGGAGGGAAGGGAAGGGGGAGGGAAGGGAGGGAAGGGACGAAGGGAGGGAAGGGAGGGAAGGGAGGGAAGGGAGGGAAGGGAGGGAAGGGAGGGAAGGGAGGGAAGGGAGGGAAGGGAGGGAAGGGAGGGAAGGGAGGGAAGGGAGAGAAGAGAGAGAAGGGAGAGAGGGGTTTTGGGGGCAAGGGGAGGGCGGGGGGAGAGATGGGGCTTGGGAGGGAGGGTGGGGGAGGGGGGGGGGCAGACTGCGAGATTGGCAGCTCCTTTGCCCCCCGGGCCATAGAGAACCAGCCCCGCTGACTTCATGGCGGTTGGGGATGCAGTGCCCCACATGGAGAAGGGTGAAAGGGTTGGGTCAGAGGAGGGTGGTGGGAAAAGGTTCTGTGAGGTAGCGGGGGGAGGCGGATGCAGGGATGGGGAGAGGGGGATGCAGGGAAGGGGAGATGTGGATGCAGGGATGGGGAGATGTGGATGCAGGCTGGGAGAGCGGATGCAGGGTGGGGAGAGGGGATGCAGGGAAGGGGAGTTTGAGAGGCGGAAAGGGGAGATTGAGAGGCGGGAAGGGGAGATTGGGTGGCGGAAAGGGGAGATTGAGAAGCGGGAAGGGGAAATCGGGAGCGCGGAAAGGGGAGATTGGGAGGCGGAAAGGGGAGACTGGGAGGCGGAAAGGGGAGATTGGGAGGCGGAAAGGGGAGACTGGGAGGCGGAAAGGGGAGATCGGGTAGCGGGATGGGGAGTTCGGGCGGCGGAAGGAAGGATTGGCCGGCGGTCACAGGGGTACGGGAGGCGGGAATGGGAGAACGGGAGGCGGGAAGGGGAGCAGAGGATGCTGAAATGGGAGGTTGGGAGGCGAGAAGGCGAGAACGGGAGGCGGGAAGTGGATATCGGGAGGCGGGATGGGAGATGGGGAGGCGAGAAGGGCTGGCGGGACGGGAGGAAGTTTCGTTTCCGCGTCGCGAACTCACCCGTGGCTTCCTAGGCTAGTGCGGAAACGGGGCTGCGTCGCTCACACGAGCAGGCGGGAAGGGGAGTCGGGCGACGGAACGGGGGTCGGGCGGCGGGGGGGTTGGGAAATCCACACCGTCGCCGACGCCTTCGCAACCTGCGTCAGCCCACTCCAGTGACTAAATGTGGTGCGCCTACCTTCCGTCAGCGCACATGCGTAGCTATTCCGCATTCATCGTTGCCACGTGCGTGTTCACGATGGACTGCGGGGCGAGGTCCGGCGAGGCAGCTCAGCAAGGCGCGGCGTGGCTCCTATCCTCGGCTTTCACGTGGCTTGCGGCGGCGATTCGAGCGAGGCGGCGTCGCCGCGATGTGTGAACGGCCTCTAGCCTTTCACCTCCCTGCCGGCGAATGTCGTTGCATAAGGCGAGGCGAAATAGACAGTGGAATGGTCAGAAATTGACCTAACAACGACAGGCGCAATGGCTATTATTGCGTACCGTAGTTACGCTATTTCTGCATGCTAAGCTATGCCGGGGGGTGGGGATTGTTGAGGTAAAGGTAAAGGAGGGGGGGAAACCCCTCTGGGTGTTACCCACACCTGGCTGTCGGTCGTAACCCGCCTCCCCATTTGTTTACACTCCTCGCTGGGTCAACGAGGTTGTTCTATCCACTCCCAGATAAGCACCTGTGTAGCCCCTTTTGGGGGCTGGCAGAATACGCCGCAGGGGGGATTTGATCCCGGGACCTCATCTTTCGGAAGTGAACCAGCTACTCGCTAGGCCACTTCAGGATGGGGGGATTGTTGAGGAGGCAGCTCCTTCAGTATACTTTTGGCATTTCATAAACTTTTGACGATCAAGTCTGGTGAGAGGAGTTGGAACCATTCTGTCGCTCGTGACAGAGATTGAGTGGCCCTATAATTTGGTTACCACAAAGTCCCTTTTATAAACTTTGGGCAAAGGCCCTGCCATTAGAGATGCATAGGATTCCTGGTTGCATATTGCAGGCCACGCAGTGATGCTGCTGACGGGATCTGTCAACGACAGTGCCCTAGATATCAGACTTTAAAGTCTGATTCAGAGTCCGTTCAGACTTTTTTTTTGTACCTAGTCTGAAGTCTAAGAATTTTTTTATGTACCTTGTCTGATTTCTCAGAGGTTTTGTTTATGAGTTGTTTGAAATTTCAGCCTAATTTTATAAGTGTAGGCTGAGCCTCAGACTTGTATCGAGGGTACACTCTGCCCGCTTATCGGAGCGAAGTTTCCTAGAAGTTTCCTTTCAATATGCCCACTTCCGAGATGGCAGTGGAGTGCCAAGACGTGAGCAACGCACACTTCAACAGCTGGTGTCTAGAGACAAGAATGAATGCATTGATCAAGAGTTGGGTACATAAGCTAACCCTAACATTGGGTTGTACCCCATATGGGCTACCCCACTAGCAGCCTACACAAACACAATATGCATTGTTTGACACACCCCCATAGGCAAAGTGGGGGAGAACAAGGGGTCACAAGACCAGTCAAGAGAAACAAACCAAGCTCAGGGTGGATCACAACGTCACCACACAGACTGAGCACAAGCAAAGGGCCACAAGGCCAGTCCACATGCAGAGGTATATATGCAACAAACAAAGTACAGTGATCACTACCTAGCAAGAGCAAGCATGCAGGTATATATATATAAAGATCACAGTACAGACAGAGTCTACAGCAAGTGTGGAAACGTAGGCACAAGGCCCAACAAGGTACAAAAGCGCTGATGATCACCAGACGGAAGTGCCTTGATGAATATATCAGCAGTGTTGGCCCGAGTGGCCACGTGTGCAAGACGAAGCTGACCACGCTGCTGCAACTCTCGAGCCAGGAAGTAACGCAGAGCGATGTGCTTCGTTCTGTGCTCCAGTCTGTGCTCCTCACACAAGGCAATGGCTGCCTTGTTGTCAACGTACAGAACTGGAGGAGAACGAGGCCGCTCTCCCAGGTCGGTCAGCAGGTACGTGAGCCAGCGCAGCTCCTGAGCAGCCATGGCGGTGGCGTAGATCTCAGCCTCACAACTGGAGCTGAGAACAGAAGACGAGCGAGTAGAACGCCACGAAACAGAACCAGAGCCGAGGCTGAAAGTGTAACCCTGTGACGACCGCTGTGTAGCCTGGTCGTCAACCCAAGACGCGTCTGAGTGCCCAGTGAGGACCACCTCTCGCCGTCCTCCAAGCACGAGCCCCATGCCCAATGTACTGCACAAGTAGCACAGTACCCTCTTCGCAGCATCCCAGTGCACCTTTCGGTGCCGACCAGGAGCCACGTAGCGGGCCAAAAGGCCAAGAGGGTACGCAAGGTCAGGACGAGTGCAAGTCATCAGGTACATGAGGCAGCCTACTAGCTCTGGGTAAGGACCACTCGGCTCTACGGACTCGTCCGAAGGTGGAGCTGAGAGCGAGTGACCTGTAGCCAGAGGAGTGGACTGTGCCGAGGACCAGGTGAAGCCGAAGCGCTGAAGGACCTGCTGCACCATGTGTGACTGAGTCAGAGTGATGGTGCGACGTGCTCTGTCCCGGGTGATCTGCAAGCCAAGGTAGCTGCGCAGCTCACCCAGGTCTGTGCACGTGTGTCTCTTCTGCAGCTCCGACTTCACCAGGGCGAGAGCCTCAGTGTCAGCAGTGGCAAAGACCAAGTCGTCGACGTACACGAGGATGTAGAACGGCGGCAGCGAGGTGTCGGTGCGCAGAAACAGTGACGGGTCAGCTGTGGAGGGCGCAAACCCGAGAGCCGCAAGCGTAGTCCTCAGTGTGTCGTGCCACTCACGAGGCGCCTGGCGGAGACCGTAGACTGGCCGGCGGAGGCTCCACTGGGTACCAGGAGGGAACGACCCAGTGAAGCCAGGTGGGCGGCGCAGCCAGATCTCCTCGTGCAGGCTGCCCTGCAAGAAAGCTGTGCTGAAGTCAAGCGAGTGAAGCTCGTAGTCACGCTGGGCGGCAACGTGCAGCAGTACCCGAAGAGTGGTCATCTTCGGGGTGGGGGAGAAGGTATGGAAGAAGTCAACCCCCTCTCGCTGACTGAAGCCTCGAGCAACGTAACGTGCCTTGAAGACAGGCGGAGAACCAGGCGGTCGCTTCACCCTGAAAATCCACATGCCACTGACGATGTTCGCCCCAGGAGGGGGAACGTCGTCGACGTAGGTGCCTGTGGACTTCCAGGATGCCATCTCTGCGTCCATGGCTGCCTGCCACTGAGAGGAGTAGGGACCCGCGACCGCCTCAGCGTACGAGCGCGGGGTGGGGATGTCTAGTGCATCCGGGTCTCCCTCAGGGGCAAGCAGCATGGTCACGAGATGAGGCGCAGCGGCTGCAAGACACTCAAGGTCCTCGTGCCTGTCCTCAAGGACGTCCGTGCTAAGAGCACACTCACCCCCGACGGACGGAGGACAGACAGACTCAGACTCAGCAACAAGACTAGCAGCGTAGTCTAGACGACAGGCAGCCGCAAAGTCAACAAGCTCAGCAACCAAAGCAGTCGCAGCAGCAGACTCAAACGAGGGGTCAGTGACAACAGTGGCGAGCAGACGCGTGACAGTAGGGTGCTCAGCACGAAACCGGTCAGACTCAGGGTCCGGAACGTGAGGCAAGGAAGACGCAGGAGGAGACGGCAGAGAAACAGACTGCGGAACAGAGGAAGGACGACGGACGACAAGGTGTGCGGTGGGGACAGGCGGCGAACGCGGACGCGGAACACGACGACCGGTACGACTAGGACGAACAGGCGAGACAGGACGCGACGCAGGCTCACGACGCTCAGCAAGACTACCTGTCTGCTCAGTGTAAGGAGAAGGAGCAGGCAGCGGGGAGCCAGGCTGTAACGGAAGACCAGTAGACGACGGGAGAGTAAGAACCTGACGAAGAACAGAGTCAGGCGGCGGCAGAGACGACGGAGACGGCGGAGCGAAGAACAGTCGTGGCGGCGCAGCTGCACCAGGACCGGCAGCTCCAGCAGCTCCAGCAGCAGAACCGACACCGCCAGGCCCAGGGTCTCCAACCCCAGTGCCTCCAGCAGCAGCACCCCCAGAACCAGTACCTCCAGTCCCAGGGTCTCCAGCCTCCACGTCTCCAGCAGCAGCACCCCCAGAACCAGCACCTCCAGTCCCAGGGTCTCCAGCCTCCACGTCTCCAGCAGCAGCACCCCCAGAACCAGCACCTCCAGTCCCAGGGTCTCCAGCCTCGGTGTCTCCAGCAGCAGCACCTCCAGACGCAGCACCCTCAGCCCCAGCAGCTCCAGTACCTCCAGGACGAGCACCTCCGGGACCAGCGACTCCAGCACCTCCAGTAGAAACAGTACCAGCACCACTCCTAGCTCCAGGGACGGCAGCAGAAGTACCTCCAGCAGTAGAGCCCCGGGCTCCAGCAGCGCGACCCTAACGGCGACCGTACCAGTCGTGCAGCTGCTGCAAGGTGAGAGGCACACGTGGACGAAGGCGGCTACTCCAAGGAGACCGCGCAACAGCAGACTCTGAACCCTCAGCGCCAGCACCCTCAGCAGCTCCAGCGCCACCAGCACCAGAACCTCCAGCAGCTCCAGAACCTCCAGCGCTCGCACCCTCAGCAGCCCCAGAACCACCAGCTCCAGCACCTCCAGACCCCTCACACGCAGGCTCAGCACCTCCAGGCTCTACACCCTCAAGCTCAACACCCCCAGGCTCCGCACCCCCAGGCCCAGCACCCCCAGACTCAGCACCCCCAGAAGTAGCACCCCGAGCAGGACCACCCCCAGCAGGACCTGAGTCACCAGTGACCTCAACCGGCGCAGGGAAGGGAGGAGGGTCTACCTGAGACACACCTGAGGGAGCAGGACCTGGAGCGGGGAGAGGGTCGACCTGGGGAGCACCTGGAGCGAGGAAGAGCGGCGGGGGAGGGAGAGGGGCAGTGCGGTAGGGGAAGAGACGGTAAAAGGGAACCGACTCGTCGAACGTGACGTCCTGAGACGCAAAGACACGACGCGAGGTGGGGTGGTAAAACTGCCAACCAGGCGCGTCAGGGACAAAGCCAAGGAAGACACAGGGAATAGCGCGGGCGGAGAGCTTGTCCGCAGTGGTATCGCGGACAAAGGCACGAGCACCCCAGACCCGGAAACGCGACACATCGCCAACCTTCCCCGTCCACAGCAGTGTGGGCGAGGTCTCCGGCAAGGAGACACGGGGCCAGAGGTTGAGCTGATGCACGGCGTACCGGACCGCAAACGGCCACAGAAAATGAGGGGCAGCCGCATGGATCATGGAGGTACGAGCGACCTCCATGACTAAGCCAATGCGGCGCTCAGCAACCCCATTCTGCTGCGGAGAGGCCGGAAGCGTGAACGTCTGGCGGACGCCGTGCTCCGCACAGTAGGCTGCCAAGAGGTCGGAGGTGAACTCACCACCTCTGTCAGAGTGCAGACGCAGGACAGGAAAGTCCCTCTCGAACCGCTCGCGGAGCTGGAGACGAACAGCGCGGATCCAAGGGATCAAAACATCAGGGACCTGACCCTTGCTGCGCAAGGGGAAGACCGTGGTGTAACGCGTGAAGTCGTCGACGACCAGCAGGAAGTACCGCTCGTGGCCCTGTCCACGGACGCGGGCTGGGCCCCACACGTCCAGGTGGAGAGTCTGCAGGGGAGCCTCTGTGGGAGGGAACGAGGAGGAGTGAGGAGCGGCGCGCTGCCGCCCCTCGACGCAGGGAATGCAAGGAGGCGCAGGCGAGGGAGGGAGGGCAGGCAGAGTCCTGGGGAGACCAGAAACCAGAGAGCGAGAGTGCATGCCACGAAGGCGCTGCACCGAGGGGTGACCAAGGCGGTGGTGCCACAGGAGGGTCTGGTGCGACAAAGCACGACACTCGCAGGGGGCCGACAGCTGACCTGACGCAGACACAGACGCAGACGCAGCTACCTGAGGGGCCGCAGTGGTCAGTGTGTACAGACTCGAGCCAGGCGCACGGGTAAACGTGGCCAGGTGTCGGCCCGTCCGAGCACACGTACAGTGAGTCACCCGCTGACCCGCAGGAGTGAACTGGTCAACTCCCCCATCCTGGAGGTCAGCTCCACTCACCAAGTTCGTAGAGAACGAGGGGAGGTAGAGACCTGACAGCACGCCAGATGGGACGGCCGGACACGGCAAAACCGTGGAGTAGCGGGCAACGACAGGACCCCCAGAGGGGTCCGCCAGGGAGACTGCAACCGGCCGACTAAGCGGCGTGAGTGTGGTGCAGTCGCGAAAGAAGGAGCGGGAAGCTCCTGAGTCAAGGGTGAAGGTGTGCAAGGCCGCAGCAGGCGCAGTACCAGAGAGAGCAGACTCACAGGCACCTGGGGCGGCAGCCTCACCAGCACCTAGAGCAGAAGACGCAGTAGCACCGAGAGCAGCAGCCTCACCAGCACCTAGAGCAGGCGACGCACGAGCACCTAGAGCAGCAGCCTCACCAGCACCGAGAGCAGCAGGCTCTATACCTGGGTCAGGCGGTACGCACAGGTAACAGGCTCGGTCAGCACTAGTAGGCAATGCATACATAGCAGTGAGAATAGCATCATAGTCAAGAGCAAAGATATCTATCCTCTGGCTAAGCAGCTCCAGCCAGGTGGGGAGCTCAGCCTCGTCACCAAACTCGGTACGCCAGGCGTCGCTCAGGCGGGCGAAGCAGCGGGACTGTGTGTGACCAGGCGTCCCGCAGGTCTGACCAGCTCGATCACCTGTGCGAATGACGTACCGGCAGCGCACTGGACTGAAAGACCCTCTACTCTGAGCGTACCACTCCTCGAGCTGCCGAGACGTAAGTGTCTCGCGTGGACGCCGCTGCAGCTGCAGCTGGCCGCTGCTAGAGGCCCCCAACTGACCAGCTCCAGGGCGACAGCTACGACGGCTACCGCGACAGCCCCAACTAGTATACCACTCACTAAGCTGCTGGGGCGTGAGAGACTCGCGTGAGTGTCGCTGGAGCTGCATCTGGTCCCTTGCTAATAGCTAGTAGCAGCAGCAGCTCGGGCAGGGCAGGCGCGGCAGGCCGGCAGACAGGCAGGCAGGCCGGCAGGCAGGCAGGCAGGCAGGCAGGCAGACAGGTAGGCAGGCAGGCTGACAGGCAGACAGGCCGGCAGGCAGGCAGGCAGGCAGGCAGGCAGGCAGGCAGGCAGGCAGGCAGGCCAGCAGGCAGGCAGGCAAGCCGGCAGGCAGACAGGCCGGCAGGCAGGCAGGCAGGCTGGCAGGCAGGCAGGCAGGCCAGCAGGCAGGCAGGCAGGCCGACAGGTAGGCAGTCAGGCAGGCAAAAAGACAGGCAGGCAGGCCGAAAGGCAGGCAGGCAGGCAGGCAGGTGCTCACCAAAGGCTGGAAGGGCAGGTGCTCGCCGGGCGAGCAGGGCCGAGTAGGCGCACGACCGCAGCTGCGATGGGGCCGGAACAGCGACAGTAGAGTAGGGCCGCAGCAACTGCAGGGTGGGGGGCCGCTTCAGCGGCAGTCGCAGAGTGGGGGCCGCATCAGCGGAGATGGCAGTGGAGTGCCAAGACGTGAGCAACGCACACTTCAACAGCTGGGACATCCGAATACACTCGTTCGTCGAGAAGATCTTCCAGTTATGCTGAGGAAACGGTTGCGTGATTACGGGATTTTTAAGACAAAATCCCGTCACATGTAGTAAGTTATCGCTAATGTATTGTACGGAATAGGAGACTTTGATGGCCGCCGGCAGATATCGATCCCCTTCTTCCACTGGGGATCGCATTTGCGAACCGCGCTGGCTAAATTGGATTGCAGCTGAAGTTGTCCCTGCACGAGCACGTTGCCTGATGCGTTGGTAGGCTGTAATCAGCTTCAATGCTAGTATAACTATGCTTTTACGAAACTGCATGAACATTTTAAAAATTGAAGTAACTCTGACAGTTCAGACAAAAAAAGTTGTGCTTGTCTGAATTTCCAGACTAAAAAAAATAGGTAACTCTGACAGCCAGACTAGGAAGAGGGGTGTACTCTGAGGCGTCAGACTACCTCAAAACGAATCTAGGGGCCTGGTCAACGAGTCAGAGAGAGGAAGTCAACCTTGCTTCTTCTCAATGCAAGCGCAAACTCACAAAGCATACAGTGTACACTACAATACAGTAACGATAAGCATACAGAGGAAGAAACACACAAAGCAAAAGCCCACAGGATCCAAAGTATATGCAGCGTGAAGCGTTGCCGTAGGGTTCAAGCCGAGCATGGTTTGCTCGAGAAGGAAGTGCCGGTACCCACCATCAGCCCCTTGGCTGGTGCTCTTCAAACTGCGCCAACATGGAGAGAGTGGAACAACACAGTGCAATGGGGATAGAAAGACTTTTGAGCAATACAATGGGCCAAATATGCTCAATGTAGACAGAGAGAGGCTAAACAGTTATGCATGACATGTGGCTTGGTCCAATCACCTGACGTGGGAAAAAATAATGAAGTTGGGTTTACTAGGGAATGATCATGTTGCGGCTGATGCATGTGATATAGTACGCAAGTAGCAAAATTCAGCAGCGGCAGCACCACTACCAAGACCATCAGCAATTCACCTTGACTTGCACGATGTAGAACACAATGGCTGCGTTCTGCAGGCACGACAGAGGGGGGGGAGGCGGTAAATAGGAACCTTCCCCCAACTGCGTTTTTTGGGTCAAACGCCCGGTCTGCCCGGAAAATGGATCAGAGCCTCCATTTACCCTCCGAAGGTAAATGGCAACAGAACAGCCATTTACCCTCGAGGGTATGAGGGCGTAGGAAGCTGCCTATTTCCCCAACGCAGCTTCCTTCTCTGGCAAAATTTGCCCCCTTCTTCCCCCCTTTCGAAAACTGCTCTTGCCCTGGTTGTGGGACGGAGGGGGGAGGGAGGCGCTGGGTTAGGGAACACCACGGTTGAACCCTAGAAAGCAAACAGCCCCCTCCTTAAGTAGCCCAAACAGGGACGCGTCAACCTAGGTAAAAAAAACAGAAGCCATCAACCTCCTCAAACTGGGTTTGCTGGAGGGAGTGCTTGGGTGCGTTTTTTTCTCTACGTGGTAGCCCTGTGACAAAGTTCAACTCTTTTTATGAGTTTGCCCAGTTCTCTCTACCCAACTTTTGTGCGTAGGAAATTGTAGCTGTTTTTTCGGCATTTACCTGTTAAGATAGGTAGGTAGCAAGTAAGTAGGTTTAAGTAGGGCCTAGGCTTAGTAGCCTAGGCCACGAGGAGACGAGTGAGTTTGTGCCAAGGGAGGGGGACGAGAATGTGGTTCACTATGGAGCGAACAGTACAAATAGGCAAGGGAGAAGAATGGTGCACCACCACTAACAGTTTATGATTGCTACACTAAACTACAGCTACAGGCAGTTACACAAATATATTCTAACACTCCCCCATAACTGCCTGCAGCAAGAGTTTGTGCAACGACACCTCCTGGATGGGTACACCAAGCAGAGTAAAGCAGTAGTAGGCAAGAGCAGTGACAAGTTCACAAATAACAGCAAAGAGAGACAAGAGGCAGAACTAGAGAAGCAGTCATGAGGAGGAGGGACTAGATGAGAAGCTGATGGCAGGTGAAGCTGCTGGCACCGAGGCGGCTGCTTCCTGGAACCTCCCCCAGTCCTCCAAATCCCCCTTCCACACTCCTCGACAACCCTAGCACCTCTCCCCCAGCTCCCCCACACCCTCACACCCTCCCCCCCAGCGGCAGCTGCAGCAGTGGGAACGAAAGGAGGAGGAGGGGAAGGGGATCAGACACCGTCGCGGGCGCCAGGGGCGGATCCGCGGCAACTCAGGGCACCGTCGCGGGCGCCAGGGGCGGGTCCGCGGCGGCTCAGGCTACCGTCGCGGGCGCCAGGGGCGGGTCCGCGGCGGCTCAGGGCACCGTCGCGGGCGCCAGGGGCGGGTCCGCGGCGGCTCAGGCTACCGTCGCGGGCGCCAGGGGCGGGTCCGCGGCGGCTCAGGGCACCGTCGCGGGCGCCAGGGGCGGGTCCGCGGCGGCTCAGGCTACCGTCGCGGGTGCCAGGGGCAGATCCGCGGCGGCTCAGGGCACCGTCGCGGGCGCCAGGGGCGGCTCAGGCTACCGTCGCGGGCGCCAGGGGCGGGTCCGCGACGGGCAGAAAAAACGTCACGCGCCACCCGGGCGCGAGACAGAGCGCAAATCGCCACGCGCCCGAGGCGCGCGACCGGAAAAACAGCAGCGGAAGCGAGAGGCTGGCCCACAGGCCAGGACATAACAGGCTCTGATACCATGTTAAGATAGGTATGTAGCAAGTAAGTAGGTTTAAGTAGGGCCTAGGCTTAGTAGCCTAGGCCACGAGGAGACGAGTGAGTTTGTGCCACGGGAAGGGGACGAGAATGTGGTTCACTATGGAGCGAACAGTACAAATAGGCAAGGGAGAAGAATGGTGCACCACCACCAACAGTTTATGATTGCTACACTAAACTACAGCTACAGGCAGTTACACAAACATATTCTGACATTACCTTCAGCAGCTTCGCACCCGAAACCGGAAATTTCCAACATTCGGTTGTAGCGGGGGGGGGGAGGGATTCGATGGGAAAACTGCGTAGGAACCATCATCATTTTCCTTCGCCCCCCCACCTCCCTCCGAAGGGAGATGCCTGCAGAACGCAGCCAATAGTGTGATGATGCTGAACGAACCTCAGCTTCGGCCTTCCAGCTAGACATCCCACACCCCACCACACCACAACACACTATTCCACCCCTCACCTCACCACACCATATCGCACCGCACCGCACCACATGCTGAGCATGTCACACCTTGGCTTGCAATCTTACTGGTCACGCATTTCACGGATGATGGCAGCTCACCGTTGCCGAACACCGACCTGAGAGGGGTATGGCAGCGGCAAAGGCAGAAGAACGATCGCAGTTGAGACACGTGGAGGGAGAGAGAGCCGCATCCCCAACAACGGAACAGCAAATTGTGAAAATGTCCACCGCTGAAAAATGGTTGAGGCTATGATAAACACATGATAGACGTGGAAAGACGTGGAAACTTCCATCATGTGGTAGATGCGAGCTCACCACGAAGTAGATTCGCCCGTCCTTTTAAGCATCGGGCGAGCGTACGTCGCTGTGGGAGCTCCCGTGCAGTCCGGGTTGGAATGGAAGGTCATGCTTTTGCAGCGAACGAGAGCGTTGCCAAAAGCGACCCAAGAGATGTTGACAAAGATTTCGTCCCTCTCGTTGAATCCCAACGCATTCAAGTTTGTGCACAACGAATCATCCACGAATTCCACGAGTTCCTGTCCCGCAGACATTGAAGCATCGGATGCCTCTTGATTGAAGTCCACATACGAGTCGCAGTAGGGCCGCGCCTCAGGCTGTGCGTATGCACGTGCCGCGAGTCCAGCGAGAGCAACGAGGCCAGCGAGGAACGTGGCGAGGCCAGCGTGAAGGGCAGAACGACGCTGTCCGCGCGCCATGCCGACGAGAGAGAGACGATGGGAAGTTGAGGCGGTGTGCGGTGGTGGATCCTTGAAAAGCAGCGCGCTGAAAGAAGCGAGATTCGGGAGGAGAAAGACTCTGGAATGGTGAGATATGAACGGAGGGTTGGGGGGATTTATGTAATGAGAAGCGCCAACGCGATTGCCTCGGAAGGGGTGATGGGAGCGTGAACGATTGGCAGGTTCGTAACAATGCATGGCTTGCGGGAACGCGATGCTGCACGCGTAAGTGGAATGGGATGCGGTGGAAACCACCACACACAAATGGCTAAAATAGGTGTCACACGAAAGGGAGTTTTCAGTGCAAAGGGCGATTTGCTGCGTTAAGGGCGAGTTAAAAGCTTTCTAGAGTCAGGTTTGTGACCACGTTTCTCTCGAGATTTGACTGAACACCGAATTGGACAACAACTGAAGGTTACTTCAAGAAAATATAGTGGAATGGTTTCCAGTCAGGGTCACTAGTCAAGGGGATCTAGCTCCAAGCAGCAACGCGATTCCACCGTAACGCGTTGCAGCGCTGGGAAACAAGTGCGCTAGCGGAAAGAGCGGAGCTGTCTGAACTGCGCTTTTGTAAATCAACATAATCGAGGGTGTATATTAGGTAAGGTAAATGTACAAGCTAATTTGATCAATATCTCTCTAGATGATGAAGCTTTGCATAGCACTCACGATTGTCATTATGACCTAATACCTCATCATTTTTTACAATGAGATATACTTATAAACGAGAGACCCGAGCTCGCGACGTTTTCTTAGCGTATCCAGTACGCAAGTAGAAACATTTTTAGTTTGAAATTATCAAAATATTATTATTCTCATAACAGGTGTTGAAAAAAAGACACTGTATCTATGTACACATGCTATCCTCGTCAATCCTTGAAATTGCCAAGATGTGACCTGTGTGACGCGATGATTGCGCACTGCTGACGTCGACCAGGCCGCATCTGCTTGTCAACGCCACAACAATCAAGCGAGGGCCAGTCCACTAGTCTGCTTGTCTACGTTGTTGCCCTAAAATTCCCTCTATTGCGCGGAAGGGCTCCGTTCCGTGAAATTAGTCATGGTAACCAACGCGAACGCACCGCGCTTTTGCACAATGCTGCCGCGAAATCTGAATTGCTCAAATAGGCAGACCATCCGCAGCAGTTTCATAGTCTGCTCTCTGCATAGTCCTCCATTCTTAGGATCTGTCACTCGACAATCCACTTCGAAACGTATTCTTACGCGTTGCGCTATTTCTACCTCAATCCGTTGCCAGTCTGTTGCTGCCAACGTCTACGCGCGATTTTTGCCTGCGACGCAGCTGTTAAAACGGGAATCTGCCGCTAAGACGCGATCTAGTAGTACCACTGCCCGTTCCGGTGAACGCTCGTCGCCGTCTGACGCGCAATGACGACTGCTGGAATCAGCTCCGTTCGAGTCGGCGATTCGCAAATGCCGCGCGTACCGGAGACCATGGCGGCGTGGCAGTACTTCAAACACGGCGGCGGCGCTGATGCTCTCTCGGTGCGTTTCCCCCTGAATCATCCGAGGCTCTTTTGTTTCTAGTAGCAGTTGCTTTTCTGCGCCGAATCGGAGTCCTGAGCTTCCCTTTGCTTACGCCAGACATCCTTCATGAGCCCACGGGCATTCCATTTCGCTGCCATCGTCGCGCCGCGACAGAATTGGGGCCGACGTACCCACATCATGACCTGACTCACGATCATGATAAGTCATGATCTAAATCATGATCATGATAAATCATGATCTGACTCACGATCATGATAAGTCATGATCTAAATCATGATCATGATAAGTCAAAATCTGAATTATGATCATGACAAGTCATGATCTGAATCATAATCATGCTAAGTCATGATCTGATAAGTCATTATCTGAATCATGATCATGACAATTCATGATCTGAATTGTGATCATGATAAGTCATGATCTGACTCACGATCATGATAAGTCATTATCTAAATCTTGATCATGATAAGTCATGATCTGACTCACGATCATGATAAGTCATGATCTAAATCATGATCATGATAAGTCATTATCTGAATCATGATCATGACAAGTCATGATCTGAATCATGATCATGACAAGTCAATATCTGAATCATGATCATGACAAGTCATGATCTGAATCATGATCATGATAAGTCATGATCTGACTCACGATCATGATAAGTCATGATCAGTCATGATCTAAATCTTGATCATGATAAGTCATGATCTGACTCACGATCATGATAAGTCATGATCTAAATCATGATCATGATAAGTCATGATCTGAATTATGATCATGATAAGTCATGATCTGACTCATGATCATGATAAGTCATGATCAAAGTCATGGTCATGATAAGTCATGTTCTGACTCACGATCATGAAAAGTCATGATCTAAATCTTGATCATGATAAGTCATAATCTGACTCACGATCATGATAAGTCATGATCTAAATCTTGATCATGATAAGTCATGATCTGACTCACGATCATGATAAGTCATGATCTAAGTCATGATCATGATAGTAGTCATTATCTGAACCATGATCATGACAAGTCATGATCGGAAGCGTGCCGCTCCTTCGCTTGAATGACTTACGTAGGCTTCGCCAGTTAAATGCGCGCATCCCCGTGCCAAGGGCGAGGTGTTCGTGAGAGCTTGATTCAAGGCTTCCTATCATCTGTTGGCTGCTGCATTTCTCCCATCTCGCACCTTCTTCACCTCACCAATAAACGACAACATCCCCGTGCCCAACCCATGTGAAGGCGAGGTGCTGGTCCGCGTGCCCGCGGCGAGCAACTTCAACCTTAATGTTTTCTCCCCATCCCTCGCTCCTTCTCACCTCACGGCAGTTCAATAAAAACGTCCCCGTGCCCGCGCCGGGCAAGGGCGAGGTGCTGGTTCGCGTGCGCGCGGCGAGCATCAACCCGGGCGACTGGAAGGTGCAGTCGGGACTCATCCCCTTCCTGCCGCGTCGCTTCCCCGCCACTGCTGGTGAGGGCAGTTGTGCAATTCAGGCTTATCCCTTTCCTGCCTCTTTGACTCCCCGCCATCGTTGGTGACAGACAGCTGTGCAGGAACTCCCTTGTGGCGAGCGTGCTTGTCTCTTGGCTCAACGGTCCCTCTCTCCTCTGCTGACATGCAGTCGCTTTCCTGCTGCCTTGCTCGTATTTATCTGATTACTTTTTTTTCTCCTTGAACCGCGTTCCTCCATGCAGGGTACGACCTGGCAGGCGACGTGGTGGCAGTGGGGCCTGGCGTTACCAAGTACAGCGTGGGAGAGGCTGTTTTTGGAAGGGCTCCGTTCTATGTACGTTCTTAGGCCACGGTATCCTGCTATCACCTTGTCCTTCAGGCCTTCGCCACCGCGCTGCACCTCTCTCCACCACTCCATCTCATTCCTCGCTTCCGATCACTTGCCTTTTCTGACTGCCCATAGTTCGAAGCGCGACGTTTTCTCTATGCTCAACGCTCCCATGCACCCCCATGCGTTCTCCCATTCTCTTTTTTCCATCTCGTCCAATTTCTCAAAGATAGGTGCTCACTGCTCAAATCGCTCGTTCTGTGCTCTGGCACAGCACTCACTGCTCGATCAGCACGGCAGTGCCCACAAAACCTCCTCTCAGAAAATGGGCGCCCTGGCGCAGTATGCCACACCGGAAACGGAATCTTTGAGACTTGTCAGAAAATCACTTTCTACATACGCCCTGGCCCAGTACGCCATACTGGAAACTGCCGCCAGTGCGCACAAGCCCTCCTCACGTTACTCTTCCCATACCTCTTGTGTAATATCCGATTCTCTTCTCATTCCACTTCCCTCAGAAAATGGGCGGCCTGACTCAGTACGCCGTACTGGAAATTGCCCCAGCGCACGCAAGCCCTCCTTACCTTCATTCCCCATACCGCTTGTGTATTCTGTTGCTTTTTCCCTCTTGTGTTCTCTCAGAAAATGGGCGCCCTGGCACAATACGCCCTACTGGAAACTGCTGCCAGCGCACGCAAGCCCTCCTCCCTCACCTTCGAAACTGCTGCTGCTCTCCCCGTCGTCGGTCTCACTGCCCTGCAAGCCGTGAGGGACTGCGCTGGCCTGCCACTTCCTGCACCTGCACCCAAACTGAGTGCAGAGCATAACGGCAGCAACATCACTACTTCCGGTAGCAGGAGCAATGGCAGTGGGAGCAGGGCGAGGGTGCTGGTGGCGAATGCGTCGGGGGGAGTGGGGCATATGGCAGTGCAGCTGGCTAAGGCAGCAGGGGCACACGTGACTGCCACTGTCGGCGCTCGCAACCTCGCCTTTGCACGGAACGTGCTTGGAGCAGACGAGGTGTTTGATTACAACTCCGCTGCAGGGAAACAGCTCTTTTCTTTGCCGTCCCCATCCCCTGCGCCTGGTACCAGCTTCACTGCTGCTGCTGCTGCACAGGTTGCTTCATCTGCTGATCCACCTATCACTGAGCTGTATGATGCGGTGATTGATTTCTCCCCCAACAGCCTGGCCGTCTCTGCGGTGGACAGGGTTCTGCGTCCCCAAGGGAGGTGGGTGCATGTGGAGCTTCCGCTCTCTCTGCTCGCTCTGGGACTGTGGCGCCGCCTTGCTTGTCGCCCCAGGAAGCTGTGGCCTGTGATGATGGAGATGATGGACAGCAAGGGGGCTGATCTGGAGGTGCTGGGGAGGATGGCGGAGGAGGGGAAGGTGAGGGTGGTGGTGGAGAGCAGTGTGGCGTTTGAAGAGGCGAGAGAGGCGTGGCGGAGGAGCATGGGAGGGCATGTGACAGGCAAGGTGGTGGTTAGGATGGAGTGAAGGGCTATGCTACGATGATTACAGCTAGAGAAATTGGCTGCATGAATGTATTTCTTTATAGTATACTGTCATGCATTGGGTATCTATTACTAGGGTATTCTGTAGGGTATCCTGTTACTTTGAAGCATCTCATAAGGAGCACAAGCATATAACTGAAAAGCATGCATACAAACATTTCTGCACCACCGTACTCCCCTCTCACAAACACACTCCCCGCTAACCCACCCCACTCCCAATCCACTCCCCGCCCACCCGCTACCACCTACTACGTTCAGCCACCAGCCAAGAATCACGGCACTCTCCTTCACCCCTGTCGCCGCCAACACCAAATTGCTAGTCTTCGTGCCTACTAGCCTACTTGGCCACGGCCATGAGCTTCTTGAAGTTGGCCTTGGACGAGTAGAGCGTCTGCGGCTTCCAGTCGGCGGGAATGACCTTGTCGAGGGTGATCTTCTCCAGCGTGTGTCCCGCCGTCAGCCGAACGCTCACCGCCTTCTTCGCGCCCACAACCTCCTTCGCCTCCTTGCCCGTGATCCCCCAGATCGCCTTGCTGCCGTCGCGGGTCAGCTTCGCCCACTTCTTGCCGTCCGCGCTGATCTCGACCGCCTTGAGCGTACCGGGGCCGGCGAGACCCACCATCTGAATGTTGAAATGCTCCGCCGTCGAGTTGGCGCGCACGCGCACCGCGGATCCGAGGGTGGAATGGCAGTTGGTGCGCTTGTACGTGACGCCGACGGGGGCGGCGTCGGATCCCTGCACGATCTTGGACCACGACACGGGGGAGAGCGAGATCTGATTCTCCGTGGTCGTCGCGCCGATGACGCGGACCGTCACGGTCGCCTTGCCGCTGCGGCAGCGCTTCGTGTCGTTGGCGCAAATCACCTTGTAGCACGCGCCGCAGCGCTTGCCGAAGATGGCGGGAGGAAGCTTCACGGTGAGCCCCTTGCCGAAGTAGGGGTTGGCGGTGTAGTTTGCGTAATAGGCGCACGTGGAGTTCTTTCCTAGCACCGAGTTCTTGCTCTGCCTCGCCGTCGCCACCAGGGCAGGCGTGGTTGCGTTTGCAGACCCAATCGCGCCAGCAGAAACACCCTTAGCAATAGCAGTCGAGTTAGAAGGCGCAGTCGCGTTGGCAGGCGCAGTCGCGTTGGCGAGTTTCCCGGCGGCGGAGACGCACGCAGGGGCGGAAAGGAGCATTGCAGAGGCGATGACCACGACGAGGCAAGTGGCCTTAGCGGGTGTGTGGCCGGCTCGGAAGGAAGCCATTCTAGCTTATGTGTATTCAGACCTGGCTTAAACTGTCGAGATGGTGATAGAACAGCTTTCAAGATTGGAGGGTGAAGATGTTTGAAATTGGTGATGATTTGAGTGGCAGTGGTATCTCGCTTATAAACTTCACTTGCTCTTCATCGAGCGATGACACCGCGAGTCGCGGGCATATGACTTGGCTGTGTGTAGGTGGGTTTTGCGTCCGAGTCGCACGAGTTCCGTGAGATTGGTTGGGGTGTGGGGGGGGGTGTTGGATGGACATTGCTGCGGGTAATTGCGGTTTTTGTGCGGGAGCTGGCGAGGCGAGCAAGCGACGACCAGAGGCATCGCGATTCGCGAAGGATGGCAGACCGCGTTCACGGATTCACGAACGCGGATACTAATCGTGAAATGTCGCAAATAATAATTGTCACGGGGATTGCGAGTTTCCAGCGCACGCGACGGCGCGATATGCGCGAAAGTGACGGATGGTGCTACGATTGAATTTCATATACAGATGCTTGTTGTAATAATTGTATTATTGTTACACTCAAAGGTGGTGCACTCTTTGTTTTGCTCTCTTGTACTTCTTTCCCGACATTCTAGCTACCTCCTGTTACGAATAGTAATGAATGAAACATTACTGTGCACTCCTAACCGCAGCTAAGGGAAGCACGCAGTATCGAGAATGAATGCGAGGAGTCAGAAATTACTCGAAGCGACAGACGGTTAGGATGCATCTGGACCGTCGGAGCAGACGACATCGGGCAGCTGCAGGCAAGAGAAATTTGGCGGGAAAAGTTTCGTAACTGTACGCGCTGCACGGTTGGGGATGAATCTGAATAAGGGAATGTATAGTACATGGCTAGATAGGTCGATTCAAATTCCTTGTACTCATATTTATATGTATCGTTGTACTTGCATGTTTTAATCATCTCAAGCATTTTATATTCACTTTGCTATTGAGGTCAAGGGCCCACCACCACTTCTCAAGTGAGCCTTTCGAAGGTGAACCTTTGGCCGATCCCTTTTGATCGCAACATGGTATGAGAGCGACTCGGGAATCCTTTGCACTGCCACCTCCGAAATCTACGACATTCGGAAAGTGGCGTCCGGCACACGATCGCGTGTGAGAATGGCCGGAGGATCTGGTGGTCAGACCAATCTAACGGCTGAAGCGCAACCCAACCCGGCTGCGACGAGCGAGGAAACGACGACAATCAGGACCAAAGTCATCGCACAACTACTTCAGCGACTCACCAGCCTGGAGCAAGGGCTCCAAACATTGCGGAACGGCGACGCGGGAACCTCCTCGCAACCTTCTCAACTGGCCCCAAACGGCCAGAACGCCGCCCCGCACACTTTCTCCCTCGACACAAATGGTTCAACCCCCAAGACTCCCCGTCCCAGTGAAGAGGCAATTTTCTCAGCACGATCAAGGTTTCTCAGCATATAAAAAATAAAGACAAGTGTGTGCTTTGACGGCAGAGACTTCTATACCTGGAGCTTCGAGCTGGAGCTCCTGCTGCAGAACGCCCAAATCTTCCATTACTTCGACGGGAGTTACGCGGAGCCTGCTGAAGATACCGACGACGCCAGAGCAAGGTACTACAACGAGTCCCTGATGGCGTACGGTGTTCTTCTACGCAATATGTCGCCGGCGGAGCAGTTGAGCATTCGCTCATACAAGACGTCGCCTGCTCCAGCCCTCGACGCTTGGCGCCACTTAAACGGGGTATACCAGCCGAAGGACTCCGTTTCCTCAAGTCGACTGCTCTAGCAGCTACCGAAGACAAAAATGGCCATGTGGGAGAAGGTCAACAGCTACATCAATCGCTGCCGGAGCCTTTGCGACCAAATCGCGAAGCTGGGATGCTCGATATCAGAAGAAATCTTCGTCAACATCGTGCTTCAAGGGCTTGGCCCAGAGTGGCGGCCCTGCAAGGCGCTTCTCCGACAGCAGGGGGTCATCTCGGAGGCCGCCCTTTGCGCCGCCCTTCTCGTCGAACAACGGGATATGGATCAGCAGCGACCAGCGCCACGACGAGAACGTGAACGGCTCGCCTTCTACGCCGACAACACCGAAGAGCGACGGCCGCAGCGCCTCTACTGCAAGATATGCAGAACCTCCGGGCATTTGGCAAATCGATGCAAGTCCCGATCTCGCCCTCGCCAGACCAATCCGAGCAACTGGTCCGGCCGACAAGATGCACGAGGCGACGTGCGTCCAGCCCAGGGGTATCAACCCCCCGCGCGTAACCTGAACCCAGCGGTTCATCATCAGTAGCAGCAGCCGTCACCGCCTGCCACAGTACCCAACGTCATGAGCAACATGGCCATGTTAGGCGAGTCGCGTCGTCGCCGCGTGCGCTCACCATCACCTGAGCCAGCACCGCATCCCATTGGCGCGTTCTCCAACAATAACCCATTCAGTCCGCGCCACGACTTCACCGACGACGACGACCAAGACTGGAACCTTCCAGTCCCGCTGCTTGAAAGTCCCCCGCACGTACCTGATATGCGGGTGGCGCCACTCGGCTGGCTCTCGCGCGAGCAATTTCTGAAGTTCGACACACCTCGTATCGTCACGTCGCGACTGGTGCTGCTCGCACGTAACGGCAAGAAGCGCTACAACACCTGGTACCTGGACAGCTGCTGCGGCCAGCACATGGTGGGCTCGGAGCATTACATATCCAACACCTACGTCACGGTGGCCAACAACACGCGCCTGCGCGCAAGCGCGCAAGGCATCGTCGTTCTCACGGCACGGGGAAGCCGCATGCACATCACACTCAATGATGTGCTCATCATCCAGAACCTGCGCTTCAACCTGCTTTCCATTGTCCAACTAATGGATTGCGGCATTGACCTCAGCACGGACCGCGCGACACGCGACATCATGCTGCACTATGAATCGAAGACCTTCCCCCGCAGGCAGATCGGACGAGCGCACTCCGAAAATGGAGTGTATATTTTGGATTTCGACATTCCCGACTGCAGCGGCGACTCGCACGAGTTAATCGACCTCGTGCCACTGCGCTTCGAACACATCCACCGCAGGGACTGGAAGCACCCTGACGGAAGACCGTGGGTGCCGCATCACCCCCACCCACGCGAAGTGGCGCTGCACGACCCTGACCCAGACGGCATCTGCAGGGACTGCCACACGCCAATGGAGTCAACCAGCACGATTGCCAGCCGTGGACTTGCCGCCATTGCCGAAGCGGAGCGCCATGCGGCGCCAGAGGAAGAGATGTCACAACTAGAGCTCAAAGTTACCACGCGCAGCGTTTTCGGCACGCCAGAACACCCTCTGCTCGGGCCTCCCTCACAGCACCTCCAACGCATGCTGCGCGGCACTGGCGTGGGCACCTTCGATGCAAACAACGTGCTGCGACCATACACCAGGGAGAAGTTTCTTGAGATCTACTCCCATCAGCGCGATTCCACGAAGAAGCTTAATGTGGAGCAAGAAGAAGAACTGGTGCACCGCGAAGCTGAGGAGCTTCGCCGACAAAGCCTCGCCGAAGCACACGGGACATTCGCTTGCGGCGCATGGGAGCCGAAGAAGAAGAGAGCGCCTCCAATGAAGGGGGGTGGGGAAGCGCTGCGGATGGGGAACAAGTGACATCGGCGGATGGGGCAACACCGGCGGCACCTGGGCAACCGCGAGCGGCGGATGGGGCGTAGCAACTGGCGACGTCGGCAGCAGCTGGGGTGCTTCCCACGAAGAACAAAAAGGGGGAGAAGAAGCTGAGGCAACACCTGCAGTTGTCCTTCTTGGTCCCCCCTCACGCCGTGCTCCACCCGCATTACCTCCTCACGATGTTCCGCCGCACCGCGATACCTGGGACACCATCGACTGGGGTAATGAACCATCAACTCCACGCCGCACCGTCTACGGACCTGCTCCCGAACCGCGCGAGCCTACCTTCGTCCCAGGAATTATCCCTGGGGCCAACATCTTTTCTTTGAAGTCCGCGACAAAGAGTTGCTGGCGCTCATGCTTACCACCGGCAACGACGAAGATGAAGCAGCAGAAGAAGCAGTAGCAGAACCCGCCCTAGTACCTGATGAAGACCCTGAGGAGGCTCGTGCGCGCTACATGCGCACCTCAGGATTTCGCGCCGACGATGCGTTCTGGCACCAGCGTCTCGGCCACCCGTCACGCGCGACGCTGAAAAACTCAATTGACGCAGGAGTTTTTGTTCTTGGCGCACTCCTGTGCCCCGGCGGCACCGAAGTGAGAGGCGCGACACATCCGCGCAATTGCACCGTCTGCCCCGAAGCCACGCTAAGCCACCAGCCGTTCCCGCTGCTCGAGCCCGGGACGAATCGCTATCCCAAGCTACACAGGTGTACAGCGACTTAGGACACTGCGGAGTCAACGACGAGCTGTATACGCTCACCTTCATCGACGCAGGGATGCGCAACGTGTGGGTCGTGAACGTTGAAGCACGCAGCAGAGCATACAAAGTCTTTCGCCTCTGGCTGGCGCACGCGCAGCGGCAATCTGGGGAGAAACTGAAGATCTGGCAGTCGGACGGCGCAGCAGAGTTCAGGAGTAAAGGGTTGCAGGATTTCCTGGCGCAAAAGGGGATCGAGCATCACATTTCTCTCCCCTACGCGCACCAGCAACAGAGCGTAGCCGAGCGGACGAACCGCATGCTTATGACGAAGGTGCGGGCACTGATGAAGCAGTCGAAGTTGCCACTGATCTACTGGACCTACGCGATGCACCACGCTGTGCGGGTGCACAACCTACTGTCGACCACTGCCATCACCGGCAATCTGTCTCCCCATGTAAAATGGACCGGGACCAAGGGCGACACCTCCAAGCTCCGTGTGTGGGGGTGCATGGTGCAGTACCGCCAGCCGACATCAACCATCGACAAATTCGCCAACTGCGCGCGATGGGGCATTCACCTCGGCATCAACCACGAACACCAAGGCATGGATCGTGCTGGACCTGCTCAGCCAGAAGACCACCTATGCCCGTGACGTCATTTTCTATGAACGGCTCTTCTTTGAGCAATTCCGCCACGACGAACAGACAAATGTGAATCGCGTCTACGCGAACGACGGGCACAGCTACGCAACGCACGAGGGCGAATCCGCTGCAGCAATCCTGGAGCAGGACACCAGGCGCGAGTTCAAGAGAAAAGACCGCCACAGCAGCAACGACGACGACGACGATTCCCCTGGAGGAGGAATGGGCGGAACGGGAGGAAGCGGCAGAGGCGCAGCACCACCAGCACCACCTGAGCCAGAAAGCAACGACGACGATGTGCAAGAACTTTCCACAGCAACGACATGACTGCGCCGTCTTCGGGTTGCAGCTGCTCGGACTCGACGCTGCAACTGCAAAAGCGCCACGTGTCATCGAGCCACGAAACCCGCGCCAAGCTCTCACTGGACCACACAGCAAGGAGTGGCGCGAAGCAATGGACGCGGAGATCAAGGCACTCGAATCTCGAGATACCTGGGTATTAGTCGACCGCGCAGCGATCAAAGGCGCGAGGGTCCTCTCGGGGAAATGGGTCTTCCGCGTGAAGACCATAGCAGACGGAACGATCGAGCGCTTCAAGGTGTGTTGGGTGGTGCGCGGCTATGACCAGAGGCACTGCATCGACTTCGACCAGACATTTGCGTTGGTCAGCCGCCACACCTCCGTCCGAATCCTCCTCGCTATCGCAGCTGCCAGAAACTTGCCTCTATGCCAAATCGACGTGAGAACGCGTTCCTGTACGCATTAGTAGATGCTGTGATCTACATGGAGCAGCCGCATACGTACGGCGAAGGGGATTCGTGTCAGAAGAAGAGACTGGAATGATTGAACTAACAGAGAAATCAGTACAAATAGCAAACCCTAGAATTGTGTACCCCATATAGGCTAACCCACTATAGCCTAACAAACCCAACATATATAATGTTTGACACACCCCCATAGGCAAAGTGGGGGAGACCTAGGGGTCACAAGACCAGTCAAGGCAAAGCAAGGCATCAGCAAGCTCAGGGTGGATCTCGAGGATTCCACACAAATTCCGAGCACAAGCTAGTGGTCACAAGACCAGTTCACATGCAGGTTTATAACAGAGCCAGAGATACAGTGATCACAACCTAGCAAGAGTAAACATGCAGGTATAGATATATATAGTGATCACAGTACAAGCAAAGTCAAGAGGTAAGCAAGTGAGGTCCAGTAGGCACAAGGCCTAGTAGAGTGCAGAAGCGCTGATGGTCACGAGGCTGAAGCGCCTTGGTGAACACATCAGCAGTGTTGGCCTCAGTGGCCACGTAGCGAATACAAAGCTGACCGCGCTGCTGCAGCTCTCGAGCAAGGAAGTACCGCAGGGCGATGTGCTTCGTTCTGTGCTCCAGTCTGTGCTCCTCACACAAGGCAATGGCAGCCTTGTTGTCGACGTACAGTACTGGAGGAGAACGAGGCGGCTCTCCGAGGTCAGTCAGCAGGTAGGTCAGCCAGCGTAGCTCCTGGGCAGCCATGGCTGTAGCGTAGATCTCAGCCTCGCAACTGGAGCCGAGAACAGAAGAAGAGCGTGTAGAGCGCCAAGAAACTGAGCCAGAGCCAAGGCTGAAGGTGTAACCCTGAGACGACCGCTGAGTGGCCTGGTCGTCTGCCCAAGAAGCGTCTGAGTGCCCTGTGAGCACAACTCGGTCTCGCCCTCCAAGCACAAGCCCCATGCCCGACGTACTGCACAAGTAGCGCAACACCCTCTTAGCGGCATCCATGTGCTCCTTCCTGTGACGGCCAGGAGCGACATAGCGTGCAAGGATGCTAAGAGGGTATGCAAGGTCAGGTCGAGTGCAGGTCATCAGGTACATGAGGCAGCCCACAAGCTCTGGATACGGGCCACTCGGCTCTACGGACTCATCCGAAGGCAGAGCTGAGAGCGAGTGACCGGTAGGCAGAGGAGTGGACTGAGGCGAGGAGTACGTGAAGCCAAAGCGCTGGAGAACTTGCTGCACCATGTGTGACTGAGTCAAGGTGATGGTGCGCCGTGCTCTGTCCCGGGTGATCCGCAAGCCAAGATAGCTTGTCAGCTCACCCAGGTCTGTGCACGTGTATCTCCTCTGCAGCTCCGACTTCACGTAGGCGAGTCCTGCAGTGTCAGCAGTGGCAAAGACCAAGTCGTCGACGTACACGAGGATGTAGAACGGCGGCAGCGAAGTGTCGGTGCGCAGGAACAGCGACGGGTCAGCTGTAGAAGGCGCGAACCCAAGAGCCGCAAGTGTAGTCCTCAGTGTGTCGTGCCACTCACGCGGTGCCTGGCGGAGACCGTAGACCGGCCGCTGAAGCCTCCACTGGGTACCAGGAGGAAACGACCCAGTGAAGCCAGGTGGGCGGCGCAGCCAGATCTCCTCGTGCAGGCTGCCCTGCAAGAAAGCAGTGCTGAAGTCAAGTGAGTGAAGCTCGTAGTCGCACTGAGCGGCTATGTGCAGCAGCACCCGAAGAGTAGTCATCTTCGGGGTGGGGGAGAAGGTCTGGAAGAAGTCAACTCCCTCTCGCTGACTGAAGCCTCGAGCCACGTAACGCGCCTTGAAGACAGGCGGAGAACCCGGCGGCCGCTTCACCCTGAAAATCCACATGCCACTGACGATGTTCGCCCCAGGAGGGGGAACCTCGTCGACGTAGGTGCGTGTGGACTTCCAGGAAGCCATCTCTGCGTCCATAGCTGTCTGCCACTGAGAGGAGTAGGGACCTGCCATCGCCTCTGCGTAAGAGCGCGGGGTCGGGATGTCTGGTGCATCCGGGTCTCCCTCAGGGGCAACTAGCAAGGACACGAGACGGGGCAAAGCAGCAGCAAGACACTGGAACTCCTCCTGTCTGTCCTCAAGGACGTCCGTGCCAAGAGCACACTCACCCCCGACGGACGGAGGACAGACAGACTCAGACGTAGACTCAGCAACAAGGCTAGCAGCGTAGTCTAGACGACAGGCAGCAGCAAAGTCAACCAACTCAGCGACCAGAGCAGACGCAGCCGAGGACTCAAAGGTAGGGTCAGTGACAACAGTAGCTAGGAGACGCGTGACAGTAGGGTGCTCAGCACGATACCGGTCAGACTCAGGGTCCGGAACGTCAGGCAAAGAGGACGCAGGAGGTGACGGTAGAGGGACACGCTGAGGAGCAGTAGAGGGACGCAGAGTCATGTAGTGAGTGCCTGGGACAGGAGGAGGACGCTCACGACGGACACGACTAGCAGTGCGAGCAGGACGAACAGGCGACGCAGGACGAGACTCAGGCTCACGACGCTCTGTAAGACCTCCTGTGGGACCAGTGTAAGGAGAGGGAGCAGGGAGAGGCGAGGTAGGCGGTAACTGTGACTGCGGCTGGACAGGCGGAGGACACTCTACGGAGGGAGGAGGACAAGGAGGAGGAGCCTGCCCAAGAACCTGCTGAAGGAGCGGTACGAAGTACGGTCGCGGCCGCGCAGCGTCTCCAGAAGCAGAGGAGACTCCAGCGGCCGGGTCCTCAGGACCAGTAGGAGCTCCAGCGTCCGGGTCCACAGCACCAGCAGCAGCTCCACCGACCGGGTCCTCAGCACCAGTAGTAGCTCCAACGCCCGGGTCCTCAGCAGCAGCAGCAGCGCCACCGCTCGGGTCCTCAGCTCCAGCAGCAGCGCCACCGTCCGGGTCCTCAGCACCAGCAGCAGCCCCACCGTCCGTGTCCAGCAGCAGCAGCAGCAGCAGCAGCGCCACCGCCCGGGTCCTCAGCTCCAGCAGCAGCTCCAACGTCCGAGTCCGCAGCACCAGCAGCAGCTCCACCAGGCGGGTCCGCAGCACCAGCAGCAGCTCCAACGTCCGGGTCCTCAGCACCAGCAGCAGCGCCACCCCCAGGGTCCGCAGCACCAGGAGCACCACTCCGAAGACTGCAGCGCCGTGTGTACCACTCGCGGATCTGCTGAATGGGGGGGAGCTCCTGGGTAGGAGGGGAAGTACCGGGACGAGCTCCAGCAGCACCTCTCCGGAGGCGGCAGTACTCGAGGTACCTCTCCTGCAGCTGCTGGGAGGAGAGGGCTCCTCCAGGTGTAGCAAGCTCAGGCTCAGCACCCCCAGACTCAACACCCCCAGACTCAGCACCTCCAGGCTCCGCACCTCCAGACTCAGCACCCTCAGGCTCAGCACCCCCAGACGCAGCACCCCCAGGCTCAGCACCCCCAGACGCAGCACCCCCAGGCTCAGCACCCCTAGCAGGACGAGAGTCAACAGCTACCTCGACAGGCTCACCCGGGTCTACCTGGGACACACATGAGGGAGCGGCACCCTGAGGGGGGAGGGGGTCTGGTACCTCAGCACCTGGAGCGAGGAAGAGAGGCGGGGGGGGGAGCGGGGCAGTGCGGTAGGGGAAGAGGCGGTAGTAGGGGACGGACTCGTCAAAAGTGACGTCCTGAGAGGCCAGGACACGCCGCGAGGTGGGGTGGTAGAACTGCCAACCAGGGGCGTCCGGGACAAAGCCAAGGAAGACGCAGGGGACAGCGCGACGGGAGAGCTTGTCCGCGGACGTGTCGCGGACAAAAGCTCGGGATCCCCAGACCCGAAAACGCGACGCATCGCCAGCCTCTCCCGTCCAGCGCAGTGTCGGAGAAGTCTCGGGCAAGGAGACACGGGGCCAGAGGTTGAGCTGATGCGCAGCGTATCGGACTGCAAACGGCCACAGAAAATGGGGGGCAGCCGCATGGCTCAAGGAGGTACGAGCGACCTCCATGACCAGACCAATGCGGCGCTCAGCAACCCCATTCTGCTGTGGAGAGTCCGGAAGCGTGTACGACTGCTCAATGCCCTCCTGCTGACAGAAGGCCTCCAATAGGCCAGAGGAGAACTCCCCACCTCTGTCAGAGTGCAGACGCAGGACAGGGAAGTCAGAGCGGAAACGCTCACGGAGCTGGAGACGAGATCTGCGGATCCAAGGGATCAAGACATCAGGGACGTCACCCTTGGTGCGCAAGGGGAAGACCGTGGTGTAGCGCGAGAAGTCGTCAACAACAATCAGGAAGTACCTCTCCTGACCCTGACCACGGACGCGGGCTGGGCCCCACACGTCCATGTGAAGCGTCTGCAAGGGGGCAGTCGTCGGGGGAAAGGAGGAGGAGTGAGGAGCGGCGCGCTGCCGTCCCTCGACACAGGGAAGACAGGGAGGAGCAGGCGAGTCGGGAAGGGGAGGGAGCACCCTGGGAAGACCAGCAACAAGGTCCCGCTGGTGCATGGCCCGAAGGCGCTGCACAGACGGGTGACCAAGGCGGTGGTGCCAAAGGACAGTCTCATGTGCCAGAGAGCGACACGAGCAGGGGGCGGACAGCTGACCTGACGCAGACGCAGACGTAGACGCAGACGCAGCTACCTGAGGGGACACAGTGGTCAGTGTGTAAAGGTCCGACCCCGGCTCCCGAGTGAAGGTAGCCAGGTGGCGACCCGTCCGAGCACACGTGCAGTGTGTCACGCGCTCGTAGGCAGGGGTGAACTGGTGAACACCCCCGTCCTGGAGCGCACTACCTGCCACCAAGTTCGGACGGGACCGCCGGACAAGGAAGGACAGTGGAGGAGGTCGCAATGACCGGACCCCCAGAGGGGTCAGCAAGGGAGACAGCAACTGGCCGAGCGAGGGGCTCAAGGACAGTGCGGTCACGAAAGAAAGAGCGAGAAGCACCTGAGTCTAGTGTGAAGGTGTGCAGTGCTGCAGTCGACTCAGTACCAGGGGGCACAGACGCACTAGTACCTAGGGCAGCAGCCTCACCAGGACCTGCGGGAGCGGACGCACTAGCACCTAGAGCGGCAGCCGGACTGGCCTGAATACCCGGGTCGGGCGGAACACGCAAGTACTGAGTACCCTCTCCACTAATAGACATCGCATACATGGCAGTGAGAATAGCATCAAAGTCTAAAGCCCAAATATCAACGCCCCTCTTTTCCAGCTCAGGCCAGCGCGGCAGCTCAGCGGCAGTAGGAAACTGGGTGCGCCACGCGTCGGTAAGGCGGGCGAAGCAGCGCTGCGTGGGGTGCGGCCTCCCACACTGCTGGCCGCTGCGGTCACCTGTGCGAATGACGTACGTGCAGGTAAAGCTACGCTGCGCATACCACTCACGGGCGGCCTGAAGCGTCGGGGCGGACTGCTGACTCTGCCCTCCGCCAGTGCCCCCACGACCACCACCCCCTCCGCCTCCGCCCCGGCCACCTCCACCCCTGCCGCCACCACGACCACCTCCGCCTCCGCTGCCGCCTCCGCCCCTGCCACCACTCCCGCCGCTGCTGTCGCCTCCCCCACTACCGCCACTAGCCTCCTCAGCCGCGCCTCCACTCCCACCGCCTCCACCCCCACCTCCTCCGCCGCCACCCCCGCCCCTGCCCCCTTTGCCCCTGCGGCGCCCGCTCGAAGCAGACGCGGTCCCGACCTTCTCAGCACCAAGAAGGTCGACAGCAGCAGCAGAGGCGACAGAGGGGAGGAGGGGGGAAGGGGAACACCCCTCGAAGAACGGGGTGCGGGGGTCGCCACGAGAGGTGCCTACAGCGACGATGCTCGCCTCAGCTGCAAGCAGTTCCTTCTCGAGGAGGGCAACAGTGAGCTCAGTGGGGGAGCGAGAGAGGAAGTGGTCCCTGACTGCGCGCAGAGAGTCAGGGAGGCGGGTGACGATGTGGTAGAGAGTGATCCAGAGCGGGGGGGGGTTGCTAGTGAGAAACTCGGCAGGCATAGCAGCGCGAAAGCGGGCCTCACTAGTCTTAAGGTGGGTGATGAGGTCTGCGACAGTGTGAAAGGAGGCTAGGTCGGGGAACAGGTAGGGAAGAGTGAGGCGGCCTAGCGTAGCAGAAGCGGGTGAGGAGTAACGGGCAACTACAGCGGTGTAGAGGTCCCTAGCAGTCTTGCACTGGCCAAAGTGCTCGCGCTCATCTAACGGCAGGGAGTTGCGGATGGCAAAGCGAGCGTGGGCGTCACGAGTCTGCCACTGTGAGCGGGTAGTGCTGTCAGCATCAGTAGCAGGGGCAGGAGCATGGCCGAGGGCGTGGTCATACAGTGAGATATCCTCCTTGGCAGTGAGCTGTAGGAAGAGGTGCAGGTCATCAAGCCAGGTGTCAAATTTCACTGGGCGGCCCTCAGCATCGAAAGCTAGTACAGGCGGGGTAGCCATAGTAGCAGTAGCAGTAAGTGAGTCCTAAACGCAGTGGGCAGCGCGACGGAGGTAGGGCGGCTCGGTCCAGAGAAGTTGCTCAGTGCGGGCGGCGCGGCTCGGTTCTGGCTGCTCGGCTCGGCTCGGACTGGGCGGCTCGGTTCGGGCGGCCTGTTGCTGGCGGGGCCGCGGCTGTCGCGTGCGGTGCGGGTAGGGGCGGCGGGTAGGGTCGACGGAGCCGCTTTGGGGCGGCGGATAGGGTCGACGGGGCCTCTAAGCGGGGCGCGCGCGGGGTCGACGGGTCAAGCGGGGCCGTAAGCGGGGCGCGCGCGGGTCGACGGGGCCAAACGGGGCCGTAAGCGGGGCGCGCACAGGTCGACGGGGCCAAACGGGGCCTCTAAGCGGGGCGCGCGCGGGGTCGACGGGTCAAGCGGGGCCGTAAGCGGGGCGCGTGCGGGTCGACGGGGCCAAACGGGGCCGTAAGCGGGGCGCGCGCAGGTCGACGGGGCCAAACGGGGCCTCTAAGCGGGGCGTAGGCGGGTCGACGGGGCCAAACGGGGCCGTAAGTGGGGGCGCGCGGGTCGACGGGCTAAACGGGGCCACTAAGCGGGCCGCGGGCGGGTCGACGGGGCCAAACGGGGCCTTAAGCGGGGCGCGCGCGGGTCGACGGGGCCTCTAAGGAGCGACGCGCGGGTCACTAAGGGGCGGCGCGCAGGGTCAGCGAAGCCTTAAGGGGCCGTACACGAGGGCGCACTAGGGCGCTGAGAGGGGGAGGCGCTAACGCAGCACTCCGACAGTAGATAGGTAGGTAGGTATTCAGTGGTGGGCCCTAAGAACGGTCCTAGCGAAGGACCTGCTCTGAAACCATGTCAGAAGAAGAGACTGGAATGATTGAACTAACAGAGAAATCAGTACAAATAGCAAACCCTAGAATTGTGTACCCCATATAGGCTAACCCACTATAGCCTAACAAACCCAACATATATAATGTTTGACAATTCGCGCGTATGCCAGGTGCGCAAGTCCCTTTACATGATCAAGCAAGCACCGAGGCTTTAGCAGCAGTACCTTCACAACATCCTGCTTGAAATCGAGTTCAAGCAGCAGACGGGTTTCGCACCTGGTTCTTCCAAAGATCTCGTGCTCGTGGGTGCGCGCTGGAAGTACGCCTGCGGGGTAGGTCGTCGGGCATTATGTCCTTGTACTGCTCCAAGACCTCCTTCACTGCTGCAGGTAGCTCCGTACTCGACTTATCCTCCTCTGCTGCTGCCATGACCAGTGCTAAGTAACCCGTGTTACTCTTGTTCACCGTCCGTTCGAACCATGCCAGTGTCGTTTCAAGAACGTCCCCTGTATCTGCCCAGCTTCGTAGCTCTATCCGCTTCCCGTTGTTGTAGATGCACACCTTGCTGTTGACCCAATCGATCTCGGGGTTGAATCGCTTCAGAGAATCTCACCCCAAGATGAAATCTAACCCTTTGATGTTGGTGACTGGTAGCTTCGGCTTCCACCTCAACGCACCTATATGCAGCTGCAAGGATGCTTCGCCGTGGATGGGAAGCTTCGTACCGTCCACCATCATCGCTGTGAGAATTGGTCTCCACCGCTTTTCTCCAATTTTCTCCAATGTTTCGCGGTCGCACACTGAGTGAGATGCACCGCTGTCCACCAGTGCCTGGAGGCGTCGCCCATTGCATAACACCTCGAGGAGTAGTGGTTTCTGCTGCGCTGAGTAGCCAAAGAGAGTCTCATTAATAGGATCATAGGGTACATCAAAAGGTTGCCTTCTCTATTTCCTATACTTGGCTCGGCACTTTTGCTTCCAACTTCACCTGGGGGGTAGGAGGATTTTTCTGAGGCTTGTATAATTTCTCCGAGCCTGGATTTGTGCTCTAAGCCTTTGCAGTTGTGTAGGCTTCACCTGTGGGCAATGGGGAGCCTTAACACGGTGCTGCGGGGAGAGAATATTAACCCCACAGAACGCTCGACCCTTTCCACACTCCGTAGTACTTTGCCCAACTTCTCAGGTACCTGAATAATTTCTAAAGGCTTTTTCTTGGCCTCTAAATCTCCCCTGAATTTTTCAAAGGCTTGAAAACCACGAGAAGCATGTTTTTTTTTTTTCGTTTAGAGTATCTTTATAGGATACCTTTATCGAATTCTTACTTTCGTGGGTGTTCGGCTGGAGTTTCCCGGTCGGTGCAGAGTCTTTTTTCGCGGAGCCACCATTTGCCTTGGCGAGTCCCCTGATGCCGGCCAGTCATGACGTTTTAAAATTGGCTCCATCATTTTCTCCTTTTTTTTTACGACACATCTTGATGCCCTGTTGTCGCCGCAAAACTCGCATTTTGTCGGTT
>CANIUD010000116.1:1022500-1251646 GCA_947470075.1 Closterium sp. Yama58-4 | reverse complement strand
CCTCTCCTCAGCTTCCTCCTCACCTCCCCTCTCCTCTCCTCACCTTTCCTCCTCACCTCCCCTCTCCTCTCCTCACCTTTCCTCCTCAGCTCCCCTCTCCTCTCCTCACCTTTCCTCCTCACCTCCCCTCTACTCACCACTCCTCATCTCATCACCTTTCCTCTACCCCCTTCTTCGCCTCACCTTTCCTCTCACATCCCTTCCTCGCCTCACCTTTCCTCTCGCCTCCCTTCCTTGACTCACCTCCCCTCTCACCTCCCTTACCTCTCTCCTCTCACCTCACCTTCCCTCCTCTCCTCTCACCTCACTTTCCCTCTTCTCCTCTCACCTCACCTTCCCTCCTCTCCTCTCACCTCACCTTCCCTCCTCTCCTCTCACCTCAGCTCTCTTCTGCTACCAGCCTATTCACAAACAACCTCCTCAGTACTTCCATCTCGGCACAGCCCCACCTCGCACGCCCTTGCCCGCTGCTGCCCTTTCCCCCTCGGCGCCCCTGCTGTTAACTCGCCCAGTCTCCCTCAACGCTCGCCCCTCCACACCCTCACTCCCACCTGCCTTCCCTCCTCGTTGCACTCGCGCAGTGGAAGCATCGGGAGTGTTTGGCGGCGCATGCGGGCCGGTAAAAGGGGTTCTCTCACTCCTGCTCCTCACCATCCCTCCTCCTTCCACACTCGCCCTTAGCCCATTCCCCCGCACTCCCTCCCCTCTCTCCCTCGCCCCACCCCCACCACACTCCATAGAAAGCTTCCTGCTCCCCGCCCTCCCTTGCGGCTGAGACTCGGCCCGAACCAGCTTTCCGAGCCTGCTGCTTGAAGCTGAGCCTGGAGGTACCAGACCTGACTTTGGCTTTGCAGCTGTCCGAGCCTTTTCAGCTGTGGCGGTGCTGGTGGTGGTGGTTCCGTGGTTGAATACCCCTCCCACTCGGAATATGCTCCCACTCCTGTCACTTGCCCTCCCCTTCCCATTCTCACTCCCTTTTTCACCCTCCCTCTCCTTCTGTTGCACCTCCCTCTGCTGCTGCTCCTCCTCTGCCTTTTCCTCCGCTTCCTCCTCCTCCCCCTCCCCTGCATGCATGTCCTTCGCCATTAAAACGACCCTTTCAACGGTTGAAGCCGCGTCAGCAGCAGCAGCATCGCCATCAGTAGAAGCAGCAGCAGGAGTAGAAGCAGCGGCGACAGCAGCAGCAGCAGCAGCAGCGGTGGGGGTGGAGGGCATGGAGGCATAGGGAGAAGCAGGGGCGGAGAAGAACTGCTGTACCTCCTCATACTCCTCTTCTCCTCCCTCTCCCTCCTCCACCTCCGCATTCTCCTTCTCTCCCTCTGCGCAACCACTGCCATCCTTCCTTTCACAGTCAACGGGGACAGCAGAGGCTCGGCCAATCGGCAGGGCTAGCAGCGGCACCACTTCCGAACCTCTCCCGTCCCTCCCTATTCCCAGAGACAGCTTCCTTGCCCCGCCGGCCAATGCTGCAGCACCATTAACACTGCAACTGCTGCTTCTTTCCCCAACATCAATAACACTGTAAGCAGTGTTACCAGCACCACCACCATTGCCACCACCGCCGATCGCCACTCCCCGCCCTTCCTCCTCAACCGTCCCCATCTTCTCCCACGCGCGCGCCCCATCCGTCCCCGCGCCCCAGTACTTGGGCACTGCGCCATACACGTTTCCCCTGATCCGCGCAACCACCCTCATCTCCCCCCTGCCCGGGGGAGAGGGCGTCAATCCCACGGGCGACCCCAGCAGGGGGAGCCCCATCCGCCAAAGTCCGGGCTCCGCGGGTGCGCCTGCGCCTCCGCCTGCCCCTCCCCCTGCAGATACGGCGAGTTTTGCCGTGAGGGGGGTGTTGGGCTCGGGGGAAGCGGAAGGGGACGCGGAGGGCGAGGGGGTGCGGCGGAGGGCGGAGGTAGATGCCTGCACCGCGCGGCTGAGGGCGGAGATCTCCGCGGACTGGTGGGACAACTGGAGAGGGGGGGTTTGGGTGGGGGGAGGAAGCGTGTTAGGGGAAGGGCAGGGGGAGACGAAAATAGGCTTTCAAAGGGGCGTACGAATGAACGGCGGATTTCATATGAATGCGCGCACACGAGAACTCAAGGCATGGCGTGAAGGCATGGCATGGCGTGAAGGCAATGATAAGGTGCGGCCCGAGCGGCTCACCACGGCCCAACGATCCATGTTCATATTGGGAGTAGCAGCAAATCTAGAGCGGCTCACCACGGCCATCAGCTCCTCCATCCCCGCGCTTCTCGCACCGCCTGCCTCCTCTTCTGCCTTCCCTTCGGCTCCCTCGTCCGCCTTTTCCTCCGCCTCCTTCTCCTTCTTCTCCGCGTCCTCCTCTTCCCTGGCTGGCTTCCCCGCACCCGCGCCATTCTGGCTGCCACGTGTCAGCTCCTGAATGGCCTCCGTCTGTCTGAGAACGAGGGCTTTGAGCTCCGCAATGTGCGCCGCCTGCATCTCCATCAGATCCTGCGGGGCGAGGCGGGCATTGGCGGAAGACATGCATTGCGGAAGAAACGCATTCGCGGAAGACACGCATTGGCGGAAGACGCTTGGCGGAAGACACGCATTGGCGGAAGACGCGCATTGGGGAGAGACACGAATTGGCGGAAGACGCGCATTGGCGGAAGACGCGCGTCGGCGGAAGACGCGCATTGGCGGAAGACGCGCATTGGCAAAAGACGCGCATTGGAGGGAGACGCGCATTGGGGGGAGATGCGCATTCACAATGCGTAAACGAGCAGAGCGGGGATGAGCGCAGCTGGGGGACATGCCACAGCAACACGCTGCAGGACAAGCAGAGCCAAATCATGTGCAATAACGGAACAGGAATGACACATCCATACGGAAAGAAGCTGTAATAATCAATCGTTTGTCTCACCTTCAGCGCGGAGTTCGACTCAACGGCACTGGTCAGAGCCTCCTGAGTCGCGGCTCGCGACGTCTCAACCTCCCCGCACCGGTCCTCCGAGCGTTTCATCTCCTCCACCATCCGTTTCATCTCCGCCTCCATGCGTTTCATCTCCTTCGCTGCGTGCTCTTTCCCTTCGTTCCCACGTTTCATCTCCTCGCCCATGCTCCTTATACGTTCCTCGCTGCCTTTCAATTTCTCCTCCATCCGTTGCATCTCCTCAGCAGCCCGTTTCATCTTCCCACCCATCTCATCCCGTTCCATCTCCACGCGTTTGAACTGTTCCTCCAATAGTTTCGATTCGAGGTCCTTGGCCTGCAGTAGCTGTTGCACCAGAAGGATGCAAAGAGGAAGACGAAGTACGAAGGAAGGCAAGAATCGATGATCGAATGGAGACAAATAGCATTCTAACGAAGACATAACGAAGAGAATTTGCGTCTGATGCAATTATAACGGCTCATTATCTCGCCAAGATGACAACAACGAGCGTCTGCGACAGTTACAAGCGTGTGTGAACGAGTCTTCAGCACTTACCTGCGAATCATCACCGCTCGCTTTCGCGGGACTCGGACCACCTTCTGCGACGCGTGCGACGCCCGACGACGGGCTGGCGACGGGCGACGAGACGACAGATCTGGGCTGCTGCGATCGCAAGGCGACGAGCTTCTTGCGCAAAGAGCGCGCATCCGCGTCCTTTGCGCGGATCAACTTGCGGATCCGCGCGAACTCGCGTTTCATCTGCGTCCTGGCCGTCGATACCGCCTTCCACGTCATCGTGAGAATCAACGCGCGCTGCGGAGGGATAAGATTAGAAAGAAAGACAAAGTAGACTTTGAGACACATGTCATTCTGATGTCAGACTCACGAGCATCGTAGCAGGCTGATACATGCAGCAAACTGCGTCAAGAGTTGATAAACTGATGCTTTCGCGAGGTTCAACGACGGACAGAGCGGACTAGGCGCTCACGTAGACGGGCGGGATGCTCAGCCAGGATTGTCGTTCATCTTCCGTCAACACGCCGCTAGCTCCGACGTTTTCCGTCAACGCTTCCACGTTCTTCAGCTGTCCGTCAAGGGACATCCACGCCAAGCTTACTCCCCTCCCTGCTCCGTTGTGCAGCTGCCGAGTCTGTGGCGGAAAGCTTTCCGCCAAAGGGGGTAAAGGCTGCAGCGACGCGCGCACGGGGAGCCCGTGGAAATCCGCCACGTCCGCAAGAAACTCCCCCTCGTCCGGCAGCATGGCGGAAAAATCCCCCGCGCTTTCCGCCAGGGCGGAGGTCCGCCGCTGGCTGGTCCGCGACGGGGGCGGAAACGCCAAAGCTGCGGACGACGAGGAGACGCTGCCGTCAACACTACCGGCGAAGCTTAACGACGTTCGTCGAGATGACGGAGCGGAACCGAGTCCGACGGCAGACGAACTGGTGTAGTTTGCGAGAAACGGAGGAGTGCCGGAGATGGACTGACGGACGGATGCGGAGAGTCGGGGCGGCACGATAGGTACGGAAGGCACGAGCTCTGTTGCCTTGAGCGTGTTCGGCGGTAACACCTCGACTAAAGATTGCGTGCTTTGCGGAGGGATCGCACCTGCAGGCACCGACGTGTTCCGCCTGTTGTTCTCGTTAACGCTCTTCACCCCAAGCGCGGACATAACGGTTGATTTTCCCGACGGGAAGGAAAAGAAGGAATTGTCGGAAAAATCCTGTAGCGCGGATCGACCGGCGGATCTGCCGGTTGGCGGGTAGCCCGACTTGACGGAGCCGTCAAACCATTGCGTGACGGCCGCAAGACCCACCGGATGCACCTCCTCGCTGCGGGTAACGGTTTCCACGGGTAGTGGAAGCGCGGGGGTGGTGACGTCAGCGAGAAGAGTGGAGGAAGGCTTTGAGAGAGATGGGGAGTAGGGAGAGGCGTTTTCGTCGTTGAAGCGGGAGGAGAAGGAGAGCTTGTTCTGCATCCTGCCAGGTCTCCGACCACTGCGCTTTGCTGATACGGTCGCCATTGTTATAAGCTACGACGCGGAATTAGGTGACGGGAAATGACTAAAGAAAGCGTGACGACTGATTACATCTACCGTGGAGATCACACAGAAAAATCACTAGACAGAATTTGATTTAGCTACGGAGAATACGAGCATAACTGAATCAAACAGCGAGACTACTGAAATGAAAAGTCTAAATTCGGCGATGGTGAGAACGGCAATAGAAACTGCGGGCTTCGTTAGCTACGGTGTGCTGGAGACGTGAAATCAAGGCCTAGATCTGCAAGTGCGATTGGAGAAGAGGAGACGAGGGTCTGGTCTGGTCTGCCTCATGGAATTCCCTAAATTATGACTGGCGCGCCGCGGTCTACAGCGAGGAGAACGAGTCGCTGCAGACATTCAAATATTTGAGAGCGGTGCGTGTTTGGGCGGGAACGACATTTGAAATGTCTGACAGAAATCATTCGCCCCCAAAGCTCCCACCCTTTTGCCTTTGCAGGGAACACTACACCAATAAAAAAGTCATTAGACAAATATAAACGAATGTTACTCCTGAATCGGAAACGAGAAGCCTTGTAAAGCACCACGTTTCGCGAGCTTTGTGATTTGAGGTATGACCCTTCACTCAGCAAGATCAAGGTTGCTCCGTTCAGTGAATCTCCTCCATTCAAGCTAAACGTCGAAGTACTTCATTAGCAGCTCCTTGTCCGTATCTCTGTCCACATTTTCAAAGAGAGGTCGCGACGTTCTTTTTCCTGCATCGACGTTTCGAATCGCTGTGGTTTCGCAGGCTCCTTTTCACGAATCTCCATGTGTAGCCCACGTTCATCCTCCGCATATGGCTAGATTGCTTTGCCAGTCTGACCAGGCAGTCTTGCTCGAACGGCTCTTTACGGCCACTTAGCTTTTCTCGCAATGTCATTTGAACTCGTACCCGAGTACTGTGCGTAGTTTGCACGCTAGAGCGACGAGGCGACGCCAGGCTGGCCCCATGGATGGGGCCGTCGTTCGGCTCATGCGACAAAAGGTGCCGCGGATCGTCGCATTCCCCGTCGCACTCTTCCTGGGAGTCGCACTGCTGCTCGTCACCCGCCAGCCAGCGGAGATCGCGCGAGTAGAGGATCTCTTCGAGGCATCCCCTCCCACCGCTCTCTTAAAGCTTCCTCCACCGTCCGATGCTTCACCAGCTTTTCGCCCACCGTCTGATGCTTCAGCAGCTCTCCCTCCGCCGTCCGATGTCCCACTGCGAGAAACTCACGGAAAGTCGAGCAATATCCAGGTTGCCAATCGGGAAGACAGCGAGCAGGTCGACGGGACGACGACACAACCGAGTCCTAGCTCACATGACAGTAGCGAAAGTACTCGTCCCGTTAGAAGCACATCCAGCGAAGCTAATAGCGAGAATAAACGCGATCAAGATGGTGAGGCCGGGCAGTGCTGGGACGGGCGCGTGCGCGTGTACGTGCACGAGCTGCCACGTCGGATGAACCTGGGGCTGATGGAGCCCAAGTGGAAGACGCGGCAGGAGCAGCGCACGAACCGCAGCATGGACGAACCGCCCATCCCGCCGTGGGGGTGGCCGGCGGGCGGCGACGTGCATCCCACGGCGTGGCAGCACAGCCTCGAGTACTTCCTGCTCGCCGACCTGCTGCAACCTCAATCTGTACGTCCCTGAGACATGCTGCATGCCCTATACCTCCTGTTGAGACGCGCCGCAACCACCCTCCGAATGCCCGTGTGAGAGGTGACATGCGGCGACGTGCACCCCACGGCGTGGCAGCACAGCCTCGAGTACTTCCTGCTCGCCGACCTGCTGCAACCTCCCTCGGTACGTCCCTGAGACATGCTGCATGCCCTATACCTCCTGTTGAGACGCGCCGCAACCACCCTCCGAATGCCCGTGTGAGAGGTGACATGCGGCGACGTGCACCCCACGGCGTGGCAGCACAGCCTCGAGTACTTCCTGCTCGCCGACCTGCTGCAACCTCCCTCGGTACGTCCCTGAGACATGCTGCATGCCCTATACCTCCTGTTGAGACGCGCCGCAACCACCCTCCGAATGCCCGTGTGAGAGGTGACATGCGGCGACGTGCACCCCACGGCGTGGCAGCACAGCCTCGAGTACTTCCTGCTCGCCGACCTGCTGCAACCTCAATCTGTACGTCCCTGAGACATGCTGCATGCCCTATACCTCCTGTTGAGACGCGCCGCAACCACCCTCCGAATGCCCATGTGAGAGGTGACATGCGGCGACGTGCACCCCACGGCGTGGCAGCACAGCCTCGAGTACTTCCTGCTCGCCGACCTGCTGCAACCTCAATCTGTACGTCCCTGAGACATGCTGCATGCCCTTTACCTCCTGTTGAGACGCGCCGCAACCACCCTCCGAATGCCCGTGTGAGAGGTGACATGCGGCGACGTGCACCCCACGGCGTGGCAGCACAGCCTCGAGTACTTCCTGCTCGCCGACCTGCTGCAACCTCAATCTGTACGTCCCTGAGACATGCTGCATGCCCTATACCTCCTGTTGAGACGCGCCGCAACCACCCTCCGAATGCCCGTGTGAGAGGTGACATGCGGCGACGTGCACCCCACGGCGTGGCAGCACAGCCTCGAGTACTTCCTGCTCGCCGACCTGCTGCAACCTCAATCTGTACGTCCCTGAGACATGCTGCATGCCCTATACCTCCTGTTGAGACGCGCCGCAACCACCCTCCGAATGCCCGTGTGAGAGGTGACATGCGGCGACGTGCACCCCACGGCGTGGCAGCACAGCCTCGAGTACTTCCTGCTCGCCGACCTGCTGCAACCTCAATCTGTACGTCTCTGAGACATGCTGCATGCCCTATACCTCCTGTTGAGACGCGCCGCAACCACCCTCCGAATGCCCGTGTGAGAGGTGACATGCGGCGACGTGCACCCCACGGCGTGGCAGCACAGCCTCGAGTACTTCCTGCTCGCCGACCTGCTGCAACCTCAATCTGTACGTCCCTGAGACATGCTGCATGCCCTATACCTCCTGTTGAGACGCGCCGCAACCACCCTCCGAATGCCCGTGTGAGAGGTGACATGCGGTGACGTGCACCTCCCAGGGTTTGGCAGCACAGCCTCGAGTACTTCCTGCTCGCCCACCTGCTGCAACCGCCCTCGGTGCGTTAAAGGATGAAACATGACTTGCTGTAACCTCCCTCCGTACGTCTGTGAGACATGTTGCATGCCCCTCTGTACCTGCTTATGAGACCCGCTGCATACCCCCCCTCCCCCCACCCGATTTCCGTGTGACAAATGACTTGCTGCATGCCCCTCCATCCATGTTTCTCATCTGAAGTAACCCTGTGCTCTCCACAGAAGAGAGACCCAGGAGTGGCGGCAGTGAGGGTGAGCGATCCCGCACAGGCGGACGTTTTTATCTTTCAATGTAGCCCTGTGCGTTCCCTCCCTGTGCATCCTTCCCTGTGCATCCCTCCCTGTGCATCCCTCCCTGTGCATTTCTGCCCGTGCATCAACAGAAGAGAGACCCGGGTGTGGCAGCAGTGAGGGTGAGGGACCCCGCACAGGCGGACGTATTTCTCGTGCCCTTCTTCGCCTCCACCATGGTCAACCTGCTCCGACGGAAGAACTTCTCCACTTACAATGATCTCGCGGTATTGTACTCTCAACCCCAACACTACGTCCTCGTTATAGACATGTCATGGTTCCCATGCCCTTCTCACGTCCACCATGGTTAACCTGCTCATGGTGGTGTGTTGCTCCTACAAGGTTCCTACAATTTCCGCACCTACAAGGCTCTAGCGATGTGTTGCTCCAGTAGATCGCGCCTCCAACACTGAGTCCTCGTTATAGAGCTATCATGTTCCAACATGGTCAAATTGCCTTTTCTACCTTGTTACCTTCCACCACGGTCAAATTGCTAGCCCCTCACGACTCCTCCGTTCGCCCACCTCACCCCAAATTGCCATACCCCACCGAACCCCACCGCACTGCACCAGATGGAGATGGCGGAGCTGATGAGCGCGTCTCCCTGGTGGCAGCGCAGAGGGGGGAGGGACCACGTGCTGTGCGTCACCCACTCTTGACGCGCTTAAGAATTAAACCCTCCCACCCACCTCACCCTGCCACACTCCACCTCATCCCGCCTCACCCCACCGAACCCCACCACACTGCACCAGATGGAGATGGCGGAGCTGATAAGCGCGTCCCCCTGGTGGCAGCGGCGGGGAGGAAGGGACCACGTGCTGTGCGTGACCCACCCCAACGCCCTTGAGACCGTGCGGCACTACATGGCTGGCGCTGCCTTCGTTGCTGTTGACTTCGCCAGGTGGGAAACATGTGGGGTACAGGCGAAGGGTTGGGTTTGATAAGGGAACACTCACCCCAACGCACACCCACCCCAATGCTCTCGACTCATGGCTGCCGCTGCCTTCGTTGTTGTGGACCTCGCTAGGTGGGTCAGGAGGGGAAAGCAGAGGTAGTATGGGTGAAAGGGCGAGGAGGAGGAGCAGCAGAGAGCAACCTTGAAACCGCGTGCACCACGTGGCTTCTGTTGCTTTCGTCGCTGTTGACCTCGCCAGGCGGTTCAAGGGGGGAAAGCAGGGGTAGTATGGGTGGAAGGGCGAGGAGGAGCAGCAGAGGGCAACCTTGAAACCGTGCGCCACCACGTGGCTGCTGTGCTGTTGTCTTGGTCGTTGTTGACCTCGCCAGGTGGGTCAGGAGTGCCAGCAGGTGCAAGACGGGTGGAAGGGCAGTAGGGGTAGCAGGGTGAAAAGGGAAAGCACGTGCCTGCTGTACAGGGACTCGGACCTGCTGTAATGGTAGTGGTAATGGTAATGGTAATGGTAATAGTAATGGTAGTGGTAATGGTAATGGTAATGGTAATAGTAATGGTAGTGGTAATGGTAATGGTAGTGGTTATGTCAATAGTAATGGTAATGGTAATGGTAATGGTAATGGTAATGGCAATGGTAATGGTAATAGTAATGGTAGTGGTAATGGTAATGGTAGTGGTAATGTCAATAGTAATGGTAATGGTAATGGCAATGGTAATGGTAATGGTAGTGGTTATGGTTATGGTAATGGTTCGTGCCTGCTGTACAGGGGATTCGGACCTGCTGAACTGACCTCACCACCCCCTGTACACTCCTGCACTGCACACCTTGCCCCTAGCGCAGGTACGAATGGGGGGAGTGGATCTGCACAAGGACATCATAGCGCCTAACAGTGCCAAACCTACCTTCCCCCGTTCCCACACTCCTGGCCCCACTCCAGGTACGAACCGGGGGAGGCGAATCTGCACAAGGACATCATAGCACCATACAGGGCCAAGCTCACCTCCTCCGCATTCTCAACCTTGTTTTCTGCCTGCCCCTAAACCAGGTACGAACCGGGGGAGGCAGATCTGCACAAGGACATCATAGCACCTTACGGGGCGCTGGTGGAGACTTACACTGCGGAGGCGGAGAGGCAGGATGCTCAAGGGGGGCTTGCAGGAGGCAGGAGAGGAGGTTCGGCAGCGGCAGCCGAAGCAAAAGCTGAGGCTGGGAACCGCCTGAGGAAGGGGAGGAATGGGGGTGGAGATAGGGAGGGAGGGGAGGAGGAGGTAGATAGAGAAAGGAGGAAGAATAGCAGGGAAGGAGCAGTGGAGGAGGAAGGGGGAGAGGAAGAGGGTGAGGAGGAGAAGGAGAAGGTGAAGGGGAAGGGGGAAAAGGGGGAGGAGGGTAAGGAGGAGGAAGAGGAGGAAAAGGGAAGGGCGGAAACCGGGAAGGGGAAAAAGGTGGCAGAGGAGGGTGAGGAAGATGGTGACGAGGAGAAGGCGAAGGTGAAGGGGAAGGGGAAGGGGAAGGGGGAAAAAGAGGAGAAGGAGGATGGAGATGAGGAGCGAGAGAGGAGGCGATTGGTGGGTGAGCGGAGACAACTGGTGGGTGGGGGGGGATCCGATACGAAGGAGGTGGAGAGTGGGGAAGAGGAATTGGGAGATGGTGAGAAGGAAGGGAAGGGGAAGGAAGGGGAGGACGGGGAGGAAGGCGAGGCTGGGAGTGAGGAGGAGGAGGGCGATAGTGGTGAAAGGGACGGACAAAGGGAGGCAGGAGCGGTAGGAGCAGCAGGTAGCAGAGCAGGAGCAGACGGTGCTGCTGCTGCTGCTGCTGCTGCGGGTATGGGAGGGGGGGATGCGGGTGTGTTTGCGCGACGCATCACACTGCTCTACTTCCAGGGCACTCTGCAACGCAAGGATGTGAGTGCGAGGGGACAAATGTGAGTGCTCTGGGGTGGGATAAAGTGTTGCTGCTGCTGCTGCTGCTACCGTGGGTACGAGAGGGTCAGATGCGGGTGTGTTTGCGCGGCGCGCGGCACTGCTCTACTTTCAAGGCACGCTGCAACGAAAGGATGTGAGTGCGTGGGGTAGAAGGTGTGAGTGCGTGGGTTGTGAGTGCGTCTGTTTCTGAGTCGACTCAACCACAGTGTTTGCACGGCACACTACACTGCTCTACTTCCAGGGCACGCTGCAACGAAAGGATGTGAGTGCGTGGGGACAACGGGAATGCGTGGTTACAGGGGGAGGTGATTTGCATGTGAGGGAGGCTGCTTCTCCCCCCATCTTCTGACTCTCTGCCTGTCCTCTCTCCTCTCCCATTCCCCCTTATCAGCGGCGAATGGCCCTATTCGACGAGCTACAGGGGGAGGAGGACGTGCATGTGCGGGAGGCTGTCTCTTTGCGCGACCCTGCCCGCCCCTTATCATTCTCTGCCTTCCCTGCTACCCCTCTCATCTCCTCCTCTCCTCAGCGGCGCAAGGCTCTATTCGACGAGCTACAGGGGGAAGCGGACGTGCATGTGCGGGAGGCTGCAGGGTCCAGCCAGTCAATACGCGATGTGAGTGCTTTTACTGTTATGCACGCTCGTTCTGCCTCGTGTTATTCACACTTGGCCTCATGCCGTACACATTTGGCCTCATGCCGTACACCTTTGGCCTCATGCCGTACACCTTTGGCCTCATGCCGTACACCTTTGGCCTCATGCCGTACACCTTTGGCCTCATGCCGTACACCTTTGGCCTCATGCCGTACACCTTTGGCCTCATGCCATGCACCTTTGGCCTCGTGTCATGCGCACATGCCCTTCCTCTTTCCACCAACTCCACATTCTCAAATGACCACTCTATTATGTGACACCCGCCACTCCCCAAAGGGCATGCAGCGGTCACGCTTATGACTGCACGTGGAGGTCGGCGCGTCACCCACATACCCTCCTCCTACTTGCCACTCCAAATTCTAGCATTCTTCCGTCACTCTCTGTGCGTGTCCAACCCCCCTCTTTGCTTTTCCCGCAGTCCCAGGAGGGCATGCGGCAGTCGCGCTTCTGTCTGCACGTGGAGGGTGACACGCCGTCCTCTTCCCGGTTCTTCAACGCCATCATGAGTGGCTGTGTGCCGGTGGTCGTCAGCGATCACGTGGAGCTGCCCTTTGAATCTGCGATCGACTACTCGCGGCTCGCGCTCTTCTTCTCTCAAGAGGTGAGCCTTCAAAAGGGAGAGGAGTGGCTGCGTGCGTGCCTCCCCTCGTTTCTTCAACGCCATCATGAGTGGCTGTGTGCCGGTGGTCGTCAGCCACCACGTGGAGCTGCCCTTCGAATCAGCTATAGACTACTCTCGACTCGCTCTCTTCTTCTCCCAGGAGGTGAGCCCCTTACTGTCATTGAAAGGGAGAAGGGTGCGTGCCTCTTCCCGGTTCTTCAACGCCATCATGAGTGGCTGTGTGCCCGTCGTCGTCAGTGACCACGTGGAGCTGCCATTCGAGTCAGCTGTCGACTACTCGCGCCTCGCGCTCTTCTTCTCTCAAGAGGTGAGTCCTCCTCCTACATGCTTCAACGCCATCATGAGCGGCTGTGCCCTCTTCTTCTCCCAGGAGGTGAGCCGCTTCTAAAACTCCTCTGTTTATAATGAATTCCTGTGTTCACTTGACTTCCTCGTTTCTTCCTTCCCCATTGCTGCCCCTCCACTCCTCCCAGGACGCCCTAGTCAAAGGCCGTCTGGTTTCCGCACTGCGCCAGGTGTCGGAGCAGGATTGGCTGGCGATGTGGCACCAGGTGCATCGAGTGCAGAAGCACTTCGAATTCCAGGTATGTTACTATTTCCATGCCTGTTCCGTACCTGTCATGTCTGTTACTGTACCTGTTCCCATACCTGTAACCGTGTCTCTCCCTACCCCTGTCCTCATGCCTGTTCCCATGCCTGTTCTACATCCTGTCCCCATGTCTGTCCCCATGCCTGTTCCCGTGCCTGTTCCCATGCCTGTTTCCATGCCTGTTCCCACCCCTGTTCCCACGCCTGTCCCCATAACCCAACAGCAACCAGTGCAGGCAGGCGATGCAGTGGATATGGTGTGGCGGGAGGTGGCTGTTTCAATACCTGTTTCCGTGCCTGTTCCCATGCCTTTCATCGCTGTACCCATAACCCAACAGCAACCAGCGCGGGCAGGAGACGCGGTGGACATGGTATGGCGGGAGGTGCGCAATCGGCTGCCCAGCATGCACCTCATGGCCAACCGCGATACACGCCTCACCATCCCCGACTGGAGTGCCTGATATGGTAGCGGCATGTGGTTCCTTCCTTGATCCTGATGGATGGTGGTGCCTGAATCTGAGCATGCACCTCATGGCGCACCGCGACACACGCCTCACCATCCCTGACTGGAGTGTCTGATGGAGTCATGATGGTAGCTGCATGCGGTTTTCTTCCTCCGGTCTCCCTGGATGCATGGTTGTCTCTGAATGTGCGCTGCGCACCTGGCTGTGCAGCACGGGACACATGCCACACTGGGACACACGCCTCACCATCACCGACTAGAGTGCCTGATGCTGGTCTGATGGTCACCAGCAGGCAGGTGGTTCCTCCCATGGTTGAGCTATGGCCCCCCATTCATTGACTTTTATAGTGCAAATCTCAGTAGGTACGGTAGGTTTATACAGAAAACACCTCATATGTACACCCATTCTTGATGCAAATAAGCTCTATAAGCAATAACCTAAATACCTATGTTATGCACATCACAAGAGTATCAAGCCCTGTTCCATAACTGATGTATTATCTCACATCCACACTCCCCCCCAACTTATACACCCATACCAACCTTCACGTCATGGTCAGCATCATCATCCTTATCATCTTCCTCATCACTATCACCATCCTTATCATGCTTTTCCTCCCCATCACCATGTTTGTCCTTGCCATGCTCATCCTCCGTATCCTCCTTATCCTCATCGTCCTTCTCATCATCCTCTTCACCGTGCTTGGAAGTTTTTCTCTTGGGATTGTCACCATGCTCATTACTATGCCCATCATGCTCACTATCATGATTGCCCTCATCCGCTCCCTCGTGGTCATGGTCATCGTGGTCCGCATCCTCATCATTGTGCTCATGCTCATGCCCTTCGTCATGGTCATGGTCATGGTCATGGTCATGGTCATGGTCATGGTCATGGTCGTGGTCATGGTCGTGGTCATGGTCGTGGTCATGGTCATCCTGATCCTCATGCTCATGGCTGTGGTCATGGTCATGGTCATGGTCATGGTCATGGTCATGGTCGTGGTCATGGTCATGGTCATGGCTATGGTCATGGTCATGGTCATGGTCATGGTCATTCTTATGAGCATCAGCATCATCTTTATCATCATCACCACCACTACCATCCCCATGCCCATGCTTGTCAAAAAGCGCTCCAATCCCATCACCGTAACCACTATCACCATCAGCAGCAGCACCACCACCACCAGCACCGCCCTTCCCCTTGCGCGTTTGCCACTTGTGCCGGGCCTTGGAGTATTTCTTCCTCAGCTTCACACAGTGCTCAAGCCCTTCCCGCACCCACCCCCGTGCAATCCGCAGCTGCTGCTTCGCTCGCTTTAAGTCTGCAGAGCATGTGGCTAGACCCGCTGATGCTGCTGCTGCTGCTTCTGGGGCTGAGGGACATGGGGAAAGGTGGAAGGGGGTAAGTGGAAGGGGAGACGAGGAGGTACAGGATTTTTGAGAAAGGAGAGGAACCAGCGGCTGCACAGCTATTGAGTTAATGAACAAAGTGTGACAAAGCTAATCGGATAGCACGCCAGGATATACAGGGCAGCAAACAACCGACCACCATGACCACACAATACCGACCTGCATCCATCTTCATCTGGCTCATCCCTCCTGCCTGCATGTTTCCTAGCCCTCCCAGCGGCTGTTCTGCCTGGGCTGCCTGCGACTGCGACAACCCCCCTCGCTCCGCCCATCGCTTCTCCATCTCTGCGAGCTTCGCTTTCGCCTCGGCGGCCTCCTGATTCGCACGCGACGTCGCATAGTACCCCGTGGCGATTATGCATGCGACGAGTGTGACGAATCCTATCAGAACGCCGACGGGAATCCCCAGTGGACCCTCTGCGGCAAGTCCGGCGCCATTCGCGGCGAAGCGACGCCTTCGAGACAAGACCATTAGTTGAACCGCGTCGTTAAAACTAAGAGATTTACAGACAACCCTGAAGCAGACGACTGCTAAAGGACAAGGTTAACGACTTGGAAAGTGATACTGGGTGAATAGGAGTGACGTACGTTTAGATAAACCAGAGCGCAGACTTGAAGGGATCTTGGGAAAATCGCGTGTGAACTTGCGATAATCCCAAGAAAGTCCATTTGTGAATTTCCAGATGAGTAACAAGCAGCTTCGACATCCTCTTTACATACAGAAGAATGCGGAAGAAAAATTTACATGCTGGCAAGCTGTGAGATACAAATACCAGATTAACCAAAGACTCATTCACCACCCTACCATAATCAGCTGAAAATCATCACATCCAGCCAAGGCCGCACGCATGCAATTATTTGATCCCAGCCTACAACAGGGCCTGTATGGGTGTGTGCAGCAGATACAAGCAGCAGCCACACCTCAATCACATGCCATAATAAACAGCACCCATGAATGGCTCTTGGAATCAAAGTCCTGTGGGTTGCGCACGCACGCGGCACAAACAGTGGGTTACACACGCTTCCCCTTGGCTGCGTCCAACAGTGGCCACAGCTCCACGCGCTGCTCGAAAAAAACGCCTCTTCTGAATGGCTGGCATTACTCCAGAGGCCAGTCTTGAGGGTTACGTGGCACAAACACGGGCTTTCCTTTTGCTGCATCCAACAGCGGCCACAGCCCCACACGCTGCTGGAAAAACACTTCCAGTGCCTGCCCGTCGAATGTGACCTCTGCTGCCTCGTCCCCGTCTGCTGTTGCACCCAGCCCGCTCTGCACTGTGAGCGTCGGCTCCCACTTCTCCCTACCGCGCTGTATCGCACTGAACACCTCCTCCTTGGCCACTCCGGGTAGGCCCAGAAACTGAGCCAGAGCAGTGGAGGCAGTCTGGGGTAGCAGATCAACAGAATGGAAGAGAGGGGAGGCAGAGGGCACATTGAGAGCATGGAAGCATAAAAGTGTTCGAATCCAGAGGATACATACACAGAAATGCACGATGCGCACTATTTAACGCACCACCATGCTAACCTCTCCCAGCCGAGCCTGGGGCCCCACACCCTAACCATCGGCCTTCCCACATAAACAGTACTTCCCATGCTGCTCCCCCTACCTTGGGTCTCTTGACCAGTGCATCCACATCGATGAGGCTGAAGGTGCCGCATGGGAGCGTCCTGAGAGAGGCATCGATGTAGACCATGCTGTCCTCTATCAGCCTCGCCTGCAGCCCCACACCCTGATCATTGGTTTCCCCACTTATGCTCTTCACATGCTCCTCCCTACCTTGGGTCTTTTGACAAGCGCATCGACATCAATGAGGCTAAACGTGCCGCATGGGAGTGTCCTGAGGGACCATGCTGTCCTCGATCAGCCCCACACCCGCCCGTCAGTCTTGCCATGCTCCCTACCTTGGGTCTCTTGACCAGGGCATCAACGTCAATGAGGCTAAACGTGCCGCACGGGAGTGTCCTGAGGGAGGCATTGATGTAGACCATGCTGCCCTCTATCATTCCCCCACCCTGCCAATCGGTCTGCCCACATGCTCCTCCCTACCTTGGGTCTCTTGACAAGCGCATCGACGTCAATGAGGCTGAACGTGCCGCAAGGCAGAGTCCGGAGCGAGGCATCGATGTAGACCATGCTGTCCTCGATCAGCCTCGCCTGCAGCCCCACGTCGTCGTTGTGGAAGCGCCGCAGCACCGACCAGAGGACGGTGTCTGTGAGGTTGCGCACTAGCACCACGAGCTGCAGGGCAGAGAGGAAGGTTGGGAGAGAAGGTTGTGACGTGCCAGACGAGCAGAGGAGAGATGATAAGAATTGTTGGGCTTTCAGGATAAAGTGTTGCTGTGCAAGCGCCGCAGCACGGACCAGAGCACCGTGTCTGTGAGGTTGCGCACTAGCACCACGAGCTGCAAGGGGAAGGGAGGGGGAGAGGGGAGAGAGGGTCCCGTGCAAGACAAATAGGGGGAGGATGAAAAGAGCCGCAGCAAGGACCACAGTGCCGCGTCTGTCAGGTTTCGCACGAGAACCACGAGCTGCAGGGGGGAAATGGGGGCGAGAGAGAGGCAGGGTGTGAGGGCGTCACCAAAAAGGGGGGCAAGAGAGCGGGTGCCATGCACAAAGGGCAGGGCTGTAATGAAGGGAGCGGTGAGAAGAGAAGGAAGGGTGAGGAGCGCTCATACCTTGAGGTTGTACAGGATGCCATGGAATGTGGCGAGCGAGATGAGGTCGGGGCGAGCCAGCGGCGTGCGAATGCGCCCCATGGGGAAGGGGTCCCTGGCACGCAAGTAGTAATTTGTGTCCTGCGCACAGTGATGGGGAGTAAGCGGAAGAGAACAGTAGAAGGAGGTGATTGAGCGTGAATGAACTTTGGCATGTTCGGATGCGACCCATCCCGTGGGGAAGGGGTCCCTGGGTTGCAGGTAGTAGTTGGTGTCCGTTCGAAGAGGGGAAGGTGGGGGAAGGGGGAGGGAAGTGGTAACGCACAGAGCACTGCGTGTATTTGTGGTCAGTGCATGGGCTGGGCAGGCAGGAGTGGTGGAAATGCAAATTTGGAAGTCATAGACATGGGGGGGAGACATAGGGGGGAGAGTAGGGCGCGCGGCAGCTTAGGCGAGTCGACAGTAAGAATTCTCAAGCCATCAGTTAGCTTATCAGCATACAGGCACAAAAAAGGGTTACCTGGAGCTTGGACTTGAGGGCGGACGACATGCGGACACCAAAGTCGTAGACGTGGCGTGAGTAGGGCAGCTTGGGGCAGTCAACTGTTGCGCCGGTGGGGTCCTGTGCTGATGCCACCTTCTGCCCTGGCGATGAGGTCAGGTGCAGGTCAGGGTTGAAGCGGTCTATGCTGATGTTCACTGGCAGGTAGCTGTTGATCAAGTGATAGGGGTGAAAAGAAAGGCAAGGTGCTTCATGTTTGAGAGTAAGGAAGGAGAATTTGAGGTGCAGGTCGGGGTTGAATCGGTCTGTGCTGATGTTCACTGGCAGGTAGCTGGGAGGGCGGAGAGGGGGAGATGGAAAGGGAGGGAGAGAGAGGCAGAAAGGCAGTGGAATGTGCGTGTGAATGTAAGGATGGATTTAAAGGGATCCATGCTATGCTGATGCTTACAGGCAGGTAGCTGTTCTAATAGAAACGAGGCGGTCGGGCAGGTGCGGGATGGGGGAGGGTGTACCTAGAGAGCACGGCGAGCATGTGCAACGAGGTGCAAGGGGGCACCTGAAAATGTACTCAAAGAGGTCGTACGTACCCGCTCCCCTTGGTGCCAAGGAACATGAACAAGCAGGGCAGATGGTCCGCCTCTGCGTGCACGTACGCGTATGGTGTACCGTCTTGCTGTGAGCCCTACCTGAAGATGTACTCAAACAGGTCATGCTCACTTCCTTCAGTGCCAATGAACATGAACATGCGGAGCAGCTGATTCGCCTGTGCGTGGGTATAAATGTAATGTACCTGCGGGCCGAGTGGCAGACTGGCGGGCATGGAAATCCTATCCTACCTGAAAATGTACTCAAACAGGTCGTGGCCGCTCCCTTCAGTGCCGATGAACATGAACAGACGCGGCAGCTGGTCCGCCTGTGCGTGCACGTGCATGGGGTACAATGTACCTGTGGGGTACCTGTGGGGCGAGTGGCAGACTGGCGGATACGGATAACCCACCTGAAGATGTACTCAAAGAGGTCGTGCCCGCTCCCCTCAGTGCCAATGAACATGAACAGACGCGGCAGCTGGTCTGCCTGGGCGTGCACGTGCGTGGGCGGGCGGCACACTGGCGGGAAGAGGTGCGGGCGCCACGGTTTGGTGCTGAGGCGCCACGAGAGGGGCGCGCAGGCGTCTCAAGAACCTACTTATATGACGTGGGGTTAGTGTGCAACAGGCAAGCCCCTACCTGAAAATGTACTCAAACAGATCGTGCCCGCTCCCCTCAGTCCCAATGAACATGAACAGGCGGGGCAGCTGGTCTGCCTGAGCGTGCACGTGCGTGGGCGGGCGGCACACTGGCGGGAAGAGGTGCGGGCGCCACGGCTTGGTGCTGAGGCGCCAGGAGAGGGGCGCGCACGCCAGCAGCACCACCACTGCCAGCGCTGCTAGAAGGGTGCCCCATGCCGAGCCTCCCCTGGGTGCCTTGAGCGGCTCAAATGTGTCCGTTGCTCGCCTGGAGTGAGGGGAGAGGCGGGGATGGGGAGACGGGAGAGGTAGGGGGGTGGAGGAGAGGAGGCAGGGGTTTAAAGGGTGCCTCAGGAAGGTTGGTTGCTGCTGCTGAGTCGCCAGAAGAGGGGCGCTCACGCCAGCAGCACCACCACCGCTAGCGCCGCAAGGGTTCTTCATGCGATCAGGGGACTTTAGCAGGGAACCAAAGAAATATGCCGGGAACTAAAGAATCCGCGGGGTGCCATGCCAATGCGTCTACGTGGCTCATGCCATGAAGCGCGCGTAAGTAGAATTTGTGCAGCAAAAGGATTCGTGCAGTCGGACTAGAATTTGCAGGGAGGGGAATGTCGCTGAGAGCAAGGCAGGAAGGGACACGCCGTTTAAAGTCACAATGAGAGGGATATTGCAACGAAACACAGCACGCAAACGAATCAATGATAGAGGGGACTGGAATGGAGAGGAGAGACGCACGTGGATGGTGGCGCGAGACTCACTTGGGGAGCGGCGAGGAGGCGACCGGCGTGGGTGAGTAGGGCGCTGAGGTCGGCATTTTGTCTCTCCCCACTCGCGCAGCGCGGCGGCGTGAATGTGAGCGTTGTCACTCCCTAATCGGCTAGTACGGAAGGAGTGTACGTGCCGGGTTTATCACTCCTCACTCGAGGATGCCAGTGTCGAACGTGTTTTATCACCCCCTACTCGCGGACCACTGCACGGAAGGAAGCGGGTCAGACGACAGGGCGCGCTGGTGATAAATCTACGAGCGGGGATGACGGGGTTGCAAAGGGGGGAAGCAGAGAGAAGGAGCCGACGAGACGTGCGTGAGCAATTAGAGGCACGGGAGGATGGTAATCGGGACAAGGGTAAGGAAACGACGGGTATGGGAAAGGGCCGACCCGGAGCGACGAAACTGAAAATAGAGCGACGGGCTAGTAGCATTGTCGAAGCGGTACCGCTGGTCGTTAATAAGATTCTAACGTGGGTACCGACTTACTTACATTTCAGTCCTTCACAGAGAAACAGAGCTGACAAGCAATAATTTGTCCGTAATGCGTGACTTCAGAGGCAGTCGCCGGATTAAACTGCTTTGATTACATAAGGTCTGTCGAAGAAGTGAGAACGTTCCGTACAGTCAACCTGAGGTAGTAGGTAAGAGTAGAGCCCCAGGTATTAGGTACGATATGATAGGTTATCAGTGGAATGAGTGGACGGCATTGCGCCAGAGTTTAGCGAAAAAGCGGGGCTGGGAGGCATCAGGGCAAGGCATCAGGCAAAGGTTTCTCGCGATAGCGCGATTTTCGCCAATTTCTCGTTCGATACGGCTTCGCCGGATCGAGTTCTTGTTACATTACTTGACAAATAAAGCTGAATAGAATCCATGTACCGGTAAAAATGATTCTATACAGCTTTGAACACACACCTCACATATCACACAAAAACCACCCTCCCCCTGCAAGAGCTACCACTAATTAAGTAAGTGGTTAGATAAACTAACTTTATATTCGTGCTGATGTCTGAAATCACACCACAAGCCGGTAATTGATATATCTGCCAGCAGTTTCACTGTTTCTGAGAACCTTCACCACCTGCCCTCTGTTGAGACCGAAGTACCGCGCCACCGGATCACTCCTCTGCATGCGGGGCAGCTGGAGAGAGGGAGAGTGAATAAACAAGACGTGTGCAGTGAATTTAATTTTCCACAGATACAATAGGTTATAAGCCCAGAGCACCCACGCACAAATCACTCTTCCGCAATGCAGGGGAGCCGGTGTGAGCGGAAATGGGATGGTGGAATAGGGGGATAAGATATGAATGCAGGAGCGAGTTATTATGGGGCGTGGGGCAGTGGAGGACATAACCATCAAACAAATGGTAGCCAGATAGGTGAAGAAAGAGGAACAGGGGTGGAATAAAGGGGGAGGCTGGCAGGGGGAGGGAGGGGGAGAGGGGAAGAGGGTGTGTGGAAAGAGGGCGCGAAAGATGGACACTGTCAATAACATTTTGTCATAAGAAAAACACTCAAACCAGGCCCATCAGTCACACCTGGTGCTCCTTGACTGTGTATCTCTCCAGCAGAATGTGCTTCTCCTCGTCTGTCAACACCACGTGCTGCGGCACCAACTCATGCTTTGTCACATTCACCAACAGCTCGCCCTCCTGCCATTGTGTGTTAAACAGGGCATGGTTGAATACATGATCAAAACGGCATGAGAATACATGCAGGCCCACAATATACGTTACGAACCTACTAAGGGTAGTCAGCCAACCGCGGCATACTGTCACATGAAACACCCAAAATTCATGCTTCGAGGAAAGTCCACCTGGAAGACCTCGATGACGTACTTGGGCGCCATGTCAGCAAGGATCTTCTTGGAGAAGGGCGTGAGGTTCATTGAATCGGCACCATGTAATTCCCGCCTTAAAACAACACCCATCACCTGAAACACCTGAGAAACGCCTACCTGGAAGACCTCAATAATGTACTTGGGCGCCATGTCAGCAAGGATCTTCTTGGAGAAAGGCGTGAGGTTCTGCTGCACGACCATGATGGCGCGTGAAAGCCCCGACCCCTTCATCTTCTCGTAGTACCCCTTGAGCGTCTTGATGCCCACCTTCGACTCCACCGGGAAGAACACGTAGATCTGTGAGTGTGGGTGCATGAGGGGAGTGTGTGAGATGCAATGGGGATGCAAGGTTGATTAGAAGCATTGAGCGTCTTGATGCCCACCTTCGACTCCACCGGGAAGAACACGTAGATCTGTGAGTGTGGGTGCATGAGGGGAGTGTATGAGATGCAATGGGGATGCAAGGTTGATTAGAAGCATTGAGCGTCTTGATGCCCACCTTCGACTCCACTGGGAAGAACACGTAGATCTGTGCGCGTGAGTGCAGGGGGGTAGTGTGTGACGTGGGCCGAGGATGGGGCGTGTGGGTGTTACGGGAATGGGGAGGGGGAGCGAGAGGGAGGGGTTGGTTGGTGTGAGAGGATAAAAATTGTCTCTTCTTCTAAGGCGCACCAGAAGAAGTTATTCCCACTTTCGCCTCCATTAGGAAGAACACGTAGATATGTTAAATGGGTGCAGGAAAGGTGCGGATTCAGGAAGCGTGTGGGTTCATGCGGAGATGGTGTGAGACGAGACGAGGCTGTGAGAGGAGGAAAAGGAGGAGTGGGATGAGAGGAGACAGGGGGGAGCAAGGTGAGAAAAGGAAAGGGGGAAGTAGGGTGAGATGGTATGGAGTAGCAGGTTTAGAGGAAAGGGGGGATGTGTGAGAGGAGGAAAGGGGGAATAGCGTGAGTGAAGGGAGAGTAGTGCAGGAGGAGGACTTCCACTGCTTTCACCTCTGCTTTCGTGCCCACCTCTGCTTTGTATGCACTTGCTTCAAACAACAGTTAGGGTTTCCCACCTCGTCGCTAGGATTGTCTCTCTTCTGCTTCAGTAGCGTGAGATCGTCTCGTTGAGGGTCGTCCCCGAATTGGTCTCTGAAATCATCCTTGGTCGCTCTGAGCTCGCGATCAGCTACTAGGTACCCGCGATCGTGTAGCATCTGACCAGCCAACACAAATCACGCAGAAATGCTTAATTTACTAAAGATTCAGAAAATGATAGATACGCGTGTGACGTGTATCGCGAAGATAATGGGGTTAGCGGAAAGGGCAGGGGATTTATTGATATTTTAAAAAATTAGAAGATGGATACAGCGGAATGGATTGCGTAACGTGCCGTCCTGATACGTAATGGAGCATGCAGTAGAACGCAACGGACCTCGAAGATTGTCCGTCTCACGCGGAACAGCCTGGACACCGTTTCGTCCCCCATGGCTGGGTGACTATGTGATGACAACGCCGAAGAATACAGCTGAGATGTTCGACTAGACTGCTGGGCGAAAAGTGCGCAGACCAACAGTGTAAGCTGGAATAGGTGTCAAAACAGAGGGCCGATACTAGAATGTAGAGTTGAGCGCACTTCACTTCACCAGCATTTGTAGCCTGCTGGAACTACTATGGAGCAAACTTGGCACGCTTCGACATATTTCCTCTTCCTTTCGACATTATGGTTATCACTATCAGAGCATGCTTCTGCTCTTCTGGTGGACTGTAATCACGAGTTCCCTAATAGCGAACCATTACACTAACACACCAGCGTACAGTAACACATTTCGGCAGAAGCTCTCGCGAACACCATGGATATTCCACGTACGTTCCTCCCCTCAAGCATCTCGGGGGAAAATTTGGAGATTTTGCCACCTAGACCAAGCTCCCACCACAGGCCCCATTCACGTGGCAGTGTTCCACGTCAGCCATTCAGTTCTGCGTCGCAGAACACGTTTTCTGGTGGATCGGGCATTGCAGCCGTGCAATTCGCATCAGAATCATGGCGTGGCCTTTCTCCCAAGGCCAATTCAAGGCTGCCTGAAATTCGCTCATGTATAAAGGCTGTTCCTCCAGTGCACAGATTCCACAATTCACGCTTCATTTCAGCTTCTTCTCCTCGTCTTATACCCCTTTCGGACTAACCATGGCTCGCGCCGTCGCCGCGCATTCCGCGCTCCTGTCTCAACTGGCGGTCCGCAGCCCCGTCGCAGCGAGCCACGTGTCAGTCGCTGACAGGCTCCATGCCGCCATTCTTCCCGTGAACCCCCTGCGCGCTGCGGCTTCGCGAGGAGCCAGCAGCGGGAGGACCCACGTGTCCCGCGTCAGCGTGTCGGCTTCTGCCGCGTAGGTCATTGGTATCCTCGAATGCCACATGTGTTTGGCTGGACTTCCGATGTTTGAGTCCGTGCGACATTCTAACAGCACCAGAACAAAAAAGAAAAGGAAATAAAAAAAGGATTTTCCTGTAATCTGATTGGCATCCGAAACTTAGTACATTTGTTCCAAAGCCGTACTATTGCCCTTCCCTCTTCCCCCATGCCTCCGTGTCGCTCCGTACCAGAACCGAGCCTAGCTCCAAGGACCTGCGGGCGAAGTTCGGCAAGGACGGAGTGAGCTTCGATGACGGGCTGGGCGGCCTGCCACGTGTCACTCTCACAGACGCCTCCGGAAGGTGCGCCGATGCCTTCCCTCTCGCATTTCCCGTTGCTTTCATCCGCCATATTTCTCCGAAACGTGCCCTTAACTGGTTCTGTAGTCCCACCCAAATGATGCTGACGCATTCTTCCTGCCTCGTCTCCTCTCCATTTTCTCCTTCCCTCTCCTTGCCCCTCTCTTCGCGTCTGCTATATCCTTATCTACCTTACCTTCACTCAAACTCGGATTTCTCCATCTCTGCTTCATCCTTGTCAGCACGGCCGAGGTATACCTCTACGGCGCCTGCACGACTTCCTGGAAGCTTCCGTCGGGCGAGGACCTGCTGTTCGTGCGCCCCGACGCGGTGTTCACGGGTGCCAAGCCCATCAGCGGCGGCATCCCGCACTGCTTCCCGCAGTTCGGCCCGGGCGCCATGCAGCAGGTACTATGACGTCATGCAGCAGGTACGGTGACGTCATGCCACAGCTGGGATGGCGTCCTGTAATATGAGTGATGGCGTCATGTAGTCGGGTGTGATGACGCCATGCTGTATCTTTGGTTATGTCGTCTCCGAATGATCACATTCAATGCACTTCCCCATCCCTTCCCCCATCTCTTCCCGACCATCCCTTCCAATTTCTCTTCCCATTCATCTCTCCACCTCCCGACCGCCCATCCCTCTCCCCTGCTCCTTGCAGCACGGTTTTGCGCGCAACCTGACGTGGGACGTGGAGGCAGCGGAGGGGGGCGCGTCCCCCTCGCTCACCCTCGTCCTCACCGACAACGAGTACTCGCGGGCCATGTGGGACTTCGCCTTTAAAGCCACCTTCAAGGTACCTCTTGTCTTCTCACTCACTCACCTTCTCATTCTCCCTCTCACTCACTCCCCCCATCCTCGCTCTCTCCGACAACGAATACTAGCACACGATGTGGGACTCCGCCTTTAAGGCCACCTTCAAGGTACCTCTCCCCCTGTCTCTCACTCCCTCACTCACTTTCTCACTCCCTCCCTCACCCACTCACTCCCTTCACCGCGCCCTCACCAACAATGACTACTCGCCGTCCATGTGGCATTTTGCCTTCAGAGCCACCTTCATGGTTGGTGTCTCCTGATTCCCTCGCTCCCTTTCTCACTCTTTCCCTCACTCTCACTCACCTTCACTCCCTCGCTCACCCACTTTTCACTAATTCTCACTCACGTACCACTCACTCACTTCCGCAGCACCCTTTCCCTCTCCCGTGACGACTATTCCCCCCCCGCCTCCCCCCCCCCTCCCTTCATTCCCCCCACCCTCTTCACGCAGATCTCCCTGTCAGAGGGCAAGCTGGAGACGGCCTTCACAGTGGCCAACACAGACAAGCATTTGTTTCTTGCCGTGCATTACAATTTCTCTTCCTCCTTCACTCACACCCCTCACCCCCTGAAACCCCTTTGCAGATCTCTTTGTCAGACGGCAAGCTGGAGACGGTCTTCACGGTGGTCAACACGGACAACAAACATCTTTTCTGTTGAGATGCACAAAATTCTTCCCAAACATTCTTCTCTCATCCTTCCTTAACTCCTCCCACCCCGCCAACCCCTCTTTGCAGATCTCCCTGTCTGAGGGCAAGCTGGAGACGGTCTTCACGGTGGCCAACACGGACAGCAAGCCCTTCACCTTCACCACCGCTCTGCACTCCTACTTCCGCGTATGTAGCCTACCCTGGCCGCACCATGCCTGCATGTCTTGGCAGCATGCATGCTACCATGCCATGCCATGGCCGCATGTCTCGGCACAGCACCCTACCATGCCATGCCATGGCTGCATGCCTTTTAGCAGCGCAACATTGAGTTACCCTGCTGGTCTGCCCAGTCGTTTCTAGGTCAGGCTGGGCCGCATGCCCGCTCATTGCTTTTGCTGCCCACGCTTTCCCTTCATCCACCCAACTCCAACCTACTCCAATCCTTTCCAATAGAATCAAATCGTATCCAATCCAGCCCAATCCATTCCAATTTAACCCAATCTAAACCAACTCAATTCGATCCAATCCAATCCAAAGCGCCAAGACATGCAGTCAAATGGGCGCTCTCTTCTCCTCCCATCCCCTCCTCCCGTCCCACGTGGCAGGCTGCTATTGGCGGAGTGAAGGTGACAGGGCTCAAGGGCGCCAAGTCCCTGAACAAGGACCCCGACCCCACCAACCCCATTCCAGGCGTGGAGGAGAGGTGAGGGGGAGGGGAGAGGGGGTGAAACAGCGGTGGTTTGAGGCAGTGGAGAAAACAAGTCTATATGGTAATGGAATTGGTAGTCCCTGAACAAGGACCCCGACCCCACCAACCCCATTCCAGGCGTGGAGGAGAGGTGAGAAGGGGGAGAAGGCTCACAGGTGAGTGGCGGAAATAGGTGCTACTCTGCGAATCCCTGAACAAAGACCCCGACCCAACCAATCCCATCCCAGACGTCGAGGAGAGGTAAGGGGGAGGGTAGAGTGGGTGAAACAGAGGTGGTTTGAGACAGTGGAGAAAACAGGTCTATTGGGTAATGGGAATGCTAATCCCTGAACAGACACCCTGACCCAACCAACCCCGTCTCAGGCGTGGAGGAGAGGTGAGTGAGGCACACAAGTGGGTGGAAAGGAAGGCACACAGGTGCGTGGCGGAAGGGAGTGGGGGCGGAAGGAGAAGACAGGTTGAAATGCTAGGTGATGAAAAAAGGACCCTGGCCCTGCCCGCCACACTTCATTGCGAGAGTGGAGGTGGGGTGCGGACACAGGTTGGGTGGGGGTGCGGAAGAGAGATAACTGCATCCTTCACTATGGCAGGAACCCTTTCCCCGCCTGCATGTATCTCAACATGCAGGACTGCATGTTGAGGAGCTCGTGCTGGACAACGGGCTGGACAATGGGCTGGACAATGAAGGCAGAAGCTTTATCCTCCCATCTTGCTCCCTCCACCTTATCACCTCTCCAGGGACGAAGTCACCTTCCCCGGCTTCGTGGACTGCATGTATCTCAACACCCCCAAAGAGCTCGTGCTGGACAACGGGCTGGGCAGTCACGACAAAGACTTTTTTCTCACTTCTTGTTCCCCTCCACATTGTCACTTCTCCAGGGACGAGGTGACCTTCCCTGGCTTTGTGGACTGCATGTATCTCAACACACCGGAGGAGCTGGTGCTGGACAACGGGCTGGGCAGGAAGCTAGCCATCCGCAACAAGGGGTGGACTGATGCCGTCGTGTGGAGCCCCCACCTCACCATGCCCGCCTGCTACCTCGACTTTGTCTGCGTTGAAAATGCCAAGGTGAGCTGTTTGGCTGTCTGGTTGCCGCTTCTCTGTTCACTTGCTCGTTCACTCACCTCCTCTCTGCGTTGCCCCGTTCCTGTTTTGCCTGTGTGTGATGCCTGCTCTTTCCCCTGCTCTGCTTGTCCCATGTGCTCTCTCCTCGCTCACTATCACCTCTTCAATAAGTGCACCTCTCTTCACCTCTCTTCACCGCTCGTCCCTGTCATCTCATGTCATCTCCTCTCGCCACCTCTTCAGCTGTCGGAGGTGGAGTTGCAAGCAGGCCAGACGTGGACTGCAGAGCAGGAGTTGGTCGCACTGTAGTTGTGCGGCTCTGCGATTGGTGCTGTCATGTGTTGATTGTGTGTTGCTGAATTGCTTGTGTAGTGCCCCAATTGCTGCTGTTATAAAAGATTTTTCAAGCCAACAAATGATGCCTGCATGAGTTGACTCACACCACCACCTCGCACGATTCTACCACCATTTGTCAGGGTCCACCCTTGATGCGGATTGCTACCGCCACTTGCCATGGCATTGCCAATTACCCACAATACACTGGCATGACTTGTGTGTCATGCAGCTAAGGCAAGGCTTCAACCAACGCAATCCCAGCAGTTTCAAGCTGGGCATGCTTCATGTATATACACTTACGTGCAACACAACGAATCGGTTTACCAGTACCATATATCTGCACCACACCAATGATTCTACAGTATGCAGGAGCTGGTGTAGAGTCACTCAGCAGCTGGTCTCAGCACCCTAGCCAGCAGCTCCGGTTGCGTGCCTTCATCTGCAAACCGCACCATGCGTCTTCTCCGATTCGCCTTACCTTCCACTCCATCCGCTGCTGCTGCTGCCTCAATGGTGGACCCCTTGAGCTGCATGGCAGCACTGCCTCCCCTTTCTGTTGTTCCACAACCATCCTTATCCGTTCCATTTCTCAAATGTCCCTCCTCCTCTAGATGCCCCTCTTCCTCTGCATGCCCTTCCTCACGTGCGCCTCCATTCTCCATTGCAGAAGAACCCTCTCCTGCCTGCCCTGCAAATGCACCACTAACCCCTTCCCCTCTGCTGCAAACAACAGAAGAATGTGAATTGTGAGCAGCAACCGCCCCTGCCATCCCCCCTGCCCGTGCCTCCGCTACCCTTGCTGCACTGCCTGCTGTGTCATCCCCAACAATAAGGGGAACCGTGCTGTTCCCTGCAACCTCACTGCTGGCACTAGGTCTACCTCCCTCACATACACCCTCTCTGGCAACACCTGTACCTCCCTCACATGTGCCTACCAAAAAGGTTGACCTGTGCTGGCCACCCCCGGATGGGGTTTGGGTGAGAGACAAGCTGCACTTATTGACTGTTGACTGGGCGTCTGGGGGGAGAGGGGCTGTGAGAGGGCTGGCTGGGGCAGGAGGCTGTAGGGAAGTTGTTGGCTGGGAGAAGGAAGGGGAGAGTGAGAGATTGGAGGGAGGTAGAGACTGTCGGGACGACAGGGGGGTAGGGGAACCGAGGGGGTGGGCGGAGAAGGGGTTGGTGGCGGAAAAGGGTTGGGAGGTGGAGTGAGGGTTGGCGGGGGAGAAGGGTTGAGAGGAAGAGAGGGGTTTGGCGGGCGAGGTTGATGTGGAGGGCGAGAGGGGCAGGGAGGAGTCGGCGGTGCGGACGAGCTTCAGTGCCAGCAGAATGGCATTGCGCGCCACGGCTTCCCTTGCTTGGCGCTGCTTCGCCTGCGCTCCACTGTCAGGCAGGCGCTGCGAAGAAGAGGGTAAACATGGGGAAGAGGGAAGGGGAGGAGGGGAGGATCAGAAGGGCGAGCAGGACGGTGTTGTGTGCCACTGCCTCCCTTGCTTGCCTCTGCTTCGCCTGTGGGCCCACTGTCAGGCAGGCGCTGCACCGAAGAGGGGACGCAAGGGGAAGCAAGAGAAGGAAAGCAGGTGAGGTGGGTCAGAAGGGTGAGCAGAATGGCATTGCGTGCCACGGCCTCCCTTGCCTGCCTCTGCTTTGCCTGCGCTCCACTGTCGGGCAAGCGCTGTGGGAAGGAGAGGAGACGTCCGGAGGGAGGGGGAATGAGCGCAGCGCGGAAGGAGGGAGGGGAGGAAAAGAGGTGCAAGCAGGTTGTCACCTCTCGTGCTTGCACAAGATATACCTGCGCTAGACATGCCTGCACTGCACCAAAACAAACGGGCCATTTCTTGGGGTGACTTTACCAGATGTACCTGCACCAGACGTACCTGCACCAGACGTACCTGCAGAATGTGCAGCATGTGCTCTTCCAGCGTGCCTGCCATGGCCAGTGTCTCCACCGTGATTGGCCGAGAGGCTCCCATGCGATGCGCCCTCGACACCATCTGCTCCTCCACACTGTCAGGGGATGAGGAGGGGGGAAAGGGAGGGGGAAGAGGAGATGGGGAAAGGAACGAGGGGAAGGAGATGGGGTGGCATTGGAGGGTATCGGATGGGGTGGAGTAGTTGCTGTGGAAAATAGGCCATGCATGTTAGAATACCTCTATTCAATTTATCCTGCATATTCTAGTTTGCTTGTCTAGAGTTACGCACCCAAACCTGATTTGGGTGTACAACTGGGGTTTACCCTAGTTGTGGTTTGGTTCCAACCTTGGCCAAAATGTTTGGCCCCCAAAAGTTGGGTTAGAGAATTATTGGAGCCCTATGATTATTGGAGGCTCCAATAATTCCTCCAACCCAATTATTGGTGGGGGCCAATAATCTTGGCCACGCTCCCAACCAACCCCACTCTCCTAGCTCAACTATGTATACCCCTGCTTTTCATTCTAAGATCAATCCTTTCAATTTTCAGTCCTCATCCTTTCACAGGATTCTAACATGTTATCAGAGCATTTTGGCTCACGCCCCTTCCGATCCTAGGACCATGTGTCTTGCGTGTACTTCCACGCTTGCTCCGCCTTTCGCGAGACCATCGGCTGCCTTGCGCAAGGCCACCCTCCCGTCTCGTCCAGCAGCCGCGCGATTTTATGGCGATTTCGGCGCCATACGCCCGCCGAATCGCAACCGTCGCGGCCGTCGCGACCAGCAGCCGCGCGGACGCGATTTCGCGGCGATTTCGCCGCCATACGCCCGCCGAATCGCGACCGTTGCGGCCGTCGTGAATAGCAGCCGCGCGGACGCGATTTTGCGGCGTTTTCGCATCGCCACCGCTGCGCGGCCGTCGCCTCCGCCCTCGCGCCTAACGGCGCCCTGCTACCGTCGCTTCCGCCCTCGCGCTTAACGGCGCTTCCCCCTACGCACTCGCTTCCTCCTCCCTCGGGCCATCCGGCCCTCCTCCCCCTTCCCCCTAGCTTCCTCCTCCCTCGGGCCATCCAGCCCTCCTCCCCCTTCCCCCTCGCTTCCTCCTCCCTCGGGCCATCCAGCCCTCCTCCCCCTTCCCCCTCGCTTCCTCCTCCCTCGGGCCATCCAGCCCTCCTCCCCCTCCCCCCTCGCTTCCTCCTCCCTCGGGCCATCCAGCCCTCCTCCCCCTTCCCCCTCGCTTCCTCCTCCTTCGGGCCATCCAGCCCTCCTCCCCCTTCCCCCTCGCTTCCTCCTCACTCGGGCCATCCGGCCCTCCTCCCCCTCCCCCCTCACTTCCTCCTCCCTCGGGCCATCCAGCCCTCTCCCCCCCTTCCCCCTCGCTTCCTCCTCCCTCGAGCCACCCATCCCTCCTCCCCCTTCCCCCTAGCTTCCTCCTCCCTCGGGCCATCCAGCCCTCCTCCCCCTTCCCCCTCGCTTCCTCCTCCCTCGGGCCATCCAGCCCTCCTCCCCCTTCCCCCTCGCTTCCTCCTCCCTCGGGCCATCCAGCCCTCCTCCCCCTTCCCCCTCGCTTCCTCCTCCCTCGGGCCATCCAGCCCTCCTCCCCCTTCCCCCTCGCTTCCTCCTCCTTCGGGCCATCCAGCCCTCCTCCCCCTTCCCCCTCGCTTCCTCCTCCCTCGGGCCATCCGGCCCTCCTCCCCCTTCCCCCTAGCTTCCTCCTCCCTCGGGCCATCCAGCCCTCCTCCCCCTTCCCCCTCGCTTCCTCCTCCCTCGGGCCATCCAGCCCTCCTCCCCCTTCCCCCTCGCTTCCTCCTCCCTCGGGCCATCCAGCCCTCCTCCCCCTCCCCCCTCGCTTCCTCCTCCCTCGGGCCATCCAGCCCTCCTCCCCCTTCCCCCTCGCTTCCTCCTCCCTCGGGCCATCCAGCCCTCCTCCCCCTTCCCCCTCGCTTCCTCCTCACTCGGGCCATCCAGCCCTCCTCCCCCTCCCCCCTCGCTTCCTCCTCCCTCGGGCAATCCAGCCCTCCCCCCCCCTTCCCCCTCGCTTCCTCCTCCCTCGAGCCACCCATCCCTCCTCCCCCTTCCCCCTCGCTTCCTCCTCCCTCGGGCCATCCAGCCCTCCTCCCCCTTCCCCCTCGCTTCCCCCCCGCAGCCCTCCCGCTGCCGTCGCCGTCCCCCTTAGCCGCCGCAGCCCTCCCGCTGCCGCTGCCGTCTCCCTTCGCAGCCGCGGCTCTCCCACTTCCACCGCTGCCGCCGCCGCAGCCCTCCCGCTGCCGCCGCCGTTCCCCTTCCGCCGCCGCAGCCCTCCCGCTGCCGCCGCCGTCCCCCTTCGCAGCCGCAGCCCTCCCGCTGCCGTCGCCGTCCCCCTTAGCCGCCGCAGCCCTCTCGCTGCCGCTGCCGTCTCCCTTCGCAGCCGCGGCTCTCCCGCTGCCGCCGCCATCCCCCTTCCGCCGCCGCAGCTCTCCCGCTGCCGCCGTTCCCCTTCCGCCGCCGCAGCCCTCCCGCTGCCGTCGCCGTCCCCCTTAGCCGCCGCAGCCCTCTCGCTGCCGCTGCCGTCTCCCTTCGCAGCCGCGGCTCTCCCGCTGCCGCCGCCATCCCCCTTCCGCCGCCGCAGCTCTCCCGCTGCCGCCGCCGTCTCCCTTCGCCGCCGCAGCCCTCCCGTTGCCGCTGCCGTCCCCCTTCCGCCGCCGCAGCTCTCCCGCTGCCGCCGCCGTTCCCCTTCCGCCGCCGCAGCTCTCCCGCTGCCGCCGCCGTTCCCCTTCCGCCGCCGCAGCCCTCCCGCTGCCGCCGCCGTCCCCCTTCGCAGCCGCAGCCCTTCCGCTGCCGTCGCCGTCCCCCTTAGCCGCCGCAGCCCTCTCGCTGCCGCTGCCGTCTCCCTTCGCAGCCGCGGCTCTCCCGCTGCCGCCGCCATCCCCTTCCGCCGCCGCAGCTCTCCTGCTGCCGCCGTTCCAAAATCTGGATATCCGCACGGATATCCGTCTTTCCAGCGGATACCCATAATCCGAATATCCGTTCGGAAATCTGTCTCTCCTGCGAATATCCAAAATCCGGATATCCGTTCGGATATCCAATATCTTGATATCCGTACGGATATCCAAAATCCGGATACCCGTCTTTTCTGCGGATATCCAAAATCCGGATATCCGTCTTTTCTGCGGATATCCAAAATATGTATATCCGTTCGAATATACATGGTACATGCACTACAGGCGCGCATACCGACAAAACTGACCAGAGCATAACTCATGTTGGGTAAGATGCAGTTAGTACCATATTCTTACCAGTCCACTAGATTAGGCCTTGTACTTCAACAACACTAGCTTATAACCTTTACAATCCACATAATTTGGGTGATTTCAAAGTTTCAGTTGTACCTACACATAAGCATGCATACTGAACGAATCGACCGATGCATTATTCTCCCTGTACAAACACAATCAATACCATCTGTATTCCCTTTTCCTTTAACCTATACCATTCCCCACCCCCCAACCATGTTTGAAATCTATGTAATTTAGCAGATATAGACATTTCAGTCGTACATGGTACATGCACTACAGGCGCGCATACCGACCAAACTGACCAGCGCATTACTTATGTTTGTAGAGGTACAGTTAGTACCATATTCTTACCAGTCCACTAGATTAGGCCTTCTACTTCAACAACACTAGCTTATAACCTTTCCAATCCACATAATTTGGGAAATTTCAAAGTTTCAGTGGTACCTACTGTCAGAAACAATAGGAGTGGGGCCTAGGCTTAGTAGCCTAGGCCCACACTAAGAGGTAGTAGGATGTGCCCTAGGACTAGGGTTTTGGGTATGCGAAGGAGAATGGAGAATGGTTGAACTAGCAAGCAGGAGGACACAAATAGCAAACCCTAAGGGGTTGTACTCACTATTGAGCACCCCACTGCAGGCTAGACAAATAACATAATCTGACACACCCCCATAGCCAAAGTGGGGTGTAATCAGCACAATCAGCAGTCACAGCAAAAGTTCACAATTATCAGCAAAGCTAGAGGCTATCACAGAGGGCAAGTGAGGAGGAGGAGGTACTATGAAGGGAGAGAAGATTGGAGACGACGACTGAAGCTGCAGACACACAGGCGCAGCAGGCTCTCTGAGCTACCAGGACAGTGCGCCCCGGACTACAGGTGCTGCAGCCTCCTCCAACTGTCCCACACCCCCCTACACACATCCCCTGTTTCACCTCTAGCTCCACTCCCACATCACCCCCCTAGCGCCACTCCCTTCGGCTCCCACACCTCCACCCCCCTCAGCGGCAGCTGCAGCAGTGGGAGACGAAGGAGGAGGAAGGGACGACGCACACGGAGCACCCCCATACCTGTCACCCCCACACTCCTGTCCTGGGGACGGGGGGGGGGGGCAGCTGAACAGGGCGCACGAGGGCGCGGGTAGTAGTAGAGCGCACGAGGGCGCGGGTAGTAGTAGAGCGCACGAGGGCGCGGGCAGCAGCAGGGCGCACGAGGGCGCGGGCAGCAGCAGAGCGCACGACGGCACGGGTAGTAGTAGAGCGCACGAGGGCGCGGGTAGTAGTAGAGCGCACGAGGGCGCGGGTAGTAGTAGAGCGCACGAGGGCGCGGGCAGCAGCAGGGCGCACGAGGGCGCGGGCAGCAGCAGAGCGCACGAGGGCGCGGGTAGTAGTAGAGCGCACGAGGGCGCGGGTAGTAGTAGAGCGCACGAGGGCGCGGGCAGCAGCAGGGCGCACGAGGGCGCGGGCAGCAGCAGAGCGCACGAGGGCGCGGGTAGTAGTAGAGCGCACGAGGGCGCGGGCAGCAGCAGGGCGCACGAGGGCGCAGAGAGCACGGGCAGCTGCTGCAGAGGTCCAGGGGCGGCTGCTCCAGGGGCCAGAGGCGGCTGCTGCAGGGGCGGCTGCTCCAGGGGCGGCTGCTGCTGTGGCGGGCGACTCCAGGGGCGGCTGCTGCAGTGGTGGGCGGCTCCAGGGGCGGCTGCTGCAGTGGCGGGCGACTCCAGGGGCGGCTGCTGCAGTGGCGGGCGGCTCCAGGGGCGGCTGCTGCTGTGGCGGGCGACTCCAGGGGCGGCTGCTGCAGTGGCGGGCGGCTCCAGGGGCGGCTGCTGCAGTGGCGGGCGACTCGAGGCGCGGGCTGGCCTGGCGCAGGCCGTACGGGCCGCGCGCAGGCTGTACGGGCCGCGCGCGGGCCCGACGTAGGTCGCGTGGGCCATGACGGGCGACGGGGGGCGACGCGCGGGTCCCCGTCGCCCGTCGCAGCGCCTCCCGGGGGCGACGCGCGGAGTGACGGGGCAGAAAGCCGCCGCGCGCCTCGGGGCGCACAGCGGGCAGAAAACCGCCGCACGCTCCGAGCGCGCGGCGGGATGAAAAATCCGTCGCACGCCACGGGGCGTGCAACGCATTGAGTAGCAGTAGCAGCGGAAGCAGTAAGGTGGTGGGCCCATTGAGGTAAGCGGCAGGAACGTGCTCGCTCTAGATACCATGTTAGAAACAATAGGAGTGGGGCCTAGGCTTAGTAGCCTAGGCCCACACTAAGAGGTAGTAGGATGTGCCCTAGGACTAGGGTTTTGGGTATGCGAAGGAGAATGGAGAATGGTTGAACTAGCAAGCAGGAGGACACAAATAGCAAACCCTAAGGGGTTGTACTCACTATTGAGCACCCCACTGCAGGCTAGACAAATAACATAATCTGACACCTACACACAAGCATGCATACTGACTGAATGGACCGACGCATTATTCTCTCTGTACAAATACAATGAATACCATATGTATTTCCATTTCCTTTAAATTAAACCATTCCCCACCCCCCGACCATGTTTTAACCTATCGGATCTATGTAATTTGGCAGATATAGACATTCAGGTCGTACATGGTATATGCACTACAGGCGCGCATACTGACCAAACTGACCAGCGCATAACTTATTTGGTAAAGATGCAGTTAGTACCATATTCTTACCAGTCCACTAGATTATGCCTTCTACTTCAACAACACTAGCTTATAACCTTTCTGATCCACATAATTTGGGAGTTTTCAAAGTTTCAGTTCTGCCTTGTACCTACACACAAGCGTGCATACTGACCGAACCGACCGACGCATTATTCTCTCTGTACACATACAATGAATATCATTTGTATCATCATTTCCTTTAAATTATGCCATTCCCCACCACCCAACTATGTTATAACCTGTCGGATCTATGTAATTTGGCAGATATAGACATTCAAGTTGTACATGGTACATGCACCAGGGCCCGTGCTAGGTTTTGGGACACCCTGAGCCCTCAGGGCACTTTTCTAGAATCCAAAAAAATGCCCTGATTTCTCAGGGCAAATCTTCAGAGCCTTCCTGATTGGTCAGGGCTTTTGCAGAAAATAATCCTGACCTGTCAGGGCAAAAATTGTAGTGTTCAGGGTTCTGATTTTATCACAAACAGACCAGACCAGACTCTGTTTAGCATAGCAGAGCAGCCGCAGCCGAACTTTGTTAAACTGTATTATGCTTGTAGGCTGTAGTGGGGTAGCCAATATGGGGTACAACCTCAACTAGGGTTTCATATTTGTACCCAAACTTCTGTTAGTTCATTCATTCTTGGCTAGTTATTCTGACATGGTATTCAGAGCAGGAGGTCCCTAGGACCTACCGACCGTTTTTTTTTTTTAAGGGCCCACCACCGCTCGCATGCGGTTACCACGCTACCCCGTGCCCTAGCCTCGTAGCGCCCTCGTGCGCCCTCGTTAGCGCCCTCGCGCGCCCCTCGTTAGCGCCCTCGCGCGCACCCTCGTTAGCGCCCTCGCGCGCCCCTTCGTTAGCGCCCTCGCGCGCCCCTTGCTAGCGCCCTCGCGCGCCCCTCACTAGCGCCCTCGCGCGCCCCTCGCCGAGCCGCCCGCTCGCAGCCCGCCCGCCCGCTCGCTGCCCGCTTCGCGGCCCGCCCGCTACGCAGCCCGCCCGCCCGCTCGCTGCCCGCTTCGCGGCCCGCCCGCTTCGCAGCCCGCTCGCTCGCTGCCCGCTTCGCGGCCCGCCCGCTTCGCAGCCCGCTCGCCCGCTCGCTGCCCGCTTCGCGGCCCGCCCGCCCGCTCGCTGCCCGCTTCGCGGCCCGCCCGCTTCGCAGCCCGCTCGCTCGCTGCCCGCTTCGCGGCCCGCCCACTTCGCAGCCCGCCCGCCCGCTCGCTGCCCGCTTCGCGGCCCGCCCGCCTCGCAGCCCGCTCGCCCCGCTGCCCGCTTCGCGGCCCGCCCACTTCGCAGCCCGCCCGCCCGCTAGCTGCCCGCTTCGCGGCCCGCCCGCTTCGCAGCCCGCTCGCCCCGCTGCCCGCTTCGCAGCCCGCCCGCCCGCCCGCTGCCCGCTTCGCGGCCCGCCCGCCTCGCAGCCCGCTCGCCCCGCTGCCCGCTTCGCAGCCCGCCCACTTCGCAGCCCGCCCGCCCGCTAGCTGCCCGCTTCGCGGCCCGCCCGCTTCGCTGCCCGCTCGCAGCGCCGCCTCACTGCCCGCTTGCTGCGTCGCCCGCCCACACCGCTGCCCGCTTCGCAGCTCGCCCGCCGCGCTTCTCACCTGCTGCTCCCTGCCTGTGCACTGCCGCTTTCTCCTGCTGTGGCTACTAGCTTCGCTCTAGCGCGTCCCCTCTGCTGCTGCCGCTGCTCTGCTGTGCCCTCACGCCTGAGCTATGGCCTCTATTCGCGTTCTTTCCTTCGATGCTGAGGGCCGTCCCGTGCAGTTCACTTCCTGGCTCGACGACCTGCAGTTGTATCTTATGAGCAATAGCACGGACCACATCTCCCTCTATGACTACGCGTCTGGTGCTGCCGCTGCTCCTGCTGCCACAGCCGAGCTTAGTGTTCGTTCCCACTGGCAGACTCGTGACGCAGCTGCTCGCCTAGCCATTCGCAGTCACCTCCCGCTAGCTGAGCTCGAGCATTTTGGCGACTGCAAATCCGCTAAGGCCCTGTATGATGCTGTCGTCGCTCGCTACTCCTCGCCTGCCACAGCCGAGCTTAGCCGCCTCATGCTGCCGTACCTGTTCCCCGATCTGTCCACCTTTACTACAGTCGCCGATCTTATCACCCACCTTCGCACTAGTGATGCTCGCCTGCGTGCCGCCCTTCCCACCGAGTTCTGCGCTAAGAACCCCCCTCCACTGTACTGGACACTCCACTTCATAGTCACCCGTCTCCCTGACACCCTCCGCTCAGTTCGAGACCACTTCCTTGCTCGCTGTCCCACTGAGCTCACAGTCGCCCTCCTAGAGGAGCAGCTGCTCGCGGCCGAAAAGAGCATTGTAGCTGTCGGTGCTGCTCGTGGCGCTCCTCGCACCCCCATCTTTGAGGGGTGTTCTCCCTCTCCCCTCGCTCCCTCCTACGCTGCTGCTGCTGCTGTTGACTTCCTTGGTGCTGAGTCTGTTGGCGCTGCTTCTACTCCTGGTGGGAGGCGCCGCACCGGCAAGGGCAAGGGGGGCAAAAGTGGTGGTGGTGGCGCTGGGGGGGGAGGAGGTGGGGGAGGTGGGGGGGGAGGCGGTGCTGGAGGGAGCGGTGGCGGGAGCGCTGGTGGGAGTGGGGTCGGTGGTGGAGGCGGGGGCGGCGGAGGAAGCAGTGGCAGTAGTGGCGGCGGCGGCGGTGGCGGCGGTGGCGGTGGTGGCGGTGGTGGCGGTGGCGGTCGGAGCGGTGGTAGTGGTGGCGGCGGAGGTCGGAGTGGAGGCACTGGCTCGGGCCAGAGCTCCCAGCAGCAGCAGCGTCCCCAGACGACCCAGCAGCTTCGTGAGTGGCTTGCTCAGCGTGGGACGTCGGGGGCCAGTGGCCGCTGTTCTTATGTCATTCGCACAGGTGACCGCAAGGGACAGACGTGTGGGAGGTTCCACACCCCGTACCGCTGCTTCTCCCGCCTTGACGACGCTTGGCGTGAGGAGATGGGTGCGGATGTTGAGCGCCCCCGCTGGGCTGAGCTCATGAGGGCTGGTGTTGATGTCTTTGCTCTTGACTATGATGCTATTATTGCTGCCATGTATGCATTGACTGTTAGTGCCGAGGGAGACTGTTACTTGTGTGTGCCGCCTGACCCAGGTATAGAGCCCGCTGCCCTGGGTACTAGTGAGTCTGCTCTCTCTGGTATGGTGCCCCCTGTACTTGCTCCCCCCAGTGCTGTCCCGGCTGGTTTCGAGTCTGCTCTCTCAGGTACAGCACCCACAGAGACTGCTCTCTCAGGTACCGCACCGGCTGAGGCCTGTCACACCTTCACCCTTGACTCAGGTGCTTCCCGTTGCTTCTTCCGTGACAGTACTGAGCTCACACCGCTTCCTGCACCGGTCCCAGTCTCCTTGGCTGACCCCTCTGGGGGCCCAGTCCTTGCCCAGTCCACCACTGTCCTCCCTTGTCCGGCGGTTCCGTCTGGCTCGTTGTCGGGTTTCCACCTCCCCTCGTTCTCGACGAACCTGGTGAGCAACGCTGTCCTCCAGGATCAGTGGGTTGACACCTTTACCCCTGGCGGACAGCGTGTGGCGATCTGCACGTGCTCCAGGACCGGCCGTCACCTGGCTACGTTTACCCGTCGGCCGGGGTCGAGTCTCTACACACTGACCACTGCGTCTCCTCAGGTAGCTGCTGTCGGTCAGGTGTCTGCGTCAGGTCTGGTAGCCCACGCCTGTGAGTGTCGTTCCCTGTCGCACCAGACTCTTCTCTGGCACCACCGCCTGGGTCACCCCTCCTTGCCACGCCTTCGTGGCATGCACCGTCGCCACCTTGTGTCCGGTCTTCCCAGGTCCCTCCCTCCCCTCCCTGCCTCGCCTGCGCCGCCTTGCCTTCCTTGCGTCGAGGGGCGGCAGCGCGCAGCTCCTCACTCCTCCTCGTTCCCCCCGACAGAGGCTCCTCTGCAGACCCTCCACCTGGACGTGTGGGGCCCAGCCCGCGTTCGTGGTCAGGGCGGTGAGCGGTACTTTTTGCTGGTTGTCGACGACTACTCGCGTTACACCACGGTCTTCCCCTTGCGCACCAAGGGTGAGGTCCCTGCTGTTCTGATCCCTTGGATCCGCACGGTTCGTCTCCAGCTCCGCCGCCGTTTCCGGACGGATCTTCCTGTCCTGCGTCTGCACTCTGACAGAGGTGGTGAGTTTTCCTCCGATCTCTTGAGGACCTTCTGTCAGGCGGAGGGCATCGAGCAGACCTTCACGCTTCCGGACTCCCCACAGCAGAATGGGGTTGCTGAGCGCCGCATTGGCTTGGTCATGGAGGTCGCTCGTACCTCCTTGGTCCACGCGACGGCTCCCCATTTTCTGTGGCCGTTTGCTGTCCGGTACGCCGCGCATCAGCTCAACCTCTGGCCCCGTGTCTCCTTACCGGAGACCTCGCCCACACTGCGTTGGACGGGGGAGGTTGGCGATGCGTCGCGCTTCCGGGTGTGGGGTGCTCGTGCCCTTGTCCGCGATACGTCTGCGGACAAGCTCTCCTCCCGCACGCTTCCCTGTGTCTTCCTTGGCTTTGTCCCTGACGCGCCTGGCTGGCAGTTTTACCACCCCACCTCGCGCCGGGTCTTCGCCTCTCAGGATGTCACCTTTGACGAGTCGGTCCCTTTTTACCGTCTCTTCCCCTACCGCACTGCCCCCCTCCCTCCCCCGCCGCTTTTCCTTGCTCCTGGTCCCCCTCCGGTAGACCCCCTTCCCCCTCAGGGTCCTGCTCCTTCAGGTGTCTCTCAGGTAGACCCTCCTCCCGTCGCTGAGCCTGTCGAGGTCACAGGTGACTCAGGTGCTGCTGCAGGTGGTGCTGCTGGGAGTGCTGAGCCTGGGGGTGCTGAGCCTGGGGGTGCTGGGCCTGGGGGTGCTGGGGCTGCAGGTGCTGGGACTGAGGGTGCTGGAGCTGAGGGTACGGTGCCTGAGAGTACGGAGCCTGGGGGTGCTGCGCCTGGGGGTGCTGAGCCTGCGGGTGCGGGGCCTGGGAGTGCTGGGACTGCGGGTGCTGGAGCTGAGGGTACTGTGCCTGAGAGTTTGCCGCCTGGGGGTGCTGAGCCTGGGGGTGCTGCGACTGGGGGTGCTGAGCCTGCGGGTACTGAGCCTGCGGGTACTGAGCCTGGGGGTGCTGCTACTGAGCCTACGGAGCCTCGGGTTACTGCGTCTGGGGGTGCTCCGGTTCGGGGTGCTGAGCAGTCTCTCACACCGCAGCAGCTTCGTGACTGGTACGTCCGACGCTTTCGCCGTCCTAGTGGCTCGGCTGGAGTTGGGGGTGCTGGAGCTGCTCGTCCTGGGGGTGCTCGTACTGGGGGTACTGGAGCTGCCGGGACTGGCTGTTCTGGGAGCACTGCGACTGGAGCTGCTGGAGCTGGGGACTCTGGCGCTGGCGGTGCTAGCGGAGTTGGAGCTGCCGACTCTGGGGGTGGCGCTGCTGCTGGTGCTGCGGACCCACCTGGTGGAGCTGCTGCTGGTGCTGAGGAGTCGGACGGTGGAGCTGCTGCTGGAGCTGGGGACCCGGCCGGTGGAGCTGCTGCTGGTGCTGTGGACCCGGACGCTGGAGCTCCTACTGGTGCTGAGGACCCGGCCGCTGGAGTCCCTTCTGCTTCTGGAGACGCTGCGCGGCCGCGACCGTACTTCGTACCGCTCCTTCAGCAGGTTCTTGGGCAGGCTCCTCCTCCTTGTCCTCCTCCCTCCGTAGAGTGTCCTCCGCCTGTCCAGCCGCAGTCATAGTTACCGCCTGCCTCGCCTCTCCCTGCTCCCTCTCCTTATACTGGTCCCACAGGAGGTCTTACAGAGCGTCGTGAGCCTGAGTCTCGTCCTGCGTCGCCTGTTCGTCCTGCTCGCACTGGTAGTCGTGTCCGTCGTGAGCGTCCTCCTCCTGTCCCAGGCACTCACTACATGACTCTGCGTCCCTCTACTGCTCCTCGGCGTGTCCCTCTACCGTCTCCTCCTGAGTCCTCTTTGCCTGCCGTTCCGGACCCTGAGTCTGACCGGTATCGCACTGAGCACCCTACAGTCACGCGTCTCCTCGCTACTGTTGTCACTGACCCTACCTTTGAGTCCTCGGCTGCGTCTGCTCTGGTCGCTAAGTTGGTTGACTTTGCTGCTGCCTGTCGTCTAGACTACGCTGCTAGCCTTGTTGCTGAGTCAGAGTCTGCGTCTGTCTGTCCTCCGTCCGTCGGGGGTGAGTGTGCTCTTGGCACGGACGTCCTTGAGGACAGGCAGGAGGACTTTGACTCTCTTGCGGCTGCTGTACCTCATCTCGTGGCCTGGTTGCTTGCCCCTGAGGGAGACCCGGATGCACTAGACATCCCCACTCCGCGCACTTACGCAGAGGCGATCTCGGGTCCCTACTTCTCTCAGTGGCAGACAGCCATGGACGCAGAGATGGCATCCTGGAAGTCCACAGGCACCTACGTCGACGAGGTTCCCCCTCCTGGGGCGAACATCGTCGATGGCATGTGGATTTTCAGGGTGAAGCGGCCGCCAGGTTCTCCGCCTGTCTTCAAGGCTCGTTACGTTGCTAGAGGCTTCAGTCAGCGTCAGGGGGTCGACTTCTTCCAGACCTTCTCCCCCACCCCGAAGATGACCACTCTTCGGGTTCTGCTACACGTTGCTGCTCACCGTGACTACGAGCTTCACTCTCTTGACTTCAGCACAGCGTTCCTGCAGGGCAGCCTGCACGAGGAGATCTGGCTGCGCCGCCCACCTGGCTTTACTGGGTCGTTTCCCCCTGGTACCCAGTGGAGTCTCCGCCGGCCAGTCTACGGTCTCCGCCAGGCGCCACGTGAGTGGCACGACACACTGAGGACTACTCTTGCGGCTCTTGGGTTCGCGCCGTCTACTGCTGACCCGTCGCTGTTTCTGCGCACAGACACGTCGCTGCCGCCGTTCTACATTCTCGTGTACGTCGACGACTTGGTCTTTGCTACTGCTGACACTGAGGCACTCGCTCGTGTGAAGTCGGAGCTGCAGAAGAGACACACCTGCACTGACCTGGGTGAACTGCGTAGCTACCTTGGCTTGCAGATCACCCGGGACAGAGCTCGCCGCACCATCACCCTGACTCAGTCACACATGGTGCAGCAGGTCCTTCAGCGCTTCGGCTTCCAGTTCTCCTCACCACAGGCCACACCTCTGGCTACCAGCCACTCGCTCTCAGCTCCACCTTCGGACGAGTCCGTAGAGCCGAGTGGCCCGTACCCAGAGCTTGTAGGCTGCCTCATGTACCTGATGACTTGCACGCGACCTGACCTCGCGTACCCTCTTAGCATCCTTGCTCGTTACGTTGCGCCTGGGAGACACAGGCGAGAGCACTGGGAGGCTGCTAAGAGGGTGCTGCGTTACCTGTGCAGTACATCAGGCATGGGGCTGGTGCTTGGAGGACGCGACAGAGTTGTCCTCACTGGTCACTCGGACGCCTCTTGGGTGGACGACCTGGCTACGCAGCGGTCGTCACAGGGTTACACCTTCAGCCTTGGCTCAGGTTCTGTCTCGTGGCGGTCCACCCGCTCTTCCTCTGTTCTCGGCTCTAGTTGTGAGGCTGAGATCTACGCCACAGCCATGGCTGCACAGGAGTTACGCTGGCTCACCTACCTGCTGACTGACTTGGGAGAGCGGCCTAGTTCTCCTCCAGTTCTGTACGGTGACAACAAGGCGGCTCTTGCCTTGTGTCAGGAGCACAGACTGGAGCACAGGACGAAGCACATTGCTCTTCGCTACTTTCTTGCTCGAGAGCTTCAGCAGCGCGGTCAGCTTCGGCTTGTGTACGTGGACTCGAAGGCCAACACTGCTGATATCTTCACCAAGGCGCTCCCGCCTAGTGATCATCAGCGGCACTGTACTTCTTTAGGCCTTGTGTCCACGTTTCCTCACTTGCTCACTGCTTGACATTCTTTGTACTGTACTTTATATATATCTTGTTGCTTGCTTGCTAGGTTTTGATCACTGTGTTGCTTGTCTTGTACTATATCTAGCACTGCATGTGAACTGGCCTTGTGGCCTTTACTTGTGCTCGGAGTGTGGTGACGTTGTGATCCACCCTGGGCTTTGTTTTGCTTTGCTGGACTGGTCTTGTGACCCTTTGTGCTCCCCCACTTTGCCTATGGGGGTGTGTTAAACTGTATTATGCTTGTAGGCTGTAGTGGGGTAGCCAATATGGGGTACAACCCCAACTAGGGTTTCATATTTGTACCCAAACTTCTGTTAGTTCATTCATTCTTGGCTAGTTATTCTGACAAACTTCACTACTAGTGCTGCTGCTACTCTAACAGCAACACTGCAAGGGTGTTGGATGGAGTGCTACTGAACGTCAGCGTGAGAAACCCAGCTAGAGCTAGCCAGGCAGAGGACGAGTTGCCTTGGCGGTGGGTGATGGGGTGGGGTTGGCTTGGCTGGTGTAGCGGGGGATCGGAAATGTCAAGGGGAAGAGAACGTGCGAAGGCGGGAAACGTACACGGGGGAAAATTTCAACGGAGACAAAAATCCTCGGGGAAAAAATTCCCCCCGAAACGGAACACCCCCCCTTACCCCCCCCCCCCCCCCCCCCCCCCCCCCCCCCCCACCAAAATCCGCGTCAGGGCAGGCCTCGACATTCATCCTGACGCTACAGGGAAGAACACTACGGCCATCCTGTGACCTCAGGGTTAAAATTATGACTATTCTGAAATTGCAGGGTAAATACAGAAGTGCATCCTGAATTCAGGGTAATCAGGATGTTTTGCCCTGATAACGTGGGCCCTGACATGCACTACAGGCGCGCATGCTGACCAAACTGACCAGCGCATTACTTATGTTTGTAGAGATGCAGTTAGTACCATATTCTTACCAGTCCACTAGATTAGGCCTTCTACTTCAACAACACTAGCTTATAACCTTTCCAATCCACATAATTTGGGAGATTTCAAAGTTTCAGTTGTACCTACACATAAGCGTGCATACTGAACAAATCAACCGACGCATTATTCTCCGTGTACAAATACAGTTAATACCATCTGTATTCTCCTTCCCTTTAAATTATACCATTTCCCACCCCCCGACCATGTTTTAACCTATCGGATCTATGTAATTTGGCAGATATAGACATTCCAGTCGTACATGGTACATGCACTACAGGCGCGCATACCGACCAAACTGACCAGCGCATTACTTATGTTTGTAGAGGTACGATTATTACCATATTCTTACCAGTTCATTAGATTAGGCCTTCTACTTAGCACTTGGTCCAAGTGACGAATTGGTCCAAGCGAGCACTTGCTATGGGAACCTATTTGCACAAAGATAAGGGTGGAAAGAGCAGGGTGATTAAATAGTTTGGTTTATTATAGGAGTACAAAAATCCTTCAACTGTTCTTAGTGCGTGCATGGAGCTGAAATATCACTTGTTGGATTGTTCTGTTCCCTGCTGCTCCGTCAAAATATGCTGCTGCCATTGGTCGGAAACCACTCAAGCAGGATCCTAATGGACATTTCAGACTGAGCGGACGTGGCAAATTCTGACGATTTTCCTAAAAGTTGGCACCATAATCTCGTCAACCCGTCAGATGTGTGGCTGGTGCCTTCTCCGATGTGCTGACAAGAGAAGCGCTGGGGGAAGCAGTCGCCAGAAAAAGGTGACAGTTTGTGAAGCGTCTTCTACCGAGGGCACCTCGCCCATAACGCAGTGTTCGGTTTCATCACCACAACCCTGGTTTCTGTCAATGACCGGCTGTTCCGTGGTGTGTCATCTTTTTGTATCTCGCAACCAGACCAAACTAACCGGTCCGTCAATTCTCTTCTGGCAAGCAGACCGCTCTGTAGCAGCTCACATGCTGGCATCCCTTTCTCGCGCTCTTGTTCCAATCCACCCACCCATTTATCCGTCCGTATTACCGTGCCGTACCATTCGTTTTCCCCCTTGGTTCTGTCATTCTTGTCATTGAAAGCTGTGTGACCATCTGTAACTGTAAGTGAGAGAGTTATCCTACGACGTGTCCAGATTTGGCAGCAACGATTTGCTCCCATCTACCTAGCCTGGCGCTGCGTCGCTGATACTAGGTTACTCAGGCGTCCGGTTCCTCTGCCTGCGTCAAGCATTCTCTTCGTGCCGTGGTTGCTATCGTTAGGGTTTCCCTGCCTCACGTGCCATCACTGGTTGATGCGCTCCTGATACGTGCCATGACGACCCGTGTCGGAATCTCAGACCGTTCGATTGCAATCACAAGTTCCGTTTCAGGTAGTCGCCGAAGCACTGTTGTTCTCATCACTCCTCTGACTCTCCTATCCTTTGCGCTGCCGTATCAGGTTCACTGCATACAGTCGATGCAGTTGACGAGTATGCCATACCCTTCAGTCCAAAAACGTCACCCTAAGCTTTCCGGTCAAAGAATCGTCAGAGTCTTATATCGGCAAGATCTCGGTCTTTATCCGTATAGACGTCCGTTCTTCACTGCTGGACCATAGTATTCTCACATTCACAGTTTTAGGTTATGCTGTACATCTAATATGGGTTTCTCTGACAGGGTCGTTATTCTTGTGTATCTTTGTTTTCCTTTTTCGACTTGTATCGGATTGTTCCCTCAGCTGCTTTAACTCTGGTTCATTATCCAATGCACTGCTGCTGCCCATTCACCTCCCACTCCAGAGGTTACTGGATTGCGTCCGAGCCTCCTTCCATCAGCTCGTCGAACCGCGCAAGAGATTAAGAACTCAGGTTCGGGACGAACGCGGCAACGCAATTTGCAATGTCGGTCTCCTGCAGCAACAGCAACAACAGCAGCAGCAGCTGATTGTTCTGCATCAAACGGTCAAGATTTCGCGAGGCAAACATCCGGATGGCTGAACGGCCGCGCGTGCCTGATTTGCGCTGCCCAGGGCTGCGTGTCGTGCGTCGGCGTACCTCCACGTGTCACTCTCCCTTCACCAGTACGCACCCATCAATCCTTCCCCGAAACATCGTACCCGCAAACCACTGCTTTATCAACGGCCTTATCTTTGCATATTTCCCTCTCTTTGTTGCCCTTCCAGGGATGTCGCAGGCGTTACTCCCGCAGACGCGTTTTCGCGCGAGGATCCCAAGGATCCGCAGGGGAGAGGTTCTTAGAGTCGGAATCGGGAGGTTCGGGGGAAAGCGGTTTGGCAGGTGGTAGTAGCGCCGGCGCCAACAGCAGCAGCATCAGCAGCGGAGATTCAGACACTGCGGATCGAAATAGAAGTAATGGTGGAGAGACAGAAGGGAATGGTCGAATTAGCAGCAGCAGTGCCAATGCCAGCAGCAGTGGCGTCACTGGAAATTCAGGCAGTGCGATAGCGAACTCGAATGGAACTGGTAACAGTAACGGAAATGGTGCTGTAACCTCGTTCAACACTGCAGGGTACCCAGGCGGTGCAGGTGGTGATTCCTCTTCTGCTGTCGCTGCACCTCCCGCCGTCACTCCAGACACTCTATGGGAGGTGAGTGGGTCGCAAGTGGAGGGAAAGTAGTCGACGGGGTCCTAGCGAGGGCGAGAGTGCTGGAGAAACGGGGTGCCGGGCGCTGCTGGGCTGGCTCACACCACACCGTCGCTGCATGCTTCTGTTAGGCCTTTGTTCTTGCTCCGAACAAAGAGCAAATCGTTGAGATGACTCATCGTTCCTGATTCATGCGTGCGGAATGTGGGGTGGGTGTGGGGATGGGGATGCTGCTGCTGCAGGAGCTGCTGCCGTGCATCACGTACCTCTCCCCCACGCAGCTGCAAGTCGTCCGCCACGCCTTGAGAGTGAGTCTAACTCTCGCCCTCCTGCTGTCATCTCTATAACACAATCGTCCCGCTGTGTGTTTCTTGCATGGGGTTGCTCCCTTCGCGCGCTCTTGCCCTCGTTTCTCACGCGTTCTGGGCCTCTCGTCCCGCCGCCGGTGCAGCTGCGCCTGCTCTGCTACTGTTGTTCCTTCCTACACTCAAAGTCTCCCTCCCCTCCGCCGTCACAACTTCTGCACTCCCCTCCTCCCCCATCCACCCCCTTCCCACCCTATGTGCGCAACCATAACGCCATCCATGCTGTGTGGTCAGCTGGCGTACAGGGCGCATGACGGGCAGAAGAGGAAGAGCGGCGAGCCGTACATCATTCACCCAGTGGAGGTCGCCCGGATACTGGGCCAGCTGGTGAGTTGGTGGTCATCCCATCTTGCACACATGCATGCATGCGTACTTGCTACATGCGCACATGCACTTATAGCAGTGACATGCGCACAACAGGCAGAAGAGGAAGAGCGGCGAGCCGTACATCATACACCCAGTGGAGGTCGCCCGGATACTGGGCCAGCTGGTGGGTCGGTGGGTCACCCCATCTTGCACACATGCATACATGCTTACATGGATACATGCACACATGCCACGGTATAGTGGAGGATACGGACGTGGTGTCCTTTCAGCAGATTGAGGCCTCGTATGGGCTGACGTCGCGCTCCCCTCCCCCACTCCCGCCCCTTGCTTGCAATCAGGAGATGGACTGGGAGACAGTAGTCGCAGGGCTGTTGCACGACACAGTGGAGGACACGGACGTGGTATCTTTCGAGCAGATCGAAGCCTCGTATGGGCCGGCCGTCAGGCGCATCGTTGAGGGTGAAACCAAGGTGTGTCTCAGAATATGTGTTGTGAGTCGACTCAGAACACGAGGACACGGACGTGGTGTCCTTTGAGCAGATTGAGGCCTCGTATGGGCCCGCCGTCAGGCGCATTGTGGAGGGCGAAACCAAGGTGCGTGGCTCAAGATTTCGAGGAGAATTTGAATGAAACGAACGATTTGAATGGGTGGAAGAATCATGGGGATGGGTGTGTGGATGGGGTTGTGAGTGGTGGTGGAGTGAGGGACTGCTGGGACTAACTCTTGTGGCTGTTTGGTGCTGCTGGCCGGATAAGAAGCTGTTAGGTGTAATACTCTCCCCGCTGCTGTCGACACCCTTCCTGTCCCAATTTGTGTGCCTGGCAGGTGTCGAAGCTGGGCAAGGTGAAGGACGGCAGCAAGGCAGACGTGAAGGCAGACAACCCTCCCCCCTCCCCCCTTCCACATGCCCCCCTCCTGTGTCCCCCTTGTGTGTGACTGCCAGGTGTCGAAGCTGGGCAAGGTGAAGGACGGCAGCAAGGCAGACGTGAAGGCAGACGATCTGCGCCAGATGTTCCTCGCCATGACGGAAGAGGTGTGTTGGCTGTTTCAAATGACTTTTTCAGGTAGCTTGGATGACAGATGATCTCTGCCAGATGTTCCTTGTCATGACAGAAGTGGTGCGTTGTGCTTTTTTGTGCACCACGGTGTGGAGGGAAGCAAGAGGTAGCAGACAGGCTGCAAATTAGTGAGGCAGTTTCCTCTATTCCCTTATTTCCTTTCTCACAGGTCCGTGTGATTATGAGAAAGCTGCCAGATTACACGACATGCATGCGGTTACCACATGATGTGCGATCCTGTGCCATGCCCTATTTCTTTCCCCTCCTCACAGGTCCGTGTGATTATAGTGAAGCTGGCGGACAGGCTACACAACATGCGCACGCTCACGCACATGCCGCCCCACAAGCAGAAGTACATCGCTATGGAGACCCTCAGCGTCTTCGCCCCCCTCGCCCGCCTGCTCGGCATGTACCACATCAAGGTGCGTCTTAGGACGGGACGGTAGAGTTGTGTGAGGAGCATCTGGACGTGAGTGAGCAGCACAGCACATGCTGCGCCTCTGCACTACTCTTGAAACGTTACATAACCCACCCTCTCTCTCCCTCTCTCACCCTCTTCCTTCAGACGGAACTAGAGGACCTCCCATTCCTGTACGCGTATTTCGAGGAGTATCTGGACGTGTCTGAGCGCATGCTGCTCCTCTTCTTGACCCTTTTCAGCGTTTTATATCTCACCTTCTGTCTCCCGCTCTCATCTCATCCTCCCCCCATCAGACGGAGCTGGAGGACCTGTCATTCCGGTATGCATATCCCGAGGAGTATCTGGATGTGTCTGAGCGAATGCTGCACCTCTGCACGCAGCAACAACCCGCTCTGGATGAGGTGCGTATCAGCGCTAACTCTAAACCTTAAATGGGTTCAGTATCAACATGAAAGAAACTTGGTCATTTGGAGCAGCATCCCTCCCTTTCTGTGGTAACTATTCATGTATATACACTTGTCCCATTCCTTGAAACCCCCCCTCCCCCCCCCGCCCCTCCCATCCCAGGCACGTGTGATGCTAGAGGAGGCAATGCGAAAGGACAAGTTTTTGGATCTCATGACTTCAGGGGCGAGGGTGGAGACACGGTGCAAGGAACCTTACAGGTGGGAGATGACGCGGGTGCAAAGTGTCATATGTGTGAGAGATGACACGGTGGGAGTAACTGTACTGTACGTATAAAGAGACATGGTGTATGTAACCTTGGCAAAGTAGCTGCCTTAGTATCCAGTTCGTTCACGTATCCTCCCTTTCTGTGGTAACTTGTCATGATCTTCACTGAGTGTGCACCCGCTGCCCTCCCATGCAAGCATATTCAAGAAGGTGGTGGAAACGGGCGCCAAGGTGGAGAAGATTCACGACATCTCTGAGATCGAATTTCTCCTCTCTGCCTAATACCCAATCCTCCTGCTCTCCTCATCCGCCTCCTCCTCCCAGCATATTCAAGAAGGTGGTGGAGACAGGTGCTAAGGTGGAGAAGATCCACGAGATCTCTCAGACTGAATCTTGAGAAGACCCACAGCATGTCTCCTCTCTTCTCCCTGCTCCCTCCTATCCCTTCTCCCCACCCACCCCTCCCCCTTCCCGCCCCTCCTCATCCCAGCATATTCAAGAAGGTGGTGGAAACGGGCGCCAAGGTGGAGGAGATCCACGAGATCTCAAATGCAGTCTTGAGACTCCTCCTCCTCTCTGCCTAAAACCCATTCCCCCTGCTCTCCCCTTCACCAACCCCCATGCAGCATATTCAAGAAGGTGGTGGAGACGGGCGCCAAGGTGGAGGAGATCCACGAGATCTCGCGATTGGAGTCTTTAGTAGACTAATAATACGTCCCTTCCCTTCTCCCTGTTGCCTGCTCCCTCCTGCCCGCACCCCACCCCCATCACCTCCCGTGCAGCATATTCAAGAAGTTGGTGGGTTCAGGCGCCAATTTGGAGGAGATCCACTCTCAAACTGAGTCTTGAGAAGACTCACAACATGGTTCCTCTCTTCTCTCTGCTCCCTCCTATCCCTCCTCCCCACCCCCCCTCCTCCCTCCATCCCCCTCCCGTGCAGCATATTCAAGAAGGTGGTGGAGACGGGCGCCAAGGTGGAGGAGATTCACGAGATCTCGCAGATCCGCGTGGTGCTCTCCATGGACGATGCGGCCGACCAGCAGGACAGCAGCTCGCGCAACATCGCGCAGCAGGTGAGGACGAAGGGGAGCAATGAGGGGGATGAGGAGGGCGTAGGCGGGAGGAAGGGCGGGTTGAGATCTCGCATATCCGCGTGGTGCTCTTCATGGATGATGCCGCTGACCAGCAGGACAGCAGCTCCAGAAACATTGCCCAGCAGGTAATTAGTGGGGGCCGAGGTGAGGTGGGGAGGAGGAAGGAGTTGAGAGTAGGGTGAGCAGGGGGGGGGGAGGGGAGTGGAGGGATGAGATCTCGCAGATCCGCGTGGTGCTCCCCATGGACGATGCTGCTGACCAGCAGGACAGCAGCTCCCGTAATATTGCCCAGCAGGTGTGTCATGGAGGCCGAGGTGAGGAGAAAAAGGAGGGGAGAGTTGGGGAAGTAGGGGGTAAACAGCGAAGTTGAGGGATGAGATCTCGCAGATCCGCGGTGCTTTCCATGGATGATGCGGCCGATCAGCAGGACAGCTGCTCCCGCAACATCGTCCAGCAGGTGAGAAATGGGGTCCATGGTGGGGGTGGGAAAGGAGTTGGAAGGAGGGGGGGAGTTGGAGGAGCAGGGAGAGAGAGGGGAGTGAAGGGGCAAGATCTCGCAGATCCGCATGGTGCTCTCCATGGACGATGCTGCTGATCAACAGGACAGCAGCTCCAGGAGGAGGAGGAGGAGGAGGAGGAGGAGGAGGGGATAGAGGGGGCGAGATGGGGACTCTGTGTCCTACCATGTAGTGCTTGATTGGTTGGCTGGTCTTAAAGCGACGGTGCACATTTGCCACCCAAAACCCAGAACCCTGGCGAACTGTTACTGCAGATGAAAAGTGTCTGCACGAAATCCTGGTTTTCGCCAGCCAACACTTTCGCGCTGGTTTGCCTGGTTCAAAAAAAAAACTTCTGAACCCAACACTGCCAAAAGTTGCCCGTCGCTTTAAGTGTCTTTCTTAGAAGCCATTTGTGTGCCATCCACCTTCGCCCCTTCTCTTGCAGGTGTCCTACCATGTGTTAGGCCTCGTGCATGCTCTCTGGCGACCTCTCCCAGGCACCGTAAGCCTCTCTTCTCATTTCACGCTGTTGTCACCCATTTTTTTTTCTCTCTTTCCTGTTGCTTCGTGCATGCTTTCGGGCGTCCTATTACATCCTTTCCTCGCCTACGGTGCTACCATATACATTGGCTCGCGGTCTCCTTCCTCCTCTCCCGTTGCTGCCGTGTGTGTCGTGTCATTCCTTCCCCCCTCGCCCCCCTCCCCCTTCCAGGTAAAAGACTACATAGCGACGCCCAAGCCCAACGGGTATCAGAGCCTGCACACCACGGTGCTACCCTTGGGCGCCTCCTCTCTCTTCCCCGTGGAGGTGCAGATCCGCACCGACCACATGGATAAGCTCGCAGAGTGGGGCATCGCTGCTCACCACACCGGCCGCCACCCCCACCTGCTGCTGCACGGCCAGCAGGAGGAGCAGCAGCAGGGGCAGGGGCAGCAGGGGAAGCAGATGAAGACTCAGGGGCAGCAGGGGAAGCAGGAGCGGCAGGGGCAGGTGAATCAGCTAGCTGATGGGTCGGAGGATCTAGCAGGGTTGCTTCTTCCAGGCTTGGATTACTCAACCACAGATGATTCGGAAGGGGATAGTGACAGCTCAGGAAGTGACGATGAGCCGGGCCGTCCCCCTCTTGCCTCTACCATCAGCAGTGTTGCGGTGTGTGGGGGGGTGACTGAGACGCAGAGCAGCTGGGGCAACGACGCTGACGTGGCGAGGCGGGTGAGCTGGCTGAACTCGATTCGCGAGTGGCAGGAGGAGTTTGTGGGGGCGATCAGCGCGCGGGAGTTTGTGGATACGGTCACGTGCGACCTGTTTGGGTCAAGGATCTTTGTGTTCACGCCCAAGGGGGAGGTGAAGAACCTACCCAAGGGCGCCACTGTGATTGACTACGCCTACCATATCCACACGGACGTCGGCAACCGAATGGTGGCCGCCAAGGTGAGACGTGTGAAATTAATCAGACTGCTTTACTTGCACGTGCAACCTGTTTGGGTCGCGGATCTTCGGGTTTAGCAATTGGCAACCTTGTCCCCCCCACTTTCGCCCTTTTCATTGGATCTCTAATCGACTCAAAATACTTCCTATCCCTTCTCTCCCCGTCTTCTCCCATTCCCCGACACCTGTCGTGCCAGGTGAATGGCAATTTCGTCCCGCCCACGTACGCTCTGTCCAATGGGGAGGTCGTTGAGGTTCTCACATACAAGGTAAGGCCTGTAAGCCAACTTCGCATATGTTGCTTTAGGCACTTCAAAGATGATCATTTGTTTGCTGCCTATGGAAGTTCACTGGGGTTCTCACATACAACGTGAGTCGTGTAAGGCACCCCCCCCCTGCCTCTACTCTTCCATGTCTGCTGCCCCTCCCCACAAAACCCAAGCTAGCCTGTCTGTGCTTCACTTGCCTCTCCCACTCCCATCCTCCCTGCTTTCGCTTTCTTTGCGCAGGGCGGGTCGGGTGGTTCCCGCAAGGGCTTTAAGCAACGCCAGCAGTGGCTGCAGCACGCCAAGACGAGAAGCGCCAGGCACAAGCTCACCAAGGTATGGCAAGGGCTTGCAGTTTGCATTGTGCAGTGCGGTACTTGCGGACGCAGGGTGTGCTGAAAGCATAGTTCGGAAGGTTCCAAAAAGCTGATGCGTGTCTTGAGTCGACTCAAAGCTGATGCGTGTCTGCAATTCTATGCTCTTTGTTTGCACGGTGCTGTATTTGTGGGAGCGGGGGTGCTGAAGTCGAGCCCAAAAAAGCATGCAACATTGATGCATATCGTATTTGCTAATGAATCTCTTTTGTTTGCATTGTGCAGTATTTGCGGGAGCAGGGCGCGCTGAATTCGCATGAGATCACGGCAGACCGAATCAACGAGTTCCTCATCGACCTGCAATCGGCAGACGCCCGCACTGCTGCTAGTAGCAGCAGCAGCACTGCCACCACCAGCAGCAATAGCAGCAGTCGCAGTGGCAGTAACAGCAGTGTTGGCAGCGGCAGCAGCGTCGTGTCTGGCAGTAACAATGGATCGGCTTCTCTGCCTCTCTTTTCAGATTCCCTTATTCCCACCAGCCAGCCCACTCAATCACCCTCCATACAGTCACCATCATCATCACTCCCATTCGACTTCTCCCCATCCACCACCCCCTCAGCCGCCCCTTCCCCCCGCTCCCGCCCTCTCTCATCCCCACCATCCGCCACAAAGGCTGTTCCCCAGACTCCCAACAAGGGGAGGCAGGGGCGATTGGCAGTGCAAGAGGGAGAAGCAGGTACGGGGTCTAGAAAAGGGCGGTCAGGCGAGGTGGAGAGGAGTATAGATGGTACATTGGGCGGGAGAGAGGTGGAACTAGGCAGGGCTGAATCGGGGAAAGTGGGATCTGAGACAGGGGCAGCTGGTGAAAGAGGCTCAGAGGGTTTGCGGTTTTCTGATGACGGGGCTGCTGCTGACGTGGCGTCTGCTCGGCTGGCGGCGGGCGATGCTGACGTGTCACTGGCTAGCGCTGATGTGGAGCTGTCACGAGGCAGGAGCAGAGATGACGTGGACGGGAGTGTTGGTGCCGGGGTAGGGAGCAGAGAGGGGGTAGATGAGCTAGTGTCACGGCTGTTGGAGGGATTAACAGGGGAAGCACAGTTGGATGGAGGTGGGGGTGGTGGAGAGACGAGCGTGGTGGGAAGAGGGAAGGGAGAGGGCAACGGCATGGCTGGTCCACAGGCAGTAGGCCCCTCGCCTCAACCACAAGACAAGACGAGAGGATCAGCGGCAGCAGCCACGCCAGCAGTAGCAGCAGTACCGGAGCCAACAGCAGCAGGTCTCCAGGCAATGGCAGCAGAAGCAACAGCTGCTGTTGATAGGGCTGAAAGCATATCAGTAGAGCCCGCAGGGTCGTCAGGGAGAGGGAGGGCGTCGGAGGGAGGGGGCGCGTGTGTGGATGCGTTTGCGGAGTTTGAGGAGTGGCAGACGCAGACTGTTGCCATGTGGCAGTTCCTGAGTGGCCGCAGAAAGGTGGTGCTGTGGCTGGCCGTGCAGTGTTACGACCGCACAGGTGAGTGCAGTCAAGTGCTTGTCAGTCAACGGTGGTGGCTTGGTGGGTGGGGGTGTGTCAGTCAACGGTGGTGCTGACTCTTTTTCCATGTGCGTCTGCAGGGATGCTGGCGGAAGTTTCCAAGATAGTGACGGAATCTGGCCTGCTCATCTGTACACATGCGGTGAGCTGGGCCTGCATACCTGCACCTTACAATCGCTCTCATGGTTTGTTTGTTCAATTTTCTCAACATTGCTTTCACATATACACTCTTGACTACCAATTTTTACCTCTCGTTTCTTCAGTGTCTCTGATTTTTTTTCTGCCGTTAATCCCCGCTTGCTCTAATTGCCCTCGCTTTCTTCTCTTCTCCACACCGCCACGAACAGGGGCGCACCAACCAGGAGGCGGGCACGGGAGTAATGTTATTCGAGGTTGACGGGCTGGACCCTGATTTCGTAAGTGCAATTCATGCACCCCGTCTGCTCCCCCCACCTCTTCCACTAATCTTCTTCCTACCCGGCCCAGACTCCCTCCCCTCTCCTGTTTCCTACTTATGCCTTATCCATCTCGCTCTCCTCGGCTCATTGCTTGACCTCTATTTATGGTGATTGTGGTACTGAAAATGCAAAGGAACACAATTGAGCCTCACTCCTGTCCTTATGGGGATTGTTCCCATCCATTTTCTACTCTTGGGCATGGCTATCACTGCCGTGTCGGCATGGCATGGCATTCCGCATGGCACGGACGGCACGTCATGGCCGTTGGCATGGCATGGCATGGCGCGTCATGGCAGGACGTGATAAGCGATAAGCTGCTGGGCGTGGATGGTGTTCTGAGCTTCGCCCTTGGCTGCACCCTCGCTAACTCATCCCGCTTCTGGCCTTGGAGCAAGTGACATGCTGGGAAGGGGTGTGGTGCAAGTGAGATGGTGAAGAGGCATGGAGCAAGTGACATGCAGTGAGACGGTGTGCTCAGCTTAATCCTGGGCTGCGCCCTTGCCAACTCCTCCCGCTTCTGGCCCTGGAGCAAGTGACATGCGGTGAAGTGGTGTGGTGCAACGACACGTGCAGCTGACCAAGAGATTTCTGGGAATGAGGCATGCAGCAACATGGCGTTGAGTGATGAACAAGACGAGTGCCGCCAAACGAGTGCTTCCTAAGTGACCCTGTCAACCTCTCTTGGTGTTCGGGCCTGGAGCGGGTGTGGTGTGGTACGATGCAGTACAGTGCGGTGAAATGACTTGCAGCTGTACCCTTGTGACGCCGTGGATTCGATTTGCTGTGCCACACATAGAAGGGAACTCCCACCTGTGTGGCATGGTGTTAGTCGTGACACCATGCTTTTCTGCGCCATGAACCAAGACATCGCCCATGCATCCAACATTGCACAAGTCACATGGCAAGTGACACACTGACTGGCACTCTGCTTAGCTGTGTGATGCGTGAAAGTGAACTAGAGGGCTGCAGCTGTTAGTTACAGGACAGACCGATTGACAGGCTGTGGCAAGCCTTGTAGTACAGTCAGGACTGGGGATGGGATGTGTGTCTGATGTTGGGTGTCAACTTATACTAGGCCTGTGGGATTGGGTGTGGGATAGGCCTTTGGGCGTGAGTGAGACTTGCAGAGGCAGGATAGTGTTAGCAAGGTCATGAGTAGGCGACATGACATGAACCTTTGACTTTGTTATGGCGCCATAGGGAAAAGGCATGCCGCATTGCATGCCTGCTCTAGGACAAACTCTGTAATGAAGAAGGGAAGTACCTGTAGGCATCTGACATGTGAATAACTGTCCATCTGTAGGGTTTGTACAAGTTCAGCTATGTGTGCAAATAGTGTATACTTACTCTCTGCCGCACTGTGTGAAGAAGGAACCCTAAAACGAGTACAGCACTTCCAGAATCTCCCAGCCACCTTGAATTACCTGCGGGGAAATTTTCGATAATGGCAGTCTGGTCATCACATTTTGCTGCCCAGTGACCAGTCCCCATCGCCCCTGCCATTTCTTCCTCCGCCATGCCGCTTTCGCGAGCTTGCGCTGCCGCCCTCGCCCCCTCCCCCGCCTCTTTTACTTGCGCCAATTCGCTCCCCGCATTCCTTCAGCGCGCTGCTGCTGCTCCTTCCGCCGTTCCGCTGCGCCTCAGCGCAACACCCAGCTGCCCATCCACCTCGGCATTCGACGGTCTAAGGTCGCTTCGGCATCGCACAACTAGCCCCGCGCAGCGCACATCGCTCCGCTCCCGCACTTGCGCTCCGCGCGCAATGGCATCCGCGGAAGTGATCCCCGCGGTGATAATCGGCGCGGGGCGCGTGGGGCAGGCGCTGGAGAAGATGGGCGGGGGGCGGGACGTGGTGGTGCGGCGCGGGGAGAAGGTCCCGGAACGCGGGGAGGGACCGATCATCGTGTGCACGCGGAACGATGCGCTTGACGCTGTCGTTGATGCAGTGCCGGAATCCAGGAGGGAAGGTAAGCGGGATGCTGGAGTTGAGAATTTCTGAGGCGTCTCAAAAGTTGTGTACACGCGGAACGATGCTCTTGACGCGGTCGTTGATGCTGTGCCGGAATCCAGGAGGGAAGGTAAGCGGGATGCTGGATTTGAGGATATTTGAGGCGTCTCAAAAGTTGTGTACACGCGGAACGATGCTCTTGACGCGGTCGTTGATGCTGTGCCGGAATCCAGGAGGGAAGGTAAGCGGGATGCTGGATTTGAGGATATTTGAGGCGTCTCAAAAAGTTGCGTGCACGCGGAACGATGCTCTTGACGCGGTCGTTGATGCTGTGCCAGAATCCAGGAGGGAAGGTGAGCGGTATGCTGGAATCGAGGAGAGGAAATGCTGGAATAGAGGCGACAAGGTACATTGGGAACGAGTTCCACTCGACCCATGGCTCGCTTCTGTGGGTCTGCAGGAGTGCACTCCTGTTCAAATGCTCATGTTCAATTCCTCCCCTATTTCCCACTTCCTCCACCCCCGTTTTGCCAGACCTGGTGTTTATCCAGAACGGCATGCTGGACCCATGGCTCGCCTCAAGGGGTCTGCAGGACGCCACGCAGGTGCTCGTGTATTTCGCCGTGGCCAAGGCGGGCGAGATGCGTGTGTATCAATGCTCCTCCCCTCCCTACCCCCGGTTCCCTGTACCCCCTCTTTCCTCTACCTCCGTGCAGATCTGGTGTTCATTCAGGACGGCATGCTGGACCCCTGGTTGGCATCTAGGGGTCTTCAAGACGCCACGCAGGTGCTCGTGTACTTTGCCGTGGCCAAGGCAGGTTGCATGCTTGTGTATCATTCACCTTCCCCCTATGCGCTCCCTCTGTTCCATCCCTTGTCCCTCTTCCAGATCTGGTGTTCATTCAGAACGGCATGCTCGACCCTTGCCTCGCCTCAAGGGGTCTCCAAGACGCCTCGCAGGTGCTCGTGTACTTCGCCGTGGCCAAGGCGGGCGACCCACCTCTGGTCTGGATGGCATCACATCCCTCCCTCCACTCCCTTGCGGTTTCGTCTCCCCTGCATGCAGATCTGGTGTTTATTCAGAACGGCATGCTCGACCCCTGGTTGACGTCTAGGGGTCTGCAGGACGCCACTCAAGTGCTCGTGTATTTCGCCGTGGCCAAGGCGGGCGACCCCCCTCTGGACGGCATCACGGACGTCAATCCCGAGGGGCTCACTGCTGCCACTGGCAAGTGGGCGGAAGCTGTTGCGGCTAGACTGAAATCGGCTGGATTGAGCTGTAAGGTGAGAGCATATGGTCAGCTGGTGCATATGGTGACCCACCTCTGGATGGCATCACGGACGTCAATCCCGAGGGGCTCACTGCTGCTACCGGCAAGTGGGCTGATGCCGTAGCTGCAAGGCTGAAATCAGCAGGTCTCTCTCAGCTGCAAGGTGAGAGAGGCAAGGGAGTAGAGCCGCTTTCAAGCATAATGACAATCCCGAGGGGCTCACCGCTGCCACCGGCAAGTGGGCTGAGGCCGTAGCTGCTAGGCTCAAGTCTGCAGGGCTCAGCTACAAGGTGAGAAAGGGGGGAATTCCGTCTGGTCAATCCCGAGGAGCACATTGCTACCACTGGCAAGTGTGTCGAGATTGCATATGCCCTTGCCTTCCCCTCCCGCTACTAATGCAGGTGCTCTCCCCATCGGCCTTCCGCCGGCCATCAGCTGGAGAAGCTGATGTGGATCTCAAGGGCGCCTCAGATTAGTCCTCTTTCCTTCCCCCCTTCAATCCTGGGTCCCCCCCACCCTCCGTTGATGGCAGGTGCTCTCCCCGTCGGCCTTCCGTCGGCCGCAACTGGAGAAGCTGATGTGGTTTTGCGCGTTCATTCTGGTGGGAAAGAGCTTAGAGGCGTCTCCCCCTTCCCCACCTCCCTTCCCATACCTCCCTCAACCGCAGGTGCTCTCCCCGTCAGCCTTCCGTCGGCCTCAACTGGAGAAGCTGATGTGGATTTGCGCGTTCATGCTGGTGGGAGCGAGGAATGGCGGCATCACCGTGGGCGAGGTGGAGAGCCAACACAGGGAGGCCGTGACTCTGCTCATCAACGAGCTCGCTGCGGCTGCTGTGGCGGCTGGGGCGGTGGATGGGTTTGACGAGGGGTTGGTGGAGCGACTGTGTGCGTACGCTCGCTCCGTCGCTCACTTCCCCACGGCTGTTAAAGAGGTACGGTTGTTGTTGCTGCTTCTGCTGCTGCTGCCACCCGTGCTGTTATGGTGGCTGGGCCTGTGGATGGGTTTGATGAGGGACTCGTGGTTCGACTTTGTGCCTATAACACCTCTCACGCCGCAGTGTGAAAAGTGGTTCAAGGGTTGGTTACGGAATATGCTACATCAGTTTTCAAATCTTATGGTGTTTCTCCTTATTATCCCCTGCCCCAAATGGCCCCTATGTCTTTTCATGCCCCCGTGCTACCCACCCCATGTCCCCCATGGCTCCCATGCTCCTCATGGCTTATGCTAACAGTCACATCTCCCCCATCCCCATATGCTCTTCACATGTTCCCCCATGCTTCTCCCATGCCGTTCCCCACAGTTTGAGTGGCGCAACGGCTGGTTCTACAGCATGTCAAAAGCCGCAGTGGCAGCCGGCAAGCCGGACCCTTGCCCTTTGCACTCTGCTTGGTTGGTGGAGTTGGGAGCTGCCCCTCTTCCACAATGAGTGGGTAACATGACAAGTTGCAAATTGCTGCGTGCCAGGAAGTCCTTTTGGTAATGGTATTTACTACCGTAACGATAATACGCAGAGATATCAAATACATGAGGTGTACGGTTTTGAGGGAGCTGAATGATTTTTATTGATTGAGCTTATTTACTTTCCCTTTTCAATATAATGTGAAGCATACTAGACTACGGTACCCTACCCTCTCATTTTTTAATGAGTGTTCTGATGCAGGGGAATTTTGTGGGTGTGGTCAGTGGTGGCGATGCTTTTGCTGGATTGCGGGCTGAAAAGCGAGCATCCTTCGCCAATCAGGGGGTCCTAAGATTGTCAATCCACGGCCCGTGGCCTCCGGAGTGCCACCTCACTGTTCTTCCCTGCTTACGTGCCTGGCTTTGATTCATCCCCCAACCTTTAGGGCCCCCACAAACTTGCGGTATGGGTGACCAAGCCAGCTAGTAGCAAATCAAGCATCTGAGCCTTTGGATGATGCATCTTTGCCGTTCCGGAACGCATCCGACGGTTGTCGTTGGACCTCTGTTGTGGAAAGCTATCTGGGTCAGCTGGGCAAAACATCGGCTTGTTCTGATGCGTCTCAAAACAAGGCAACTATTGCAACATTGATTTGTACTCAGTGAGATTTCTGAAACTAACAGCTGGTCTGGTTCTCAGCTTTGCTTGCAGTTAGCCTCAATACGTTGTACAGCAACCATGGCTGCCACCATGACCAGCTGCGTGCTCTCCTCCGCCGCGTCCCTCGCTGGCTGCCAAATTGCGGCTCCCCGTCAACAGCAGACCGTCAGGCGGTCGCTCGCCGCTGTCCGCTGCGAGGCCGCGTCATCGGACGACAAGCACGTCGTGTCCCGGCGATCAGCAACTGCTCTCGGCCTAGCTGCCCTTCTCGCTGCCATCCCCGCTTCTTCCGCTTCTGCTAAAGACATCCCTCTTTTCGGCATTAGGAGGAAGGCTGTTGAGGAGGAGGCTCCCGCTGCTGCTCCAGTGGCTGCTCCCGTGGTTGCCTCGTCTCCCGCTGCTCCCGTTGTTGCTCCCTCCGTCGGTGTCCCAGTCACGTCGGAGAGCGACATTCCCGCTGAGACCCAGGCTGTCGCCGTTGCTGCTGTGGAGGTCGTGGCTGTGCTTACCGCTGGCGCCATCGTCAAGTCGGTGACTTCTTAAGAATGTCGATATATAAGTAAAAACCGTGTACCTACACTTATCTTTAAATATATCCCAGTTCCACTTGCATTTTTGTGTGGTTGCTGTGGTGATTGTTGGGGATTCTACGGAGCGTAACCGCAAATTCCCTGTGGCACATCAGGCGTAAGTACTTGTTCCACGGCCCCACGGCCCCTAGCTGCGTCTCCGTTTCGAGCATTGGGTTGAGGGAACTATGGTTAGAGGTGCATGTTGCCAGCGTTGACCAGTCTGGAAACCTACCGCAACCACACGTTTTCTTCATGCTTGTGCTAGGTTATCTGGGGACAAAGCACACACTGATTCAGCCAGCAATGTGCGGGTCTTAGATGCTGGACGGTGGACAGGGAAGGGAAGGATTAGAGGCTTGATAATTAGACAACAGGTGTTCTTCAGATGCCTAATGGAAACTGGAGAGCATGTAGACATTGGCTAAGATGGTTTGTGCAGGTATGGCGATATGCTGCAACCTATCATGATATTTCTATGAAGGTGACTAGTTCTAGAAAGTGTGTTTTCAGACATTGAAACTCCAGAGAAAGTTGAAGTCGGAATGACGATTACATTTGATTCAGATTATACTGCATTAATCTTAGGGTCATACGAGTGGGAACAACTAAATCGCGTACGGCAGGGGGGTTCTTGTTTCCCGCACGAACCAGAAATAGACGAATTGCACAGAACATAGAGCTTACTCGTATTTCACGTCCCGACTTTCGAAATTATGGCGGAAGCTCAGCCGTCCAAGCCATTAGACGAGCCTGACGACGCGCGGAAGGTTGACGTTCAGCCGGTAGAATCAACGGCAGAAGCTGGTAAAGACGTTTCGGCAATTTCAGGCCGTGGATGGTTCTTCCTAGACGTTAACCAGCAGAATCAAGGGCCTTACCCAGAGGACCAGGTTCCCGGTACGTCTGCTGTCCTCTTAATACTTGACAATTGCTACGTTTGCCTTTGCTCGAGTCGCTAAATATAGTATCGCGAATGGGTAGTCGCTAAAGCCCCCTACTCATGCCGATTTTCAGAGTACGAACGAAACGGCCGTACATTTTCTAGACATAAAGCATTCTGACAGACTGTGTTTACCCTTGCCTTGCTTTCAGTATCTGACTCCAATTAGCTGAACTCGTTACTCCAACCTGTAATTGATTTCAGGTCTTCTTGCGTACAACTATGTAACGCCTGACACTCTCTTCTGGGCAGAAGGCTGCGCGGAGTGGCTGCCACTGAAAATAATTCCTGAATTCGCTGCAGCTTGCGCTGCTGGTGCCAGTGCTGCTGCGTCTGAGCCAGCAGCAGGAGTAGCAGGAGAAGGAGAAACAGCAGCAGCAGGGGTAGCAGCAGCAGCGTCAGCGGCTGCAGCAGGGAATGGAGCGGCTTCAAATGCTGCAGCAGGCACAGAAACAACCGGTGGGGAAATCAAGGCTGGTAGGACTTGGAAATGGGGGGTTCCTGCTGGTGATGGGGGAAAGGGGAAGGGGAATGGGAAGGGGAAGGGGAAGGAGAAAGGGGTCGGGGATGGGGGAGGAGGGGGGGAAGGGAGAGCGGAAGATGAGGAGATGCGGAAGTTCCTGGCGGAGGTGAAACGGGCAGAGGCGGAAGCAGCTGCTGCGAAACGGGCAGCGAGAAAGAGAGGGCGGGTGGTCGCTGCCTTAGCCCATGGCGCTGATGCTGACGTGGAGGAGGAAGAAGAGGAGGAGGAGGAGGAGGAGGAGGAAGAGGAGGAGGATGAGGGAGAGGGGGAGGAGGGTGGGGAGGCAGAGGAGGGGGAGGGGGAAGGAAGGAAGGGGCAGGAAGGTGGAAATGCGGATGTGGAAATGACAACTGCAGACGCACAAGAGGGGAAGGGGCAGCTGCAGGGGCAGGGGAAAGGGGAAGGGCGGCAGGGGCAAGGGCAGGGGGAGGAGGGGGATCCAGCAGAGGGGGACCAATTTGAGGATGACGATGGCACGATATACCGCTGGGATGCCCGCATGCGCGTGTGGGTGCCGCTGGTGAGTGAGTCGGTCCATTATATGTTGCTACACTAAGCTTGCCACTTCGTCTACCTTCCTCGAAATATCCCCACTCCAGTCCTCGTAACCCCGCTGTTTCCATGCCTTGCTTTCTCCTGCCTTCTTGGTCACTGCTGTCTTACGGCTTCCAGGGGGAAGAAGGAGCAGCAGCAGCAGCAGCAGCAGCAGGAGGAGCAGGAGGAGCAGCAGCGGTACCAGATGCAGCAGCAGGGTTACCAGGTTACGACCCAGAGCAGATGGTATTTGTGGAGGACGAGGAGGTTATCCCCTCTCTTGACGCTGCCATTGCTGCTGCTGTTGCTGAGAGGGAACGGGCAGAGGCGAGTGAGGAGGAGGAGATGGGGGAGGGAAGAGGGGGGGACGGGGAGCGTGGGGGGAAGAAGTGGGGGAAGGGCGGGGAGAAGGAGAAAGGGAAGGGGAAGGGGTGGAAGAAGGGGGAGAAACGAGGCGGGGGTGGGAAGGGGGAGGAAGGAGGAGGGGAGGAGGGGGGGAAGCATTGGGGAGAGATGGAAGGGGGTGGGAAGGGCAAGGAGGGGGGGAAAGAGGGGGCAGGGAAGAAGGAGCAAGGGCAAGAGAAGGAACATGTGGAGACACGCAAGGAGCTTCAAAAGAAGGTCAGTGGGTGGGCTTGGCGTTTCTTATTGAAGACACACCCTCCTGGTCTCGTGTTTTTTATTGTAGTGGTGGTTGGTTTGAATGGGCAAGAAAATCAGCGTGTAGAAACACTAAAGGAGCTACAGAAGAGAGTGGTTTGAGTTGAAGGTCAACACGAGTGTGTACGTCACAGGCCTGCATCTTACCTTCTCCTTTCCCTACTCTCTGTTTTCTCCCTCTCCCTCTCCTCTCTCACTCTCTCCCCCTCTCCTCTCTCCCTGTCCCCAATCCAGGTGACCAATAACGAGCCAAACGAGTGGTTTGAGTTGAAGGTCAACACGAGTGTGTACGTCACAGGCCTGCCCCATGACACTAACGAGGATGAGGTGAGTTGCTGGTGAGGCGCCTTAGAGGCCAAGAGAGGGGCATTTTGAAGAGCAGTATGAGTGAATGGATGAGTTGAAGGTTAACACGAGCGTGTACGTCACAGGCCTGCCTCACGATACCAACGAGGACGAGGTGGGGCGCCTGTAGCGAGTACAGGGTGTAACAGTATGTTTTGTACAGGGTGTACATCTCATATTCATGTGTACGTACCCGTGTGTGTGTGTTTGGTGGGTCATGTCAGTGCAACTGCGTTTGCCCCTTAACTCCCTGCTTATTTTCTCCGATTCTTGTTTCCCTGTATGGCAGGTGGGCGAGGTGTTTTCCAAGTGTGGGCTTATCAAAGAGGTAAGAACCAATTACATCAAGCATTCCCTTTTCAATTACGGACCAATCAAGAGGTATGGAAAGCACCAAGGGGTGTATACGATATGATTTAACCAGCTAATTGCCTCCTGTCCGTTGCTTCTGTTTCCTTTCTTTGATCCTGGTTCCCTACCTTTTGTCGTGGTTTGCCAGGATTTGGACACGGGCAAGCAGCGGGTGAAGCTGTATCGGGACAAAGCAACGGGCGAGCTCAAGGGCGATGGGCTCATCACCTTCCTCAAGGTCAGTCTGCTTATGCTCAAGTCCAGCCTGGCTGCATTGCTAAGGTAAGAGGACTTGGCGTTTAGAAGCTGGCTGTATCGTGACAAGGCAACAACAGGCGAGCTCAAGGGCGATGGGCTCATCACACTCCTCAAGGTAAAAACCAGTTGCTTTGCTAAAGGTAATCCTGCTTGCGTTCCTTATTAAAGTCGCTTATGAGAATTCCTGAAGAGGTTTGATTCTGTTCATCCTCCGCCTCCCTGTTTCCCTCTCCAGCAGCCCTCAGTTTATTTAGCGCTCAAGGTTTTAGACGGCACTTCCCTGAGACTAGGCCACAAGCATCCCCCCTGCCCCTTCCCGTCCTCCCATCCTCCCCTTGCCCCATCCAACCGCCCTCAGTGGATCTTGCACTAAAGATTCTGGACGGCACTTCCCTGAGACTAGGCAACAAGCAGCCTCCCTCCCTGTTCCCCCCTCCCCTTCCCCTCCTCTTCATCCCCCTTTTCCTCCCTCCAGCCGCCCTCAGTGGATCTAGCTCTCAAGATTTTGGACGGCACTCCTCTGAGACTAGGAGATAAGCAGCCCATGTCTGTGACCCTCGCCAAGTTCGAGCAGAAAGGTGAGAGAGTGGTGGTGAGTGGTAGTGAGTGGTAGTGAGTGGTGAGTCTCTCTGAGACTAGGCGACAAGATAAGCAGCCCATGTCTGTGACCTTCGAGCAGAAAGGTGAGAGAGTGGTGGTGAGTGGTAGTGAGTGGTGGTGAGTGGTGAGTCTCTCTGAGACTAGGAGACAGGACAAGCAGCCCATGTCTGTGACCCTGGCCAAGTTCGAGCAGAAAGGTGAGAGTAGCGAGTGGTGGTGAGTGGTGAGTCTCTCTGAGACTAGGCGACAAGCAGCCCATGTCTGTGACCCTGGCCAAGTTCGAGCAGAAAGGTGAGTGGTGGTGAGTGGTGGTGAGTGGTGGTGAGTGGTGGTGAGTGGTGGTGAGTGGTGGTGAGTGGTGGTGATGGTATGGTAGTGAAGGTCGCCGCGTGCTGCAAGGTTCATCAACTCCACGTTACCTAGAACCTCCTTGTTTTTTGAGACATCTCAAAAATACCCTTTATACACATTGATACTCCACATTACGTGAAACCTCCTTGTTTTTCCACGTCCCACCCACCTCGTTTCCAATTCCACCTCGTCCACGTTCACATTGTGGTGAAGATACATGGACTATATCTTCCTATGTGATGAGACTGTTTTTAGGTCCTCTCAAAAGTTCTTCCATATCTCCCTTGCCATTCGTCTCCTCCACCTCCCCTCTGTCTTCCAGGCAATGTATTTGTAAAGAAAGCAAGCGACAAGAACAAGAAGAAGAAACTCAAGAAGCTGGAAGCCAAGGTGCTGGGATGGGGTGAGTGAATGCTGCACGCGCAGGTGCTGGCATCAGGTGAATGCTGCACGCGCTCACGTGGGTCATGGGTTGCTGTGTGATGGCAATGTGTTTGTCAAGAAGGCGAGTGACAAGAACAAGAAGAAGAAACTCAAGAAGCTGGAAGCCAAGGTGCTCGGATGGGGTGAGTGAATGCTGCACGCGCAGGTGCTGGCATTAGGTGAATGCTGCACGCGCTCACGTGGGTCATGGGTTGCTGTGTGATGGCAATGTGTTTGTCAAGAAGGCGAGAGACAAGAACAAGAAGAAGAAACTCAAGAAGCTGGAAGCCAAGGTGCTGGGATGGGGTGAGTTCTTGATGCCTTATTTTGAGGTGCTTCATAGATTGTCTCACTTAACTATTGGCACCTCAAAATATCTCGCTTGGTGCTGGGATGGGGTAGGTTGATTCTTGATGTGCCATGTTCACTCAATCTACTTCCCTTCCTCCCCTCCACTTCGCGTCGTGGCGAATTTGTTTGTCGATTTTGCTTTCCCTCTTTCTCATGACAACGCCAAGCACACCCTCCCCATGACAGTCGCGCTCTTCCACATGCCCACATGCGATGAGGTGGTCAACTACCCCTCACTGCTCTTTGAATCTCTGTCACCTGGTCCTCTTTCTCTCCCCAACCCTTCTCGCCCTTTCAGGTGGATCCGACAATGCCAAGCACACCCTCCCCATGACAGTCGCGCTCTTTCACATGCTCACACGAGATGAGGTGGTTAATGACCCCTCACTGCTCTCTGAAACTCAGTCACCTGGCCCTTGCTGCGTGTACCCTTCCATCCTCCCCACCCTTTCAGGCGGGTCTGACAATGCCAAGCACACCCTCCCCATGACAGTCGCGCTCTTTCACATGCTCACACGAGATGAGGTGGTTAATGACCCCTCACTGCTCTCTGAAACTCAGTCACCTGGCCCTTGCTGCGTGTACCCTTCCATCCTCCCCACCCTTTCAGGCGGGTCTGACAATGCCAAGCACACCCTCCCCATGACAGTCGCGCTCTTTCACATGCTCACACGAGATGAGGTGGTTAATGACCCCTCACTGCTCTCTGAAACTCAGTCACCTGGCCCTTGCTGCGTGTACCCTTCCATCCTCCCCACCCTTTCAGGCGGGTCTGACAATGCCAAGCACACCCTCCCCATGACAGTCGCGCTCTTTCACATGCTCACACGAGATGAGGTGGTTAATGACCCCTCACTGCTCTCTGAAACTCAGTCACCTGGCCCTTGCTGCGTGTACCCTTCCATCCTCCCCACCCTTTCAGGCGGGTCTGACAATGCCAAGCACACCCTCCCCATGACAGTCGCGCTCTTTCACATGCTCACACGAGATGAGGTGGTTAATGACCCCTCACTGCTCTCTGAAACTCAGTCACCTGGCCCTTGCTGCGTGTACCCTTCCATCCTCCCCACCCTTTCAGGCGGGTCTGACAATGCCAAGCACACCCTCCCCATGACAGTCGCGCTCTTTCACATGCTCACACGAGATGAGGTGGTTAATGACCCCTCACTGCTCTCTGAAACTCAGTCACCTGGCCCTTGCTGCGTGTACCCTTCCATCCTCCCCACCCTTTCAGGCGGGTCTGACAATGCCAAGCACACCCTCCCCATGACAGTCGCGCTCTTTCACATGCTCACACGAGATGAGGTGGTTAATGACCCCTCACTGCTCTCTGAAACTCAGTCACCTGGCCCTTGCTGCGTGTACCCTTCCATCCTCCCCACCCTTTCAGGCGGGTCTGACAATGCCAAGCACACCCTCCCCATGACAGTCGCGCTCTTTCACATGCTCACACGAGATGAAGTTGTCAATGACCCCTCACTGCCGGTGGAGCTAGAGGCGGAGGTGCGGGAGGAGTGCGCCAAGATGGGGGTCGTGGAGCGAGTCAAGGTGAGAAGAGGGTTCATGATATGTGGTTTGGGGTTCAGGGTTCTTAACTCAACTCAGTAGCCTCGTCAGATATTAAGAAAGCACACTCACCCACCTGGCCCCTAGCTACTGCTGTAGCTAGAAGCAGATGTGCAGGAAGAGTGTGCCAAGATGGGGGGGGTGGAGTAAGTCAAGATGAGAAGCAAGATATGAAAAAAGTTTAGCAAACAATTTCTTTCTCCTCGGCCTCGCACACACTGACTTTGTTCCCAACCTCTTCTTCTGCCAACCTCCCACATCCTCCCAATTTTCAACTCCCTTATGCCATCAGGTATACCCCAATCACCCAGACAGCATGGTGACAGTGAGGTTCAAGGACAAGGCAGGTGCTTTCCGCTCCGCCTCGCCTCACAGCATCAACTATTTTCCTCTCCCTCCCAATACCGCCCCACCTTCTCTTCATTTCATGGTGCCACCAGGTGTACCCCAACCATCCAGACGGAGTGGTGACAGTGAGGTTCAAGGACAAGGCAGCTGCTTTCAAGTGCATAGAAGTCATGAACGGGCGATGGTGAGTGGTGAAGAGCCTTGGTGAGTGGTGAATGGCAATTGTGAGTGGTGAAGAGCGGTGATGAGTGGTGACAGTGAGGTTCAATGACAAGGCAGCTGCTTTCAAGTGCATAGAAGTCATGAACGTGCGATGGTGCGTGGTGAAGAGTGATGGTGAGTGGTGAATGGAAGTGGTGAGTGCTGAATGGCCGATGGCGAGTGGTGGAGGGCAATGGTGAGTGGTGACAGTCAATTTCAAGGACAAAGCTACCATTACCATTACCATTACCATTACCACTATCATTACCATTACCATTACCACTACCATTACCATTACCACTACCATTACCACTACCACTACCACTACCATTACCATTACCATTACCATTACCGTTACCATTACCATTATCATTACCATTATCTCTACCACTACCACTACCATTACCATTACCGTTATCATTACGACTACCATTACCATTACCGTTGTCATTACCATTACCATTACCATTACTGTTACCGTTACCGTAACTGTTACCATTACCATTACCACTACCGTTAAAAATACCATTTGTGCAAAGAAATCATGAACCGACAATGGTGAGTGGTGAACAGCGATGGAGAGTGGTGACAGTGAGGTTCAAAGACAAAGCAGCTGCGTTCAAGTGCATAGAAGTCATGAACGGGCAATGGTGAGTCGTTTATTCTTCGTTGCATGTTTTGCTTTAGTGTGCTGCCAGGCTGTACATAACATGTACGAAGTATGGTTGTATAACATATTGAGCCCTACGTATGCCTCCCCTTCCATTTCTAGGTTTGGAGGTCGTCAAATATCAGCGATCGAAGACAAGGGGTTGGTCAACTGGGGGCTTGTGAGGGATGAGGAGGAAGAGGCAAGAAGGTTGGAGCAGTTTGGTGAGGAGTTGGAGGCGGATGAAAAATAGTGTAGCGTACAGTGAAATGGAGTTGTGGAGATTTATCAGAGTTAGGAAAGCTCAATAATGAAAATAAGGAGGGTCAGGTGGTTGTGTGCCCACTGGATGAGGCGTCTGTCAAGCCACAATGCGTTTGGAATTAAATTTGAGCGTTCCACACGAAATGTAGTACATGTGAGCACAGGTTTTACAGGCCAGCTTCACCATCCCTAGGTCTTGTACCGCGTACAATGTGACCTCCACAAATTTATAATTTCTGTCGTGGATTTTGAAATCGAGATGCAGAGAATTCACCTGGAAACCTAGGCGGTTCCATAGGCAAAAGAGGGCTAACCGACAGCCATGCCGGCCATCACTCGCGCGTCGTTTAACCGCGTGGACGCGGCCGGCGTGTGGTTCGACTGCAACGACGGCTTCGCGCTCCGCGTGACCCCCGTCGCGCGCAACCTCTTCCGCGTGCTCTTCCTCCGCCCCGGCGGCCTCCGCGAGCCGCGCACCTGGTCCGTCTGCTGCGGCCGCGCGGACGCGGAATCCGCATCTGTAGCGGCGCAATTCGCAGCGGAATCTCCTTCAGCAGCAGCAGGCGCAACAGCAGTAAGCGCAGCAGCAGCAGCAGGCGCAGCTGGGGCGTTTCAAGTTCCTTTCACGGGCGATCTCCCGCAAAGCCAGCTGCTGCCGTCGCCGTACGATCCGCCATGGGAGGGATACGACCGTCTCAACATCCCCTTCGCGCCCATAGATCACTCCGTAGAGCAGACTACAGTGGCGCTGACAGAACAGAGCACTCTCCCGCAATCGGGGAGCGCTATAACGGAGACTACTGCGCCCCAAGCTCCCGCCGTTACCATCCGTTCGTCTCAGCTGATCCTGACCGTTCGTTTGGAGCCGTTTCATCTCTCATGGGCCGTTCCTAGCAGCATCGCACCTGCGGCCGCGACTCAGCTTATAACGGGGACGAAAACGGACGAAAAGTGCACCCCTGTCGTTTTCGCTGAGGACAGGGAGAGCTGCCCGTACCGGTTTTCTGACCGTTCTTTTGCGTTTGAACACGCCATGAAACGATGCCCTCCCTCCCCTGCTGATGCCGATGCCGCTGCTCCTGCTGCTGCTGATGCGGCTGATGCTGGTGCTGGTAGTGTTGTTCCCGGTGTTGCCACAGCAGCAGCCGCGGCAGAGGGGGTTGCAGCAGGAGGCGATTTTTACTTCGGTCTGGGCGACAAGACGGGTCCTTTCAATCTCCACTCGCGCCGCCTCGCTATAGGCATGCGTGACGCGCTCGGCTTCGACCCGTTACAAGGCGATCCCCTTTATAAGCACTGGCCGCTGCTGCTGACGCGCGACGCGCGCTCGCGCGTATGTTACGGCCAGCTGTACGACAGCCTGGCAGATGGTGCTGACGTGGACTTGGGGTGCGAGAACAGCAATTATTACGGGCCTTACCGGGTGTGGAAGGGCAGGGATGGGGATCTGGATATGTACATGGGTGTGGGGCCTGGGGTTAGTGAGGTGATAGGGACATTTTCTAGGCTGATGACTGGTGGGTTGAGAGAGAGAGGTGGAGAAGGAGGTGCGGAAGGGGAAGGAGGAGAGGGCGTTGGGGGAGGAGGGGAGGGGGTTGGGAAAGGGAGAGATAAAGAGAGTGTGATAACGGTGTCAGCATCACCACCATCATCACAATCACCACCATCACCATCACCGCCACCACTGCCACGAGCCGTAGGGCCCGCTCTGATACCACGGTGGACTCTTGGACTCCACCTCACCGCCATGCCGCTAGCCGACGCTCCAGATGCGCAGGCACGCATCTCCCGGTTCATCTCAGCCGCTCGTTCCACCTGCATGCCCGTCAGTGCGTTTCACTTTGGCTCTGGCTACACCATGATTGGCAAGCGGAGGTACGTTTTCCACTGGAACTTAGCTAAGTTCCCGGACCCGCAGGGGCTTGTGGGGGAGATGAGGGGGGCTGGGATGCGGGTGGTGGCGAATGTTAAGCCTTGTATGCTGGTGGATCATCCGAGGTATGGTGAAGTGGGTGCGGGGAATGGGTTTGTCTTCTTGAGTGGGGATGCAGCGGCAGGAGGTGCAGTAGGGGCAGAGGGGACAGGAGGAGCAGGGGCAGGAGCAAAGGTGGGAGGAGGAGGAGGGGGAGGAGGAGGAGGGGGAGGGGGAGCAGGAGCAGGAGCAGCAGGAGGAGGAAACAAAGTCCCTCTCAAAACCGAGTGCACTAGAGCTGCCAGCAACAGCTGAAGCCACACCTCCTGGTGATTCTGACTCAATCCCCTCAGCTTCTGCTGCCGCTACACCGCCCGCTATAAGCCAGTTCTGGGACGGGCTAGGGGCACACCTAGACTTCACCAACCCAGGCACCATAGCTTGGTGGCAGGCCAACATGCAGCGGGCGCTGCTTGATGTTGGTATCGAGACCGCGTGGAATGACAATAACGAGTATGAGATCTGGGAGGAGGACGCGTGCAGTCACATGTTCGGGTGCGCCGAGCCTCTGTCTCTGCATCGGCCGATCCACGCTCTGATGATGACCCGCGCCTCGTTCGAGCAGCAGGTTCGGGCCGAGCCTGGCCGCCGACCCTACTCGGTTACCAGAGCTGGGGGATTTGGCATTCAGAGATACGCGCAGACCTGGTCCGGGGATAACTCTACCAGCTGGAAATCGCTCAGGTATGGGAACCATCCTTGTTTGGAAATGACTGGGGTATGGTAAAACGCATGGATGCTTGTTATATAAATCATGATAATGTGTGAAATTGACTCATAGATCTTATATTATTCTTCATTATCTTCCTTTATTGACCTCCTCACCATCTCTCTAAATACCTGCCTCCCCTCAACCCGCTTTTCCCCTTTGGGACGAACCAGATGGAACCTCCGCCTTGGTCTCTGCCTCTCCCTCTCTGGTCTCTTCAACTGCGGTCATGACGTCGGTGGCTTTTCCGGACCTCCTCCCGAGCCTGAGCTCCTGGTTCGGTGGGTACAAGCCGGCCTGCTGCACCCGCGATTCCTCATGAATAGCTGGAAGCCTGATGGAACCATCACCTGCCCTTGGATGTACCCCGATTCGATCCCAGCCGTCCGTTGGTCCGTGCGGCTGAGATACCGCCTAATCCCATACCTCTACTCTCTCTCCTTCCGAGCCTCTTTTTTTCACGAGCCGATAATCCGCCCGACGTTTTACGATTTTCCCGAGGATGACCGATGCTGGAGGGATGGGGAGGAGCTTATGGTGGGGCCGATGCTGCTAGCGGCTCCTGTGGTCGAACGCGGGGCACGCCAGAGAAAAGTTTACCTGCCCGGCGGGCAGCCTGGGAGGAAAAGTACCACCGGTTCCTCTGAAACCCCAGCTCCGTGTTACGGATGGTTTGATTTTTACTCGGAGGAGTTTTTTCTGCCCGGGCAGGTTGTGACGGTGGCGGCCCCGCTTGACCGAGTGCCCCTGTTTGTTCGGGCGGGCGGGATAGTGGCGATGACTGAAAGCACGGTGGATTTCAGTGGGCTGCATGATGAGAGGTCTAGGTTTCTCAGGGTGTTCCCCCCCCCTATGGGTTCTGCTGCTGCTGCTGCTGCTGCTGGTTCTGCTGCTGGTGCTGCTGGTTATTCTGCTGCTACTCACGCTGCTGGCACTGCTGCTGCTGCAGCTGGAGCGTCAGGGGAAGGTGGTGGGGAGAGCTGGTTTGTCTTGTACGAGGACGACGGAGAGACTCTTAAAGGGGACAGAGCAGAGGTGCATGTGTGCATGCAGTGGGATGCACAGAAGGTGGTGGTGACTGTAACGATCGTGCATGTACAGGGGGGAAGTGGGGGAGAGAGTGGTGTGGATAACAGAGGAGAGAGCAGCGGCAGAGGGGAGAGCAGCAGATTAGGCGGGTACAGAGTCCCTTGGGAGACTCTCAGGGTGGCTTTACCAGCTGCAGATACACGCGAGCTGGTGATTCGGTGGGGGGATGGAGGGGGAGGAAGCGAGGAGGTGAATGATAAACGGCAGGTGGTTGGGGTGGAGCGAGGGGCGTTTGTCTGGCACTCGCTGTGATGCTCGCATGGGAGGGTTTTACCAGCTGCAGACACACACGAGCTGGTGATTCAATGGGGGGATGAAGAGGGTGGAAATGAAGAGGTGAATGATAAAGGACAAGTCCTTGCAGTGGAAAGGGGGGCGTTTGCATGGCACTCACTGTAACACTGTGGGGGGGTGGGTGGGGGGCCCTTGTGTAAAGCTAGCCAGGATGGAGGGGGTGGAAACGAGGAGGTGAATGATAAAGGACAGGTGGTTGGAGAAGAGAGGGGGGTTTTGTTTGCCATGTGCACTCGCTGTAACGCAGTGGTTGTGGGGAGGCTTTTGGTCATTACTCCCAGCCCAGTCATGGTGTGGACTCTGGGGGATGTAGACAAGTACCGTATTCCCCCGGATAAAACACCCACCCCGAATTGTACACCCCCGGGTAGCTTGTGCGGGGAGGGTGTTATATTTGACCCCGTTAGTACTATACACCCCCTTTTGGGGTGATTTTTCATAACACCCCCCTTTCCATATAGATTTGTTATTATAATAGCTGATAACGAGTGCGTGCAAGTATGGGAGGATGCAAAAATCCCTCCCTCTACGAAATTACACGGAACTTTCAAATGAAATCTGCCGAGATTCCCCCCCTCCCACAATTTCGCTGTCGCCAGGCTGGCGAATCTTTCGTGGTCAAGTGGCCAAAGAGGTGCCACATGCCATCTCCAAGGTGGTCAAGATCAGGGCTCTCGCTAGGTTTTGGGGCTGTCTGACGGTACCCTGAAAAAAATTTCCCCCGTCTTATGCTCGGACGACGAAACTTCCGTGGTCTGCATTACAAGCTGGAACATTTTTCCTAGTCTGATAAATAAGACGAACATTTTTCCTAGTCTGACAGCGTGGCTGCTATAAGACACGCGTAATGAATGCGCGTGCTGTTACAGGGCAGCAAATGGCTGTACCTGTGGTCCTATCCTCTGGTCCACTGGGCATATGGCCTAGTGGGTCAAGATGTCGGTTTCAGACGAAACCGAACTCGATATCTGTATATTCAGATTACGAATACTACACGGTCTGGAAAATCATACGAACCTAAAACGCTAGTCTTACTGATCAGATGAGAATAAACACAAGGTCTTAGGATTAAGATGAATACAAAAAAACAAGTCTTAAACTCAGACCATCAGACCAAATTGGTCTGATAACGAGAACCCTGGTCAAGATATCATTTGCCGAAACTCGGGGTTCCCGCCTCTGAGTGTGCTAGTTAACCAACTTCAAAAACACCGAAGCTGTCCATTTATAAACATCCTTATGTGAAAAAATGTCGTATGAATAGACCCGGGTATTATAAAATATTTTCCGTTGAGGAGACCCCCCCCATTTTTTCCCAGTGGTTATCATAATACCCCCGGGTTTTTTATCCGGGGGAATACGGTACATGTTACAAATCAACTACCTTAAGAATATTATGATGTGATGTTAGTAAGGTGCACAGTGCATTGCAATGCAACGTCCAGCTTTCCTACCGGCAGTTGGCACGAAATGCCTTGGTCAGGAAGATTACCTGGTTCCGTAATAGAAAGCATTCTGTGCAACTGACACACCCCACAGTGCAGGCGCTAGTTTTCAAAGTACCGTAAAAGTACCGGTACAAGAAAGAACTCTTCTCACTCCCACACGCGTAAGATGCATCGCCAAGCCATGGTAGCTGAAAAACCAGTTCCGTGATAGAAAACAAGACAAAATACACCACCCAACCTTTTCCCCCAGCTCCTGCAACCTAACTTCTTCCCCACAAAACTCATCTCTTTCACCTCTTTCTGTCTATCTTCTCCTCGTTCTTTTGCTCACCCGCGCCGCCACCTCTCTCACTCCACCTTTCCTAACTCGTCTCACGTCCCGCTCTTCCTCCTCCTCTACCTCTTCCACCTCTTCCTCTTCCTCCTCTTCCTCCTCTCCCTCCTCTCTCTCCTCGCCCTCCTCTTCTCCCTCCCCTTCCCCTTCCGCCTCGTCCTCCTCTTCGACCACCACTCGTCCTCTCACTCTCCTCTTATCTCTTGCTCTCTTCCCCATGCCTCCATTCCCCCTACCCCTCCCCCTCCGCCCCTCCTCTTCCTCCTCTCCTCCCTCCTCCCCATCTCCCCCTGTCCCTCCTCTCTCTCCGTCTCCCCCCTCCTCCTCCTCTTCATCCTCCTCCCCCTCCTCGTCCCTCGCCTCCTCTCCCACTGTCCGCTTTCCTGCCCGCCTCCTCCTATCAGTCCCTCCTTGACCAGCCGCTTGGGATTGGCTGGGTGGTGTAGGCTCGTCCTCACTGGAAGGCCAGGGTGCATCGCACTGAGGGCACTTGGGATTCTGGTGGGGAGAGAGGGAAGGAAGAGGAGGGAGAGAGAACGAAGAGTGCATGGAGAAAAAAGGGAGTTTCCAGGTGAGTGGTGCAGGCTTGTTCTCACTGGAAGGCCAGGGTGTATCGCACTGGGGCCACATGGGATTCTGGTGGGTGGGGGGAGAGGGAAGGAAGTGAAGATCAATGGCGAGAGGAGTGGAAAAACGAATGGGGAGAAATTGAGGCGGGTTTTGAGAAATAACCCATAGACTCGGCCTCACTGGAGGGCCAGGGCAAGCAAATACTATTGGAGGCACTCTGGAAGGCCAGGGCGAGTCACACTGGGGGCACTTGGGATTCTGGTGAGGAGTGGAGAGACAGGGGTGCAGGGAGACAAAGAGGAGTTTTGAAGTGCGTTCTCCCATCATTCCCCTCTCAACCAGCCGCTTGGGAATGGCTGGGTGGTGTAGGTTCGACCTCACTGGAAGGCCAGGGTGCATCGCATTGGGGGCACTTGGGATTCTGGTGGAGCGAGGAGAGAGAGAGGGGTGCAGGGAGATAAAGAGGAGTTTTGAAGTGCGTTCCCCCATCGGTTACCCCCTTCCTTGACCAGCCGCTTGGGTTTGGCTGGGTGGTGCAGGTTCGTCCTCACTGGAAGGCCAGGGCGAGTCACACTGGGGGCACTTGGGATTCTGGTGGGGAGGGGAGTGGGGAGGAAGCGGGAAGGTATAGGTGTAATGAGGTGGCTCAAGTATAATCAACCCTTGTCCTCACTGGAAGGCCAGGGTGTATCGCACTGGGGGCACTTCGGATTCTGGTGGGGAAAGGAGTGGGAAGGAAGAGAAGATCAATGGGCAGAGGTATGGAAAAGCGAATGGGGAGTAGATGAGGCGGGTTCTGAGAAATAACCAACCCAGTTGGCCTCACTGGAGGACCAGGGCAAATAGCACTGGAAGCACTCGTATCAATTCATTCTATCCAATGACCCCCCATTGACTCAAGTTGACCCACCTTAACTCGATGGAACTTGGCGGGCAGGCAGTACTGGTGCAGGCGGTATTCACAGCCTGGGGAGGCACAGCACACAGCCTGGAAGGAGAGGGAGACGTGAAGAGAGGAAAAGAAGGGATGAGCCGGTGCAGGCAGTGTTGGTGTGGGCAAGCATGCATGCAGTGCGAACTTCTTAGCCTTAATTTGCCGATGACCCTTGTAACTACATCACATCCATGCATCACAGCATTCAGCGTCCCTCAACACACTACTCACTTTCACGTGGCACAAGTCGCACACCACCACCCCTTCAATGCTATTCAGATACTGCTGTAGCTCACACTCACACCTAGAGCAGCACTCCCCGTCCTCCTGCCCCTATTACTATTCCCATTCCCATCACATCTTACTCACATTCACTGCAGCATCGTGGCACACATCGCACACCACCACCCCTTCAATGCTCTTCAAATACTGCTGTAGCTCCAGATACGTTCTCACTCCCAGCCCCACACTCCCTTGCACCCCCCTCCTCCCACCACCGCTACTGCTACCACCACCGCCACCACCGCTGCTGCCGCCACCACTACTGCCATCTCTCGAATCGCTTGAGATGCTGAGCCAATGGTTGTTCGCCAGGTCAGCGATTAGGCGTTCTTTGTCAGCTAGTGAGAGGGTGTGCGTGCGGGTGGCAGGCGGGGAGAGGGGAGGTTGCGATGATGATGGGGAGAGAGGGTCTTGCATTGGGTTCGGCTGAATGGGAGGGGTGGGGGAAAGGGCAAATCGAAGGGATGGGGTAGTAAGACAGAGGAGAGGGAAAGAAGGAGGGGGAATGCGCAAATGTAACCTATCATCATGTGTACGTTGTGAGCTCGGGCCAGTTCACAGGGGGTATGAACTGGGACCAGTCAAACACCATGTGCGTGTGAAAAGCGCAGTGGGAAATGATAAACGGAGAGGGGATGGTTGAGAGAGCTGGGAAACATCCGTGAAGCTACAGTCAAAATCCTAGCAACTCTGGAGCTGCAGGTTGTTTTTAAGAACTCTCAAAAACAGCCTGCTGCTGGGAGACATCCTTAAAGCTTTAGTCACCTCCTATCAACTGTTAAGCTAAGGATGAATGTACCTGAGTGGAGCTAGGAGCAGGGGTGAGGTGCAGCGCTGCGATGCTGGAGATGCATCCTGAGCCGTTGGATGCGGTTACCACGTGCTCCACGAGGCATTTGAAGTACTGGATCTCCTCGTGACTGTACGTCGTCCCCAGCTTGCCCTGGCTGTCTGCCGCCCGGTTCACCACTCCGTACCAAAGCCCGCCGTCCGCCTGGTCGGCTGCTGCCCGCAGCTCCAGCTGCAGCAGCGAGAGGGCGGCGTTGATTCGACCGATGGAAGTGAGAAAATCCTCCTGGTAAGGGGAGAATGGGAGAGAACAGTATGGTATGGCATGGTATGGTACGGAACGGTATGGTATGGAAGCCGGCACAGTGGGGGTACGAGAACTGCAGCAGCGAGAGGGCGGCGTTGATGCGAGCAATGGAGGTGAGAAAGTCCTCCTGGGGAGACAAGGGGCGGAAGACCGGGGAGATGGGAACCAGGAGAGGGGGGAGGTTCAGCTGCAGCAGATACATGGCGGCGTTGATGCGAGCAATGGAGGTGAGAAAGTCCTCCTGGGGAGACAAGGGGCGGAAGACCGGGGAGATGGGAACCAGGAGAGGGGGGAGGTTCAGCTGCAGCAGATACATGGCGGCGTTGATGCGAGCAATGGAGGTGAGAAAGTCCTCCTGGGGAGACAAGGGGCGGAAGACCGGGGAGATGGGAACCAGGAGAGGGGGGAGGTTCAGCTGCAGCAGATACATGGCGGCGTTGATGCGAGTAATGGAGGTGAGAAAGTCCTCCTGGGGAGACAAGGGGCGGAAGACCGGGGAGATGGGAACCAGGAGAGGGGGGAGGTTCAGCTGCAGCAGATACATGGCGGCGTTGATGCGAGCAATGGAGGTGAGAAAGTCCTCCTGGAGAAGGTCACCTGCCTGGAGTGTGGGATGTTTGCAGCGAGGGGGGAAGAGGAGGGAGCGGGGTGGGGTGGGGTGGGGGGGGGAGGGAGGGGAGGAGGGTGGGAGGAGGAGGGGAAGAGGGGTGGTATTGGATCCAGGAAAGGGGGATTGGAGCGAACAGGCGGCGTTCATTCCCCCAAAAATGACCTGCGCGAGAGGTCACCTGCCTGCGAGTCGCCGGCGAGGGAGGCCCAGATGTCACGATGGAACACCCGTTAGCTGCCATGGATTCGACACATGGCTGCCTGCAATCCACCTCCCCTGAAAAGCACCTCCCTCGGAAATCACCTGCCTGCGAGTCGCCGGCGACGGAGGCCCAGATGTCACGATGGAGCTTCTTCGCCTGAGCCTCCTTGGCGGGTCCGCGACTCATGAGCGACTGGTGGCGACGGAATGCGACAGAATGCGACGAGATGCGAAGAAAAATCACCTGCCTGGGAGTCGCCGGCGACGGAGGCCCATATGTCGCGATGGAGCTTCTTCGCCTGAGCCTCCTTGGCGGGTCCGCGATTCATGAGCGACTGCACGAGCGCGTGATGACGAGCTTCGAGAACCATTGCGACGGAATGCGACGATTTGCGACACGATGAAGCGACGGGCGTGACACAATGCGACGACGAAGTCTAGTCCTTAGCCTGACAAAGGTGAGAGGATCTCCGTATTATTCTACGGGAATGGGAGGGTGTGTTAAAGCGGGTATTCAGCACCATGACGACTCGATGCGACACGGTTATGCGACAGGGACTGAAACCGTGCGACGACGGCTATTCGTGACTGAGATGAGAGGGCTCTCAACTCATAGGCGACTGATGGGACGTGGTGACGCGGGATTCTTGCATCATGGCTTCGCGATACGATGCGACAGCGTGCGACGGGATGCGACGCCGGCTGTCGCGAGTTGGCCGAAACGTAGGACCCCTCTAAGGAACGAACGACCGAAAAGGTGAAAGAGCTTCTCAGGCCAACAGCGGGAATACACAACGACAGTTCCTGCTTCCTTTCTCAAATTCGCATATTCAAAACCAAACGAAATTCGCATTTTCGTAACCAAACGCGAGGCTCGGTCAAACAAATTACGGTATTGATGCACACTTCATTACTGCAAGTTGGAGCTGCACGTTTGAGTAATTTACAACCACAGCCTTATCATATCACAAGCTAAGACGAAATATCACCTGGCTAGCTCCAACATGATGTATATATAATATTGATAGAATGACTAAACAAATACTTGTTATGCACCCCGCTTCCAGTCGTCACTTGAGCGATGCATAAATGTTGTTAATGGCTTGAGAGAGCTCCTTCACTCTCTTCTCAATGCTGCTCCGGTGCTTGTCGTGTAACCGCAATCCCCACTTCTGCATAAACTTGTCTGCAAGGGCAAGGGTACGAACAAAGGGTAGGGGAGACACAGTAAAGCTATTGTGCATTCCATTTCTTGACTCCTTCCGCATCTGCCACAGGAAAGCACATGCGCACACAGGAAGGAAAACAGTGGGGAGCTGGTTTTGGTGTATGAAGTCTGTCTAGTCCACTCAAGCCAACAATATGTGCACCAGGGTGCCAAGTACCCTCAATTGGATGAGGTGTTAGCATGCACCCACCAGAACGTGGCACGCTCAAGTGAGAACACAGCACGAATCAAGGAGAGCACACCAAAGCGACAAGGTTCCTTACCAGGACGCCACCGAACCACCTCCTCTCTCATCCTCTTGCGGTGCTGATCCCTGGGCACACAACAGTGAGACCACGAGACATGCCAAGGAAGGCACGGCACTTACCAGGATGCCATCGAACCACCTCCTCTCTCATCCTCTTCCGGTGCTGCTCCCTGGGCACGCCATGCAGAATCACATGCTTCAGCTCCTCCTCCCCCCCACCCACCACTGGGAACGGCACATCAGCCATGGTAATACCCATGTCACATGACTTATAAAATCTCCTCCATCGCTCATCATAATCCTCCTGCTTCTGTACCGTCTTCTTTTTCTGTACTTGCTCCTTAATCGCTGCTCTCCATGCCTTATCCTTGGCCTGTTCTGCTTCCAGAACCTTCCTCGCTTCTTCCTCCCGTATCTTCCTCTCCTCCTCCCACCGCCTCCTCTTGTCCGCTTCCTCCTCCTGCTTCGCTCCAAAAACTGCCGCCCGGTGGCTCTCCTCGTCCCTTCTCATCCTGCTCTTCATCTGAGCTGCCACGTCATCCCTCCAAGCGTCATCAGCTCCCCATGGCCCGGCACCGAACCTGTCGGATCGGGACCCGAACCTGTCGGATCGGGACCCGAACCTGTCGGATCGGGACCCGAACCTGTGGTACCGAGCCTCAGCAGCTGCTGCCTCTGCATTCTCCTCGGGATCTCCCCACAAAGCAGCATTAATTGAACCATTACCATAACCACCACCACCACCACCAAAGTACCCCTCATTATCACTCCCCTCTCCCCACACGCTTCCAGCTTTTTCCAAAGCTGCTTCTGCGGCTCGGCGCCGCAAATCCATCAGCCGGCGCTGCACCAGAGCCTCGGGAGTCTCCCCAGCCAGATTCCGAGCCTGCATGTCAGCTCCGGCGTCCCTCAGCAACTGGATCACCGAGGCATGACCCATCCTAGCTGCCACGTGGACAGGCGTATTCCCTCTGTTATCCTGCACTGTTACCAACTTCAAACCTTCCTTCTGCTCCTTAATTGACCTTATCGAATGTCTACTATGCTTCTTGTCAGGACGACTTACATCCTTATTCTTCCCAAGTTTAAGGAAGTATTTAACGAGATCAGCCGAGCCTGAGTGGGCCGCGTGGTGAAGGGGAGTCCATCCCTGTGCGTCTGTAATACTCAGATCCACACGAAGGTTCCTGGAAGATGACCGCTTCTCTCTCCGTTTTCCATGTCTGCTGCTGGTATTGGACGCTTTACTCTTCCTGTGCTTGTCCCTGCGCCTGCTGCGCTTGCCCTCCCGTTCCTCTCGTTTATCCCGTTTCTCCCGTTTCTCGCTCCCTCTCCCCTCTCCCTTATCTCGCCGCTTTGCCTTGTGCTCACAACGAGGGGATGGAGAACGGACGCCTCTGTTTCGTTTCTTCTTACCCTGCTCCTCATCCTGCTCCTCGTCCCCCTCATCACCCCCCTCCTCCTTCTCCTGCTTTCGTCTCTTCCTCGTCCCTGCTGCTCTCTGCTCAGACTCGCCCGTTTCTGATTTTAAATCCAATTCTGATTCTGAACGAACACTCAAATCTGCACTCAATTTCGAATCTGAGCCAGAATCAGAATCAAAATCAGAATCTGATGACCTATCCCGGCGTGTCCTCCTCTTTGACCTCTTCTCGCCTCTCCTCTTCCCTTCACTCTTCCTTCTTCTCTTTCTCCTGCTGCCCCCGCTGCTCCTACTCCGGAAGCTGCTACTATCACTTTCGCTAGAATCACGCCCGTTTCTGTCACTTCGCCTCCTCGATCGTCCTCGACCCCTCCGACCCGTTTTCGGTTCGTCTGACTCAGACGAAGCAGCGGATGAGCTTGACGAACTCAAATCCGACCGTCCGGACGAGTCCGAAACCGACGGTTCAGATGCGTCCGACGCCGACGATCGCCCAGCTGCGCCTTTCAAGAGAGCTTTGATCTTCTTTAAAGACCCCTGCGCGGAGTATTCGATCAGCTTCCGGCGAATTCTAGCGCTGCTGCTCATGCCAGTCTGCTGGCTGACAATACCGAGAGGTATAGCACCAACAGGAGACGATTCTCGAGGCACCTAGAGAATGCCGCGCCAGGAAAGAAGCGCAGCGCAGGATAAGGCTGAAGCTGCTTGACAACGCACGCTGCGCGGAAAATCGCTCAAATGCTGAGACCCGAAAAACAGTATTGAAAAGTAGAAGGGCAGCTGAGAAAGGTGTTGTCGCAACCGCGGCAGGAAACCAGCATGAAAATCCTCGACTTTGACCGACCCGCTACAAATATGAGCGCGGTGTCTTCTCAATGAGTTTCGATTTGCCGTATTACTACCGTACTACATCCAATTGCCTACCCTTATCTGCAACAACATTCAGTTCATATTGCTAAGGGATCTCGCAGCTACAAAAACTAGGTACCTTATCACTTGTGCGTCTACAATAGTGAATCCTTTTGCCATCACAGTGGTTTTGGCCAGGGTCATAAGTAGAGACCAGACACTCGTGCTGGGGACGAAGTTCATGCGCTTTGAGAGGAGGAAGCAGAGGTTTTGGTGGAAGGTGGAGGGAAAGAAAACGCTCCTTCTGACCAGGGTCACAAATATAAACCAGTCACTCGTGCTGGGGACGAAGTTGATGCACTTTGAGAGGCGGGAGAGGAGGTTTTGGTGGGAGGTGGAGGAGAAGCAGATGCTCGTTCTGGCTGCTGCTGCATCACTGACTGAAGGCCTCCTCCCTCCCATCCCAGCCTAAGCATCTGATCCACCATCTTCACACTTAGCTGAAAGACGCAAGCAATGCGGGTTAGATTAGAGGATGAAAAGGATAAAAGATTAGGATGCTTGATTAGTGGGCTTTGTGCTACACAGCAAGGTGGAGAGGAAAGGAACATGGAAAAGACTTGCCAAAACAACGAAATGTACCGACCGATATAGATTAGAATGAAGTCACCACCAGGAAGACGGCGGAAATAAGCGCTTACAATTGGGTTACTGTAGAGAATGAGGTGGCCCGGGGAGAGCACGACAGAAGCAGAGCAAATGAGGTTGGTGTTGTCTGCTGACAGGGCCAGGGACGTTACATCGCTGCTCTCGGGCAGCTTGAAGCGATACAGTGCCTGCTTGTAAAGGGGATGGAATGGAATGGAAGAAGAGAATAAGGAGCGGTGATGGTCAGCAGAGCAGATGAGGTTGGTGTTGTCTGCTGACAGGGCCAGGGCTGTCACATCACTGCTCTCCGGCAGCTTGAAGCGATACAGGGCCTGCTTGCAAAGGGGATGGAATGGAATGGAGTAGAGGAGGAAGAGACATGGTGGTTGGGAGACACGGGCAGTGCTAGCACCTGGTTGCACTGGTACCGAGCATGCTTATACAGGGGACATGCAGGTACGGTGAGTCGTGTGAAAGGTACCGTAAAGTGTTTTCCCAGTGTGCAACAATAGAGGTGCATCAATAGCAGCACATTAAACTTAGCAACACGCATTCGAGGCCTGTATCTGAGTCTTGAGCCAACTTGCAAACCATTCAAGGCCTATACCTTGAAATGGATTTTGAGGAGCATTAAAAAAGCATCTGTACGTACCTTGAGAGTGAAGATCTCAAGCAGCGAAATGGCAGACCCTCTCTCCCTCTTGGACCCTCCTTGATCCGAATCCCTCCAGTTCGGCAACCCCTCCTCCTCAAACGGCTCCTTCCCATCCCCCCCTCTCCCCACCCTCTCTCCCTCCTCCTCTCTCTCTCCTCCCGCTCCACTCTTCCCGCTGTTTCCACTTCTCTCATCCCCACCGACCTTCCTCACTCCCACACTCTTACCCACCACCACTGCTGCCCTCTGCCTCTCTCTCTCCCTCTCCTTCTCCCTCATGTATCGCCACCTGGTGCAATCCGTCCCCACCACCACATACAACCCATCTGCAGAGATCTGCACCGCACTCACATCCCCATCCTCCTCCGGAACCCCCACAGCCGCCACCGGCTCGGCATTTATCGTGAAAACTCTTAGCGCACGCTTAGCTAATTCCCACACCACCACCAGCCCCTCGGGGGAAATCGCGAGCACGTCTGCCCGGGCGACCCCGGGCAGGGCGCGAAGAAACTTTCCGCGCATAATCGAGTGTAAAAGAACACCCGAGGAGAGGGAAGACGAGGCGGCGATATCTAGGTCCGAGGAAACGGCGCAGCAGACCACCTCATCTGTATGCCCTCTCAGCACATGCACGGGACCCTCCAGTCGCCTCAGCTTTTTCTTGACTTGCTCTATAGACGCTCGGCCGGCAGCGAGACTAGAAGCAGCGAGACCAGAGAGCATCCTACCAGCGAGACTAGACACAGCAGGAGAATCGCTGCTGCCGCTGCCTCGCCTTCTCCGCGCCTCCTCCTCCTCCTCCTCCTCCTCCTCGTCCTCCTCCCTCCTACTCGCTGCTTCAGGAGACGACACAAGGGATGGGTCATGCGGCCCTCCCGAGAACCCCTGAGAAGCAGAAGAAGCAGCACTGTCTGGCGTTCCCAGCATGCTCGCAGCGAGGCTCGAAGCAGCAGCAGCGAGCGAAGCTGAGGTGTTCACATGCCACAGCATCACCGTCCCGTCTGCTGCCCCTGTAACCAGTGTCGCCCCTTCAGGAGATAGGCTCAGGGAGGTGACAGGAGCGGTATGCACCACTGCTGACTCGACCACTCTGGTGGTATCGAGTGAAATTAGCTTCACAGAACAGTCCGCGTGGCCGCCCGTGATCAGATTCTTGCCGTCCGGCGTGATCGCCATAAGCTCCTTTGGGCGGCGAATGCCCCTCGCAGGGAGTGCGAGCAGCCGCGGGTAAATCGACGTCTCAGAAACCATCCCTCCTCCTCCTCCACCCCCTCCTCCTGCTCCGTCCCCTGCTCCTCCTCCTCCTCCTCCCCCTACCCCCACTCCCGAACCAGCTCCACCCAACCCTCCGCCTGTCCCAACCGAACCTCCGAAGCCGCTTCCCCCGATTCCCATACCTAGCCCTGCCACTATGCCGCCCGCACCGAACCCCGGGGCTGAGCTTTTGAGCATGCGGAGGAGCGCGCCGCCCGAAAGAGACGCCCGCCCGGGCTGGAACAGAAAAGGCCAGCCGTGGCCGTCCGGCGTGTTGGGCTGCCACTGGTGCACGGCGATGTGACAGGCTGGCACGTTGTGATCGACGGTGATGATCGCGTCTGACGTGGCGTGCAGCCGGGCGGCCGGCACATTGAGGGTCTCGGGGCGGGGGAGCACGTAGGGGAGAATCTCGTTGGGCTTGCGGAATATGGTCTGGGAGAGGGGGTTGGGGTGGGGGAAGAAGGAGGGGGGTTAAGGGAGTAGAAAAGGAGAGGAAAGGAGTGGGGGAGTGGGTGGGGTGGGTGGGGTGGGAGCTTGAGGGAGCAAGGAAAAGGGAGAAAACCATATGTGTTAAAAAAGCTTGAGCAGGTCACTCTCTCCCACTGAGCCACGTACATGCAGGTAAAGAGCTTGGCCAGAGGATAACTGTACAAAATAGTTGAAGGCAGCTAATTATACTGTTACATGTATGAGTCAATAGCGGATGGAACTAAAATTTGAGCCACGTACATGCAGGTGCAGGGCTCGGTCGAGAGGAATGCGCTTGGGGTGAGGAGCGGTGAAGAGGTGTGAGGGCGTCTGGCCGAAGTACTTAATCTGATCCTGCAGGCCTTGACGAGTGACCTGAGGCATTGTGAAAGGGCAGGGACAAGTAGTGAGGATAAGGAAACTTAGAAGAATAAATAATTTAAAGAAAAGAAAAGAAAAAAAAACACACTCTCACACACAATTAACCCCCACACATACAAACATAGAAGAACAAAATGTGACCTTTGGGTCGAGCCCTTTCACTCACAGGGTCGTGAACCGAGTCGATATCAACTGCCCCCTCGTACGTTACATAGAAGAACACGTTGTGTGCCTTCACTGCCTCTTGCCCCGTCTGCTTGTACCTGCAGGGTGGGAATGAAGGGGAGGGAGGATAAGGATTGGTGGAAGGTTAGGAGGAGGGGGGACCACCAGATAGCGGGATGGGCGAGCTAAGGTGCAGAACACGTTGTGCGCCTTCACTGCCTCTTGCCCCGCCTGCTTGTACCTGCAGGGTGGGAATGAAGGGGAGGGAGGATAAGGATTGGTGGAAGGTTAGGAGGAGGGGGGACCACCAGATAGCGGGATGGGCGAGCTAAGGTGCAGAACACGTTGTGCGCCTTCACTGCCTCTTGCCCCGCCTGCTTGTACCTGCAGGGTGGGAATGAAGGGGAGGGAGGATAAGGATTGGTGGAAGGTTAGGAGGAGGGGGGACCACCAGATAGCGGGATGGGCGAGCTAAGGTGCAGAACACGTTGTGCGCCTTCACTGCCTCTTGCCCCGCCTGCTTGTACCTGCAGGGTGGGAATGAAGGGGAGGGAGGATAAGGATTGGTGGAAGGTTAGGAGGGGGGACCACCAGATAGCGGGATGGGCGAGCTAAGGTGCAGAACACGTTGTGCGCCTTCACTGCCTCTTGCCCCGCCTGCTTGTACCTGCACGGTGGGAACGAAAGGTGGCGGAGAGGAACAGGGGGGGGGGGGGGGAATGGGAGGAGGGGGCCAGATAGGGACACCAAGATGGGATGAGGCGAGCGAGTTAAGGTGCAGAACACGTTGTGCGCCTTCACTGCCTCTGAACCCGTCTGCTTGCTCCTGCACGGTTGGGAAAGGGGCGGGGGGGTTGGAGGGGACACAATAGTGGGATAGAGACTGAACTAGGGTGGGATGGATTGAACAGCAAATTGGTGCGCTTTCACTGCCTCTGGCCCCATCTGCTTGCACCTGCATGGTGGGAACAGGGCGGAGAACACGAGATAATGGCATGGAGCTAGGGTTCAGGTAGGGTTGAAGTAGGGGTGAGGTAGAGCAGACAACACAGCGCATGCCATCCCTGCCAAACACGTCGCTGAATCATGACTTGGCTTCGGGCATTCGACGAAACATACGTGGTCCAATCCAAACCACGTGTTCACATGCCCATGGCAAGTGAATCCATCGGTGCAGATCGCACGTACCCGAAGATGAGGTCGATCCAATGGTGCAGGTTGCTGCTGACGTACTCGCTCTCCAGCGCCGCCCGCTGCTTGTGCACAAAGTCAACCGCGCTGTCCGCCCAGGGCGGCAAGACCACATCACCAATCTCCTCTCCTTGCTGTGTGGCTCCCAGCGCAAGTCTGTTGACGTTCTGAAACATCTCAGGAAGGCAGAACCACTCGGGGATCTGCCACAGAAAGCAAAGTGGTGAGAGGAGTGGGTGGGAGGGATGGGCAAAGTCAACCGCACTGCTAGCCCAGTAATGGTAATGGTAATGGTAGTGGTAATGATAATGGTAATGGTGATGGTAGTGGTAATGGTATGGTAAAGGTAGTGGTAATAGTAATGGTAGTGGTAATGGTAATGGTAATGGTAGTGGTAGTGGTAATGGTAATGGTAGTGGTAGTGGTAATGGTAATGGTAGTGGTAATGGTAATGATAATAGTAATGGTAATGGTAATCGTAATGGTAATAGTAATGGTAATAGTACTGATTATGGTAATGGTAGTGGTAATGGTAAGGGTAATGGTATAGGTAAGCAATGGTAATGGTAATGGTAATAGTAGTGGTAATGACAATAATAATGGTAATAATAATGGTAGTGATAGTGGTAATAGTAATGGTAGTGGAAAATATAATGGTAGTGGTAGTGGTAATGGTAATGGTAATGATAATGGTAATGGTGATGGTAATGGTGATGGTAGAGTGGTAATGGTATGGTAAATGTAGTGGTAATAGTAATGGTAATGGTAATGGTAATGGTAATAGTAATGGTAATGGTAATAGTAATGGTAATGGTAGTCGTAGTTAATGGTAATGGTAATGGTAGTGGTAGTGGTAATGGTAATGGTAGTGGAAAATATATAGGTATTGGTAGTGGTAATGGTAATGGTAATGATAGTGGTAATGGTAATGGTAGTGGTAATGATAAGAGTAATGATACTGGTAATGGAAATAGTAATCGTACTCGTAATGATAATCGTAGTGGTAATGGTATTGGTAATGGTAATGGTAATGGTAATGGTAATGGTAGTGGTAATGGTAATGATAATGGTAATAGTAATGGTAATGGCAGTGGTAATGGTAATGGTAATGGTAGTGGTAATGGTAATGGTAATGGCAATGGTAATGGTAATGGTAATGGTAATGATAATGGTAATGATAATGGTAATGGTAATGGTAATGGTAGTGGTAATAATAATGGTAGTGGTAGTGGTAATGGTAATGGTAATGGTAATGGTAGTGGTAATAGTAATGGTATTGGTAATGGTAAGAGTAATGATAATGATAATGGTAATGGTAATGGTAATGGTAGTGGTAATGGTAATGGTAGTGGTAATGGTAATGGTAATGGTAATGGTAATGGTAATGATAATGGTAATGGTAATGGTAATTGCAGTGGTAATGGTAATGGTAATAGTAGTGGTAATAGTAAGAGTAATGGTATTGATAATGGTAATGGTAATGGCAGTGGTAATAGTAATGATAATGGTAATGATAACGGTAATAATAATGGTAATGGTAGTGGTAATGGCCACGGCCGACACATCTCTCATCTCAACCACCTCCCTCCCCAATCATGCCACTGCCCCCCCTTTTCACCAGCTCCTTCACATGAGCCATGTCGGTCGTAACCCCCCTCCACGTGCTCGCCAAGACCTGGTCGGAGCAAGCTTAGCCCAGTCAACACAGGTCAACTACCTTGCTTCCCTGTTTCCTTCTCAACAGCTCTTTAACATCAGCCATGTCAGTGGTAACCCCCGCCACGTGCTCGCCACGTCGTCTATGAAGACCCAGTCGAGGCCCATTGCCACGTGCTTAGCCAACACACAGCCCCTCCCACCCACACATGCCAAGCCAATTACCCCACTCCCCTGTTTCGTTCTCACCAGCCCCTTCACATCGGCCATATCAGTAGTAACCCCTCTCCACGTGCTCGCCATATCTCGGAAGAGCCGGTAGGGATGGTCCAGCCTGCTGCTCTCTCTCTCTCTCACTGCCCACTGCAGACACATCTCTCAATCACCCCATCTCCCCCTCCTTCCATCTCACCAGCTCTTTAACATCGGCCATATCAGTGGTCACCCCTCTCCACGTGCTCGCCACGTCCCGGAAGAGCCGGTCGGGATGGTCTAGCTTTCCTCCTTGCAAGGATACAGCTAGGGATGTGAAGGGCTCGAGACGCACGAGATAGTGGGAGGCCTGGGGTGAGTGGGTGTGGGAAAGGGAAAGGGAAATGTGGGGTTGGAGTGGTGGGGATGTGGTAAGAGTGAAGGCATGTGGTGGGAGTCGCGGACTGTTAAAGCAGTCAACCACAATTGCAGCCCTGGCGTAGTGGAAGCCGTGGTGGAACTTGGGGATCACCGGATCGTGAGAGGAGCAAAGGACACGGCGACAAGAGAAGAGAGTTGAGCGAATCACTACGGGAGTGACAGTGCTAAAGCACACTCACGATCGCGGCGCTGGAGTATTGAGTGCCGTGGTGGAACTTGGGTTGGGAATGATTGGATCATCAGAGGAGCGAGAAGGGCAATGTCAAGAGTGTGACAATGGTAACGGAATAACGTAAATTCCTAAAGCTGCCACTCACAATGGCAGCGCTGGAGTAGTGCGTGCCGTGGTGGAACTTGGGGATCACAGGGTCGTCAAACGACTCGTAGCGCTCGATTATCTTCGCCAGGCGAGGCTGAGTCAACGCTCCCATGGGCTGGAGGTAGGTAAAGGGAGTGGTAGGGAGTGAAATGCGGAGGGGCGAAAAGAGTTGACTGGGTCGTCAAATGGCTCGTAACGCTAGTTGAGCTTCGTCAGGCAAGATTGAGTCAACGCTCTCATGGGCTGGTGGGATGGGGAAGAGAGTGGTAGGGAGGGAAATGAGGAGAGGAGGGGGGAAGGGGAGCGGATGTCACATCGCACGAAGCATTAGGGTGGCAGATGGGAGGGGACCGAAAGCTAGATGAGAAAGGAGAAAGGGAGAAAAATCAGGATAACAATAGGGAGAAAAGTGAGAGAGAAAAACCAGGGTGCCTGTGAGCAGTTCAGCGAAGTTACCTTGGAGAGGTCGCGGAACGTGGCTGCTTTGGTGAGATCGAGCTCCTTGGAGGTATAATCCTGAATTACCCAGGGGAAGACGGGGTACTGCATGCAAGCAGGCCAGGGCAACACGGATGGGGGTAAGATGGACTAAAAAAGACCCAGTGCTTTGTGGGGGTATGACGAGCTAAAGAAAATCAATGCCGTGTAGGCGTATTCTGGAAACTCTATGAATGGCCCCAGCATCTCTACTCCCTGTGCAACTCGAACAGAATCAATCTGTATGCGACATACAGCTGGACATAGCATCATGATGGATGATGAGAAATAGCATGATGCAAGCGTGATGCAAGCACGATGCAGAGCACACACCTGGGTGACATCGTTGAAGGATCGGCCTGCAAGAGTGTTGAGAAGCATGAGGTACTCAAAGTTGGTGATCTGATGGGGAGTGGAGAGGAGTGAAGAGAGAGTGGAGGAGTGAGAAGTAAGCGGGAAACGACAGGGCGGTGGGACGGATCGGCCTGCGAGAGTGTTGAGATGCATGAGGTACTCGACGTTGGTGATCTGATGGGGAGTGGAGGATTTCAGGGGAGTGTTTTGCAGCAGTAGAGCAGAGGAGCAGTGGTTGAGTTTCATGGAAAATCGGGCAGCTAGAGTGTTTGAGGAAAGCGGAAATGTGGTGCACATACATGTGCGTGCCACAGAGAGTGTCTGTCCCATACCTCTCTGTTGACCCATTTCTTGGTGAGCTGAAGCTTCTCAAGAATGGTCTCCGGTCGCTGCAACACAGAGAACACACACACACACACACACACACACACACACACACGAACAGACATACATGGGGAACAAAAGCAAAGGCAAGTACAAAACAAAATTTACATCATGATAGAAACAGCAGGCCGGCTAAACATGGAGGAACAGAGTGGAGGCCAAAGTCGGGCTTGGAAGCGAGTGTCTCTGTTACAAGGATAAGAAGTGAGAAAATGAGCCCGAAAGAGAATAGGCAGGCACCTGAGAGGCGGAGAAGAGGTGCTGGAAGTGCGGCGGGTGGGCCCTCTCGATGGCGCGGTGCACTCTCTTGCGCTCCTCCGCTCCCTCAAACGCAAAGAAGAAGTTGGATCGGTCTATCCATCGTGAGCACCTCTAGAGCACTGCTCTGGTTGACTGAATGCACTATACTCACCTGTGAGGCCGCCAGGAGGTGCTGGAGACGTGGCGGGTGGGCCTTCTCTATCACACCCTAAGCAATCACCTGCAAGCGAGTGCGGCACTCTACCTGAGAGGCGGAGAAGAGGTGCTGGAAGTGCGGCGGGTGGGCCCTCTCAATGGCGCGGTGCACTCTCTTGCGCTCCTCGGCTCCCTCAAAGGCAAAGAAGAAGTTGGATCGGTCGATCATGAATATCTCCAGGGCAGAGCGCCGCAACAGGTAGCTGGAGCAGAGATGGAGGGGGGTAAGGGGGGAGGGTGCATGTGAGTGAGTGAGTGCTCCCTCAAAAGCAAAGAAGAAGTTGGATCGGTCGATCATGAAGACCTCCAGGGCAGAACGGAGCAAGAGGTACCACTGTTGAGTCAGCAACAGACGTTTTGAGGCACATCAGAAGTTGCTTGCCAAACCAAGGGAAACACATAGTGAAATCCACCACACACCGCCATGACATCCAGTCCCGGAGCCTCACCGACGAGTCAGCACTTCGCGAACAGACGACAGCCGCCAGACGCGATCGCCCATGCTTCCACGCTCAGCCCGCTCTCCTCCTGTCGCTCCTCCGCTCCTGCCAGCCTTGCCACCTTTTTCACCGTTGCTACTAGAAACCAATGCCTCCGTCTCTGCAACATCCTGCCCACCCTCCTTCTCCCCTCCACCCACCTCACCCTTCTCTCCCACCTCTCCTTTCTCACTTGTCTCGCCCTTTCCACCGCACCCTCTCTCTCGGAAGGGCACAGATGAATCCACGTGGAACCACAGGCGAGTGGTGGTAACCACCAGCCGCCCCTTCACTGTTCGCAGCGGCTGCACCATCATTGCTGCCACGTCAGCCAGCACCTCCTCGCCGTCCACATCCGCCACTAGCGTCCACTCCACGCCGCCCGGTTTCGCCCTCTGCTCCCCACCTCTGGACGATCCACTTGCCTTATGCTTCCTCCCTCCGCTTGCACCCCCTTCCACACCACCACCCACAACACCATCTCCCACCTCTTTCCTCGTTACAGTCTCCTCTGCTACTGCACTCCCCAGCCCTTCTCTCTCAGCAACAGCCCCTGCTGTAGCTCCGTCTCTCTCATCCACAGCACCCCTCCCTGCCCCTCCCTCCTCGCCTCCCTCCTCTTTCCCAGCTCCCTCTGCTTCTCCCTCTCCTCCTCCCTTCCCTCCTTCCTCCTCCTCTCCCTTTTCCTGCTCTTTCTCCCCTTCCCCCTCCGCTCCCCCCTCCTCTCCCCACTTCCCCACGCCTCCCCTCATGAACCCCCCTAGAGGGGCGGGCAGGGCCCCCCCAAGCCGTTGCACTGCCTCATCCACTGCTGCAGCACCAGCTCCTGCATCTGCTGCAGCACTCGTTCCTGTGTCTCCTGCTGAGGCTGCTGCTGAAGCTGCTGCTGGTTCAGCAGCAGCATCAGTACTGGCATCAGCAACGGCACCTTCTGCAGCTACAGCAGCACCCTTTATGGTCCCCTGGGGACCAGAAGCACGGAGCGTGGCAGTGGCGGTTGTGGAGAGGCATGGCTTCACACGCCGGCGCATGCGCAGAGATGTCTCCATGCGGTCCAGCTGCCCAGCTGCCACACGGTCTGTTGGGGATTTGAAGGGGTATGGTGCGGTATGGTAGGGTAGATGGGGGATGTTGGAAGGCAAGGAAGATAAATGCGCAGAGAGGTCTCCATTCGGTCCAGCTGCCATACAGTCTGGTGGGAGTGGGCATGGGGTTGGGGATAGTGGGAGAGTAAAAGAGAGGTTGGTGGGAAACGTAAATGCACAGAGAGGTCTCCATTCGGTCCAGCTGCCATACAGTCTGGTGGGATGGAATGGCATGGGGGAGTTTGAAGATGGGTGGGTGGGAGAGCTAAAGGGAGGGTGGAAGGGTGGCGAGGCGTGTGAATGCGCAGAGATGTCTCCATGCGGCCCAGCTGCCACACCACCTGTTGGGCATGGGGATGGGTGCGTGGGTGGGAATAAATAAGGGGTAAGGGACGGTGAGGGACATGCATTCGCAGAGATGTCTCCATGCGGCCCAGCTGCCACACCACCTGTTGGGCATGGGGATGGGTGCGTGGGTGGGAATAAATAAGGGGTAAGGGACGGTGAGGGACATGCATTCGCAGAGATGTCTCCATGCGGCCCAGCTGCCACACCACCTGTTGGGCATGGGGATGGGTGCGTGGGTGGGAATAAATAAGGGGTAAGGGACGGTGAGGGACATGCATTCGCAGAGATGTCTCCATGCGGCCCAGCTGCCACACCACCTGTTGGGCATGGGGATGGGTGCGTGGGTGGGAATAAATAAGGGGTAAGGGACGGTGAGGGACATGCATTCGCAGAGATGTCTCCATGCGGCCCAGCTGCCACACCACCTGTTGGGCATGGGGATGGGTGCGTGGGTGGGAATAAATAAGGGGTAAGGGACGGTGAGGGACATGCATTCGCAGAGATGTCTCCATGCGGCCCAGCTGCCACACCACCTGTTGGGCATGGGGATGGGTGCGTGGGTGGGAATAAATAAGGGGTAAGGGACGGTGAGGGACATGCATTCGCAGAGATGTCTCCATGCGGCCCAGCTGCCACACCACCTGTTGGGCATGGGGATGGGTGCGTGGGTGGGAATAAATAAGGGGTAAGGGACGGTGAGGGACATGCATTCGCAGAGATGTCTCCATGCGGCCCAGCTGCCACACCACCTGTTGGGCATGGGGATGGGTGCGTGGGTGGGAATAAATAAGGGGTAAGGGACGGTGAGGGACATGCATTCGCAGAGATGTCTCCATGCGGCCCAGCTGCCACACCACCTGTTGGGCATGGGGATGGGTGCGTGGGTGGGAATAAATAAGGGGTAAGGGACGGTGAGGGACATGCATTCGCAGAGATGTCTCCATGCGGCCCAGCTGCCACACCACCTGTTGGGCATGGGGATGGGTGCGTGGGTGGGAATAAATAAGGGGTAAGGGACGGTGAGGGACATGCATTCGCAGAGATGTCTCCATGCGGCCCAGCTGCCACACCACCTGTTGGGCATGGGGATGGGTGCGTGGGTGGGAATAAATAAGGGGTAAGGGACGGTGAGGGACATGCATTCGCAGAGATGTCTCCATGCGGCCCAGCTGCCACACCACCTGTTGGGCATGGGGATGGGTGCGTGGGTGGGAATAAATAAGGGGTAAGGGACGGTGAGGGACATGCATTCGCAGAGATGTCTCCATGCGGCCCAGCTGCCACACCACCTGTTGGGCATGGGGATGGGTGCGTGGGTGGGAATAAATAAGGGGTAAGGGACGGTGAGGGACATGCATTCGCAGAGATGTCTCCATGCGGCCCAGCTGCCACACCACCTGTTGGGCATGGGGATGGGTGCGTGGGTGGGAATAAATAAGGGGTAAGGGACGGTGAGGGACATGCATTCGCAGAGATGTCTCCATGCGGCCCAGCTGCCACACCACCTGTTGGGCATGGGGATGGGTGCGTGGGTGGGAATAAATAAGGGGTAAGGGACGGTGAGGGACATGCATTCGCAGAGATGTCTCCATGCGGCCCAGCTGCCACACCACCTGTTGGGCATGGGGATGGGTGCGTGGGTGGGAATAAATAAGGGGTAAGGGACGGTGAGGGACATGCATTCGCAGAGATGTCTCCATGCGGCCCAGCTGCCACACCACCTGTTGGGCATGGGGATGGGTGCGTGGGTGGGAATAAATAAGGGGTAAGGGACGGTGAGGGACATGCATTCGCAGAGATGTCTCCATGCGGCCCAGCTGCCACACCACCTGTTGGTGAGGGACATGCATTCGCAGAGATGTCTCCATGCGGCCCAGCTGCCACACCACCTGTTGGGCATGGGGATGGGTGCGTGGGTGGGAATAAATAAGGGGTAAGGGACGGTGAGGGACATGCATTCGCAGAGATGTCTCCATGCGGCCCAGCTGCCACACCACCTGTTGGGCATGGGGATGGGTGCGTGGGTGGGAATAAATAAGGGGTAAGGGACGGTGAGGGACATGCATTCGCAGAGATGTCTCCATGCGGCCCAGCTGCCACACCACCTGTTGGGCATGGGGATGGGTGCGTGGGTGGGAATAAATAAGGGGTAAGGGACGGTGAGGGACATGCATTCGCAGAGATGTCTCCATGCGGCCCAGCTGCCACACCACCTGTTGGGCATGGGGATGGGTGCGTGGGTGAGAATAAATAAGGGGTAAGGGACGGTGAGGGACATGCATTCGCAGAGATGTCTCCATGCGGCCCAGCTGCCACACCACCTGTTGGGCATGGGGATGGGTGCGTGGGTGGGAATAAATAAGGGGTAAGGGACGGTGAGGGACATGCATTCGCAGAGATGTCTCCATGCGGCCCAGCTGCCACACCACCTGTTGGGCATGGGGATGGGTGCGTGGGTGGGAATAAATAAGGGGTAAGGGACGGTGAGGGACATGCATTCGCAGAGATGTCTCCATGCGGCCCAGCTGCCACACCACCTGTTGGGCATGGGGATGGGTGCGTGGGTGGGAATAAATAAGGGGTAAGGGACGGTGAGGGACATGCATTCGCAGAGATGTCTCCATGCGGCCCAGCTGCCACACCACCTGTTGGGCATGGGGATGGGTGCGTGGGTGGGAATAAATAAGGGGTAAGGGACGGTGAGGGACATGCATTCGCAGAGATGTCTCCATGCGGCCCAGCTGCCACACCACCTGTTGGGCATGGGGATGGGTGCGTGGGTGGGAATAAATAAGGGGTAAGGGACGGTGAGGGACATGCATTCGCAGAGATGTCTCCATGCGGCCCAGCTGCCACACCACCTGTTGGGCATGGGGATGGGTGCGTGGGTGGGAATAAATAAGGGGTAAGGGACGGTGAGGGACATGCATTCGCAGAGATGTCTCCATGCGGCCCAGCTGCCACACCACCTGTTGGGCATGGGGATGGGTGCGTGGGTGGGAATAAATAAGGGGTAAGGGACGGTGAGGGACATGCATTCGCAGAGATGTCTCCATGCGGCCCAGCTGCCACACCACCTGTTGGGCATGGGGATGGGTGCGTGGGTGGGAATAAATAAGGGGTAAGGGACGGTGAGGGACATGCATTCGCAGAGATGTCTCCATGCGGCCCAGCTGCCACACCACCTGTTGGGCATGGGGATGGGTGCGTGGGTGGGAATAAATAAGGGGTAAGGGACGGTGAGGGACATGCATTCGCAGAGATGTCTCCATGCGGCCCAGCTGCCACACCACCTGTTGGGCATGGGGATGGGTGCGTGGGTGGGAATAAATAAGGGGTAAGGGACGGTGAGGGACATGCATTCGCAGAGATGTCTCCATGCGGCCCAGCTGCCACACCACCTGTTGGGCATGGGGATGGGTGCGTGGGTGGGAATAAATAAGGGGTAAGGGACGGTGAGGGACATGCATTCGCAGAGATGTCTCCATGCGGCCCAGCTGCCACACCACCTGTTGGGCATGGGGATGGGTGCGTGGGTGGGAATAAATAAGGGGTAAGGGACGGTGAGGGACATGCATTCGCAGAGATGTCTCCATGCGGCCCAGCTGCCACACCACCTGTTGGGCATGGGGATGGGTGCGTGGGTGGGAATAAATAAGGGGTAAGGGACGGTGAGGGACATGCATTCGCAGAGATGTCTCCATGCGGCCCAGCTGCCACACCACCTGTTGGGCATGGGGATGGGTGCGTGGGTGGGAATAAATAAGGGGTAAGGGACGGTGAGGGACATGCATTCGCAGAGATGTCTCCATGCGGCCCAGCTGCCACACCACCTGTTGGGCATGGGGATGGGTGCGTGGGTGGGAATAAATAAGGGGTAAGGGACGGTGAGGGACATGCATTCGCAGAGATGTCTCCATGCGGCCCAGCTGCCACACCACCTGTTGGGCATGGGGATGGGTGCGTGGGTGGGAATAAATAAGGGGTAAGGGACGGTGAGGGACATGCATTCGCAGAGATGTCTCCATGCGGCCCAGCTGCCACACCACCTGTTGGGCATGGGGATGGGTGCGTGGGTGGGAATAAATAAGGGGTAAGGGACGGTGAGGGACATGCATTCGCAGAGATGTCTCCATGCGGCCCAGCTGCCACACCACCTGTTGGGCATGGGGATGGGTGCGTGGGTGGGAATAAATAAGGGGTAAGGGACGGTGAGGGACATGCATTCGCAGAGATGTCTCCATGCGGCCCAGCTGCCACACCACCTGTTGGGCATGGGGATGGGTGCGTGGGTGGGAATAAATAAGGGGTAAGGGACGGTGAGGGACATGCATTCGCAGAGATGTCTCCATGCGGCCCAGCTGCCACACCACCTGTTGGGCATGGGGATGGGTGCGTGGGTGGGAATAAATAAGGGGTAAGGGACGGTGAGGGACATGCATTCGCAGAGATGTCTCCATGCGGCCCAGCTGCCACACCACCTGTTGGGCATGGGGATGGGTGCGTGGGTGGGAATAAATAAGGGGTAAGGGACGGTGAGGGACATGCATTCGCAGAGATGTCTCCATGCGGCCCAGCTGCCACACCACCTGTTGGGCATGGGGATGGGTGCGTGGGTGGGAATAAATAAGGGGTAAGGGACGGTGAGGGACATGCATTCGCAGAGATGTCTCCATGCGGCCCAGCTGCCACACCACCTGTTGGGCATGGGGATGGGTGCGTGGGTGGGAATAAATAAGGGGTAAGGGACGGTGAGGGACATGCATTCGCAGAGATGTCTCCATGCGGCCCAGCTGCCACACCACCTGTTGGGCATGGGGATGGGTGCGTGGGTGGGAATAAATAAGGGGTAAGGGACGGTGAGGGACATGCATTCGCAGAGATGTCTCCATGCGGCCCAGCTGCCACACCACCTGTTGGGCATGGGGATGGGTGCGTGGGTGGGAATAAATAAGGGGTAAGGGACGGTGAGGGACATGCATTCGCAGAGATGTCTCCATGCGGCCCAGCTGCCACACCACCTGTTGGGCATGGGGATGGGTGCGTGGGTGGGAATAAATAAGGGGTAAGGGACGGTGAGGGACATGCATTCGCAGAGATGTCTCCATGCGGCCCAGCTGCCACACCACCTGTTGGGCATGGGGATGGGTGCGTGGGTGGGAATAAATAAGGGGTAAGGGACGGTGAGGGACATGCATTCGCAGAGATGTCTCCATGCGGCCCAGCTGCCACACCACCTGTTGGGCATGGGGATGGGTGCGTGGGTGGGAATAAATAAGGGGTAAGGGACGGTGAGGGACATGCATTCGCAGAGATGTCTCCATGCGGCCCAGCTGCCACACCACCTGTTGGGCATGGGGATGGGTGCGTGGGTGGGAATAAATAAGGGGTAAGGGACGGTGAGGGACATGCATTCGCAGAGATGTCTCCATGCGGCCCAGCTGCCACACCACCTGTTGGGCATGGGGATGGGTGCGTGGGTGGGAATAAATAAGGGGTAAGGGACGGTGAGGGACATGCATTCGCAGAGATGTCTCCATGCGGCCCAGCTGCCACACCACCTGTTGGGCATGGGGATGGGTGCGTGGGTGGGAATAAATAAGGGGTAAGGGACGGTGAGGGACATGCATTCGCAGAGATGTCTCCATGCGGCCCAGCTGCCACACCACCTGTTGGGCATGGGGATGGGTGCGTGGGTGGGAATAAATAAGGGGTAAGGGACGGTGAGGGACATGCATTCGCAGAGATGTCTCCATGCGGCCCAGCTGCCACACCACCTGTTGGGCATGGGGATGGGTGCGTGGGTGGGAATAAATAAGGGGTAAGGGACGGTGAGGGACATGCATTCGCAGAGATGTCTCCATGCGGCCCAGCTGCCACACCACCTGTTGGGCATGGGGATGGGTGCGTGGGTGGGAATAAATAAGGGGTAAGGGACGGTGAGGGACATGCATTCGCAGAGATGTCTCCATGCGGCCCAGCTGCCACACCACCTGTTGGGCATGGGGATGGGTGCGTGGGTGGGAATAAATAAGGGGTAAGGGACGGTGAGGGACATGCATTCGCAGAGATGTCTCCATGCGGCCCAGCTGCCACACCACCTGTTGGGCATGGGGATGGGTGCGTGGGTGGGAATAAATAAGGGGTAAGGGACGGTGAGGGACATGCATTCGCAGAGATGTCTCCATGCGGCCCAGCTGCCACACCACCTGTTGGGCATGGGGATGGGTGCGTGGGTGGGAATAAATAAGGGGTAAGGGACGGTGAGGGACATGCATTCGCAGAGATGTCTCCATGCGGCCCAGCTGCCACACCACCTGTTGGGCATGGGGATGGGTGCGTGGGTGGGAATAAATAAGGGGTAAGGGACGGTGAGGGACATGCATTCGCAGAGATGTCTCCATGCGGCCCAGCTGCCACACCACCTGTTGGGCATGGGGATGGGTGCGTGGGTGGGAATAAATAAGGGGTAAGGGACGGTGAGGGACATGCATTCGCAGAGATGTCTCCATGCGGCCCAGCTGCCACACCACCTGTTGGGCATGGGGATGGGTGCGTGGGTGGGAATAAATAAGGGGTAAGGGACGGTGAGGGACATGCATTCGCAGAGATGTCTCCATGCGGCCCAGCTGCCACACCACCTGTTGGGCATGGGGATGGGTGCGTGGGTGGGAATAAATAAGGGGTAAGGGACGGTGAGGGACATGCATTCGCAGAGATGTCTCCATGCGGCCCAGCTGCCACACCACCTGTTGGGCATGGGGATGGGTGCGTGGGTGGGAATAAATAAGGGGTAAGGGACGGTGAGGGACATGCATTCGCAGAGATGTCTCCATGCGGCCCAGCTGCCACACCACCTGTTGGGCATGGGGATGGGTGCGTGGGTGGGAATAAATAAGGGGTAAGGGACGGTGAGGGACATGCATTCGCAGAGATGTCTCCATGCGGCCCAGCTGCCACACCACCTGTTGGGCATGGGGATGGGTGCGTGGGTGGGAATAAATAAGGGGTAAGGGACGGTGAGGGACATGCATTCGCAGAGATGTCTCCATGCGGCCCAGCTGCCACACCACCTGTTGGGCATGGGGATGGGTGCGTGGGTGGGAATAAATAAGGGGTAAGGGACGGTGAGGGACATGCATTCGCAGAGATGTCTCCATGCGGCCCAGCTGCCACACCACCTGTTGGGCATGGGGATGGGTGCGTGGGTGGGAATAAATAAGGGGTAAGGGACGGTGAGGGACATGCATTCGCAGAGATGTCTCCATGCGGCCCAGCTGCCACACCACCTGTTGGGCATGGGGATGGGTGCGTGGGTGGGAATAAATAAGGGGTAAGGGACGGTGAGGGACATGCATTCGCAGAGATGTCTCCATGCGGCCCAGCTGCCACACCACCTGTTGGGCATGGGGATGGGTGCGTGGGTGGGAATAAATAAGGGGTAAGGGACGGTGAGGGACATGCATTCGCAGAGATGTCTCCATGCGGCCCAGCTGCCACACCACCTGTTGGGCATGGGGATGGGTGCGTGGGTGGGAATAAATAAGGGGTAAGGGACGGTGAGGGACATGCATTCGCAGAGATGTCTCCATGCGGCCCAGCTGCCACACCACCTGTTGGTGAGGGACATGCATTCGCAGAGATGTCTCCATGCGGCCCAGCTGCCACACCACCTGTTGGGCATGGGGATGGGTGCGTGGGTGGGAATAAATAAGGGGTAAGGGACGGTGAGGGACATGCATTCGCAGAGATGTCTCCATGCGGCCCAGCTGCCACACCACCTGTTGGGCATGGGGATGGGTGCGTGGGTGGGAATAAATAAGGGGTAAGGGACGGTGAGGGACATGCATTCGCAGAGATGTCTCCATGCGGCCCAGCTGCCACACCACCTGTTGGGCATGGGGATGGGTGCGTGGGTGGGAATAAATAAGGGGTAAGGGACGGTGAGGGACATGCATTCGCAGAGATGTCTCCATGCGGCCCAGCTGCCACACCACCTGTTGGGCATGGGGATGGGTGCGTGGGTGAGAATAAATAAGGGGTAAGGGACGGTGAGGGACATGCATTCGCAGAGATGTCTCCATGCGGCCCAGCTGCCACACCACCTGTTGGGCATGGGGATGGGTGCGTGGGTGGGAATAAATAAGGGGTAAGGGACGGTGAGGGACATGCATTCGCAGAGATGTCTCCATGCGGCCCAGCTGCCACACCACCTGTTGGGCATGGGGATGGGTGCGTGGGTGGGAATAAATAAGGGGTAAGGGACGGTGAGGGACATGCATTCGCAGAGATGTCTCCATGCGGCCCAGCTGCCACACCACCTGTTGGGCATGGGGATGGGTGCGTGGGTGGGAATAAATAAGGGGTAAGGGACGGTGAGGGACATGCATTCGCAGAGATGTCTCCATGCGGCCCAGCTGCCACACCACCTGTTGGGCATGGGGATGGGTGCGTGGGTGGGAATAAATAAGGGGTAAGGGACGGTGAGGGACATGCATTCGCAGAGATGTCTCCATGCGGCCCAGCTGCCACACCACCTGTTGGGCATGGGGATGGGTGCGTGGGTGGGAATAAATAAGGGGTAAGGGACGGTGAGGGACATGCATTCGCAGAGATGTCTCCATGCGGCCCAGCTGCCACACCACCTGTTGGGCATGGGGATGGGTGCGTGGGTGGGAATAAATAAGGGGTAAGGGACGGTGAGGGACATGCATTCGCAGAGATGTCTCCATGCGGCCCAGCTGCCACACCACCTGTTGGGCATGGGGATGGGTGCGTGGGTGGGAATAAATAAGGGGTAAGGGACGGTGAGGGACATGCATTCGCAGAGATGTCTCCATGCGGCCCAGCTGCCACACCACCTGTTGGGCATGGGGATGGGTGCGTGGGTGGGAATAAATAAGGGGTAAGGGACGGTGAGGGACATGCATTCGCAGAGATGTCTCCATGCGGCCCAGCTGCCACACCACCTGTTGGGCATGGGGATGGGTGCGTGGGTGGGAATAAATAAGGGGTAAGGGACGGTGAGGGACATGCATTCGCAGAGATGTCTCCATGCGGCCCAGCTGCCACACCACCTGTTGGGCATGGGGATGGGTGCGTGGGTGGGAATAAATAAGGGGTAAGGGACGGTGAGGGACATGCATTCGCAGAGATGTCTCCATGCGGCCCAGCTGCCACACCACCTGTTGGGCATGGGGATGGGTGCGTGGGTGGGAATAAATAAGGGGTAAGGGACGGTGAGGGACATGCATTCGCAGAGATGTCTCCATGCGGCCCAGCTGCCACACCACCTGTTGGGCATGGGGATGGGTGCGTGGGTGGGAATAAATAAGGGGTAAGGGACGGTGAGGGACATGCATTCGCAGAGATGTCTCCATGCGGCCCAGCTGCCACACCACCTGTTGGGCATGGGGATGGGTGCGTGGGTGGGAATAAATAAGGGGTAAGGGACGGTGAGGGACATGCATTCGCAGAGATGTCTCCATGCGGCCCAGCTGCCACACCACCTGTTGGGCATGGGGATGGGTGCGTGGGTGGGAATAAATAAGGGGTAAGGGACGGTGAGGGACATGCATTCGCAGAGATGTCTCCATGCGGCCCAGCTGCCACACCACCTGTTGGGCATGGGGATGGGTGCGTGGGTGGGAATAAATAAGGGGTAAGGGACGGTGAGGGACATGCATTCGCAGAGATGTCTCCATGCGGCCCAGCTGCCACACCACCTGTTGGGCATGGGGATGGGTGCGTGGGTGGGAATAAATAAGGGGTAAGGGACGGTGAGGGACATGCATTCGCAGAGATGTCTCCATGCGGCCCAGCTGCCACACCACCTGTTGGGCATGGGGATGGGTGCGTGGGTGGGAATAAATAAGGGGTAAGGGACGGTGAGGGACATGCATTCGCAGAGATGTCTCCATGCGGCCCAGCTGCCACACCACCTGTTGGGCATGGGGATGGGTGCGTGGGTGGGAATAAATAAGGGGTAAGGGACGGTGAGGGACATGCATTCGCAGAGATGTCTCCATGCGGCCCAGCTGCCACACCACCTGTTGGGCATGGGGATGGGTGCGTGGGTGGGAATAAATAAGGGGTAAGGGACGGTGAGGGACATGCATTCGCAGAGATGTCTCCATGCGGCCCAGCTGCCACACCACCTGTTGGGCATGGGGATGGGTGCGTGGGTGGGAATAAATAAGGGGTAAGGGACGGTGAGGGACATGCATTCGCAGAGATGTCTCCATGCGGCCCAGCTGCCACACCACCTGTTGGGCATGGGGATGGGTGCGTGGGTGGGAATAAATAAGGGGTAAGGGACGGTGAGGGACATGCATTCGCAGAGATGTCTCCATGCGGCCCAGCTGCCACACCACCTGTTGGGCATGGGGATGGGTGCGTGGGTGGGAATAAATAAGGGGTAAGGGACGGTGAGGGACATGCATTCGCAGAGATGTCTCCATGCGGCCCAGCTGCCACACCACCTGTTGGGCATGGGGATGGGTGCGTGGGTGGGAATAAATAAGGGGTAAGGGACGGTGAGGGACATGCATTCGCAGAGATGTCTCCATGCGGCCCAGCTGCCACACCACCTGTTGGGCATGGGGATGGGTGCGTGGGTGGGAATAAATAAGGGGTAAGGGACGGTGAGGGACATGCATTCGCAGAGATGTCTCCATGCGGCCCAGCTGCCACACCACCTGTTGGGCATGGGGATGGGTGCGTGGGTGGGAATAAATAAGGGGTAAGGGACGGTGAGGGACATGCATTCGCAGAGATGTCTCCATGCGGCCCAGCTGCCACACCACCTGTTGGGCATGGGGATGGGTGCGTGGGTGGGAATAAATAAGGGGTAAGGGACGGTGAGGGACATGCATTCGCAGAGATGTCTCCATGCGGCCCAGCTGCCACACCACCTGTTGGGCATGGGGATGGGTGCGTGGGTGGGAATAAATAAGGGGTAAGGGACGGTGAGGGACATGCATTCGCAGAGATGTCTCCATGCGGCCCAGCTGCCACACCACCTGTTGGGCATGGGGATGGGTGCGTGGGTGGGAATAAATAAGGGGTAAGGGACGGTGAGGGACATGCATTCGCAGAGATGTCTCCATGCGGCCCAGCTGCCACACCACCTGTTGGGCATGGGGATGGGTGCGTGGGTGGGAATAAATAAGGGGTAAGGGACGGTGAGGGACATGCATTCGCAGAGATGTCTCCATGCGGCCCAGCTGCCACACCACCTGTTGGGCATGGGGATGGGTGCGTGGGTGGGAATAAATAAGGGGTAAGGGACGGTGAGGGACATGCATTCGCAGAGATGTCTCCATGCGGCCCAGCTGCCACACCACCTGTTGGGCATGGGGATGGGTGCGTGGGTGGGAATAAATAAGGGGTAAGGGACGGTGAGGGACATGCATTCGCAGAGATGTCTCCATGCGGCCCAGCTGCCACACCACCTGTTGGGCATGGGGATGGGTGCGTGGGTGGGAATAAATAAGGGGTAAGGGACGGTGAGGGACATGCATTCGCAGAGATGTCTCCATGCGGCCCAGCTGCCACACCACCTGTTGGGCATGGGGATGGGTGCGTGGGTGGGAATAAATAAGGGGTAAGGGACGGTGAGGGACATGCATTCGCAGAGATGTCTCCATGCGGCCCAGCTGCCACACCACCTGTTGGGCATGGGGATGGGTGCGTGGGTGGGAATAAATAAGGGGTAAGGGACGGTGAGGGACATGCATTCGCAGAGATGTCTCCATGCGGCCCAGCTGCCACACCACCTGTTGGGCATGGGGATGGGTGCGTGGGTGGGAATAAATAAGGGGTAAGGGACGGTGAGGGACATGCATTCGCAGAGATGTCTCCATGCGGCCCAGCTGCCACACCACCTGTTGGGCATGGGGATGGGTGCGTGGGTGGGAATAAATAAGGGGTAAGGGACGGTGAGGGACATGCATTCGCAGAGATGTCTCCATGCGGCCCAGCTGCCACACCACCTGTTGGGCATGGGGATGGGTGCGTGGGTGGGAATAAATAAGGGGTAAGGGACGGTGAGGGACATGCATTCGCAGAGATGTCTCCATGCGGCCCAGCTGCCACACCACCTGTTGGGCATGGGGATGGGTGCGTGGGTGGGAATAAATAAGGGGTAAGGGACGGTGAGGGACATGCATTCGCAGAGATGTCTCCATGCGGCCCAGCTGCCACACCACCTGTTGGGCATGGGGATGGGTGCGTGGGTGGGAATAAATAAGGGGTAAGGGACGGTGAGGGACATGCATTCGCAGAGATGTCTCCATGCGGCCCAGCTGCCACACCACCTGTTGGGCATGGGGATGGGTGCGTGGGTGGGAATAAATAAGGGGTAAGGGACGGTGAGGGACATGCATTCGCAGAGATGTCTCCATGCGGCCCAGCTGCCACACCACCTGTTGGGCATGGGGATGGGTGCGTGGGTGGGAATAAATAAGGGGTAAGGGACGGTGAGGGACATGCATTCGCAGAGATGTCTCCATGCGGCCCAGCTGCCACACCACCTGTTGGGCATGGGGATGGGTGCGTGGGTGGGAATAAATAAGGGGTAAGGGACGGTGAGGGACATGCATTCGCAGAGATGTCTCCATGCGGCCCAGCTGCCACATGGCCTGGTGGGGGCATCATGGCGGTATGGTATAGGCATGAGGAGGGGTGGGTGGGTGGATGGAGTGTACGTATATTGGGGGGTACAGGGAGGGTGGAAGGGAGGCAAGGGACATGCATGCGCAGAGATGTCCTCATGCATGCGGCCGGACTTGCTGAGATTTTTACAGTGAGCCAGAAACTCACTTGTGACCGTAAATATTCCTCATGGCTTGCCCGAGCGCCACACAGCCGCCCGGACTTGAGCAGCTGGCGAATGAGAGAGCGCCACATGCGCACTCCTGCCGCCCGAGCCTTGACAATGGGTGAGTGCAGCTTCGCTTCTTGCAGGGTCTGGAGACGGGGATGGGTGGAAAATGGGCGACGGGGGAATATAGGAGGGTGAATAGACGGGAACGAGAGAAACGAATGACAGTTGGGGCGCTTCTACTTCTGAGAATTCTCAAAAGTAGAATCAACAGAACTGGTCGGGGCTGACCTGTGAGTCGAGCAGGTCGTGCAGGGAGGAGAGGTAGAGCTGCAGTCCCCCCACTCTGGGTCCCAGGGAGATGCTGTACCTCATCTCCACCTCATCCCACTCCTTCTTACTGCTCACACTGCTGCTGCTACCACCGCTGCTGCTGTTGCTGCTGCTGCTGCTGTTGTTGCCCGTGGCAGGAGAGGAGTGCTGGAGACTAGAGAGCTTGAGAGCAGGGTGCTTGAGCCAGGTCACATCTCCCCATGCGCCCTCCAGGGAGTCCCACAGGCTCCACCTCCCAGACCTCTGGATATCTCCCTTCTCTCGCCGCTTCGCTGACGTGGCACCCTCGGGAATGCCGTCCAATCCCGGCCTGCCATCTGTCAGCCCGTACAGCCGATCCATATGTCCCAGCTTCCTCTCCCTCCCCATCCTTGCAGCAGCACCACCAGCACCGAAAAATGCACCACCCACACCGCCACCACCACCGATGCTGCTCCTTCCGCTGCTGCTCCAGTTCCTACCTGAGCCGTGAGCAGCGGCAGGGCCTGTGGCAGCAGCAGTGGCAACCAGGCAGACAGCAGCAGGCGGCGAGGCAAACGCAGAAACCCACACAGGGGAGAGAAACGCAAGAGCAGCATCGGTAGGTGTGGCGTCAGTGGCTAGTGCAGGGTTGAGGGGGTGTGAGAAGGGGGATGCGCCTGTGTGGTCTGAGAGGAGACGGAGGCAGCGGAAAGCTGGGCGCCACTTGCGGAGGAGGGCGGTGAAGGGGGGGAGGAGGAGGGCGAGGAAGGTGGGTCGCAGGATGGTTCGATCGCTGTCGATTGAGTGGATGATCTGGCAGGGATTGGGGGGGGACAGAGGAGAAAGCAAGTTTTCGGGTGAGGAAGGGTGACAACGGATTCCCCCGCCCATGTTCACTGAAAAGGGGTTGAGGGGATAAGAAAAAGGGGAGGTGCCTGTGTGGTCTGAGAGGAGACGGAGGCAGCGCAGGGCTGGGCGCCACTTGCGGAGGAGGGCGGTGAAGGGGGGGAGGAGGAGGGCAAGGAAGGTGGGGCGCAGGATGGTGCGATCGCGATCGATTGAGTGGATGATCTGGTCTGGCAGGGTGTATGGGGTGGGGAGAAAGGGAGAGCATCAGATTTAGGGGTGGGGAGAAAGGGGGGACATCAGATTTAGAGGTGGGGAGGGTGAAAGAGGAAATGCTCCTTACTTACACAGCCTTAACCGACCGGTTTGTTGTGTTGGGATAGAGAAAGGAGCGAGCGGAATGAAATAGTGAATTGAGCCAATCCGCCCGTCCCGCAGCGACAGAGGGAGGGGCGGAGGGAGGAAGGGAGGGAGGGAGGGAAAGGGAGACATACCTCTGTGTGGAGAATGGCAGCGACAGAAAGAGCACAGTTCTGGCGCTGGTCAAGGCGAGAGGTGGTGAGCAGGGGCGAGAGGATTCTGCCATGGAGGGATGAATAGCAGCCAGAGACACATGGGGCAGGCAGCGAGACATGGGGCAGGCAGCACAGAGATTAACAGCAGGTGGGTTGATGCAGAGAGACGGATGGAGGGATTATAGAGACATGCAGGCAGGTAGGTAGAATCCGATCGCAAGTTGATGAAACGGGATGTGCATGGATGAGATGAGAACCAGAGCCATAAAGCACACTACACTCAATACTCTTTCACACAATACTCTTTCACACAATACTCTTTCACACAATACTCTTTCACACAATACTCTTTCACACAATACTCTTTCACACCATACTCTTTCACACAATACTCTTTCACACCATACTCTTTCACACAATACTCTTTCACACAATACTCTTTCACACAATACTCTTTCACACAATACTCTTTCACACAATACTCTTTCACACAATACTCTTTCACACCATACTCTTTCACACAATACTCTTTCACACCTACTCAATAATCTTTCACACCATACTCTTTCACACAATACTCTTTCACACCATACTCAATAATCTTTCACACCACACTCTTTCACACCATACACTCACCTCCACAGCAGGGAGCTCAGAACCTTCTCAGTAACCTCCTCCCCCTCCCTCACTCCTTTCCTGATCAGCTCTCCAGCCATCTCCCCCCCATCCGTCTCCCTAGCCGCCACCAGCACCACCCTCAATATAGTCACAAGTGACTGATCATCCTCCAACACCCCTTTAAGAGCATCACTCATCCCTGCCCCCACCCCTCCCAGCACAGCCAAAACGCCTGACTCCGCTGCTCCCACCCCCTCTTTTTCTAAAAGCATGCCCTTCAATATAGTCACGCCCTTTAGCACCAACCTCAGGTCCGCCCATCCCCCTGCCTCATCCTCCTCCTCCTCATCTTCCTCTATAGGCTCTGCTAGCTCTAATAACACTTGCTCTAAAGCAGACACCTCTGCTCTGCTCCCCTCCTCACTCCCACCCACCTCCCCTCCCTTCCCCCCCTTCCCTCCTCCCTCACCCCCCCACCCCACCGCGTCCTCCCCTTCCTTCCCCACACCCTCTCCAAACCACAGCCGGGATCTCCGGCGCCAGCTGTCAGGCAGCGATTGGACGATGGATCCATAGCTAGCTAAGGCAGATTGGATGGCTTTGTATCGCCTGGGCTTGTGCTTCTTACAATTTCTCTCTATCGCTGACCCGAGGTTAGAAGGTGATGCATGTGCCAGTTGCCGCTGCTGCTGCTGCTGCTGCTGCTGCTGCTGTTGGGGGCTGTCTAAAGAGATAAGGGAGGCTGATCCTGGCGGGGATGATAGGGGGGCTAGAGGAGGCGAGACGGTGGGCTGCTGGGGTAGAGTGGAGGGAGAGAAAGAGCCGGTGAGCAGATCAAAATGCATCCCAGCTGCTGCTGCCGGCGCCGCCGCCGCTGCTGCCGATGATGACATTGACTCGTCTGCTGCTGCTCCTGCTGTTGCTGATGATGGGGATAAAGCAGAGGCCGATTGGGCAGCACTGGAAGCAGGTGTTGCTGTGGTGGGGGGGGTGACAGTGACAGTGACAGTGACAGCAGCAGCAGGGTGGGTTTCTGAGCTGAGGTCGATGAGAGGGAACTCAGCCACCCACCCGAAACCATTAGAGGCAGCATCTGTAGCAGCTGCAGCAGCTGTAGCAGCTGTAGCATCGGCAGCATCTGTGGCAGCTGTAGCAACTGTAGCAGGCGAATCAATTGTAGCAGCTGTAGCATCTGCAGTGGGAGGTTCTGTCTGGCTGCTAGATTCAGGGTCCAGGGAAGGGAACTCAGCCGTCCATGCAGGAGTGTCAGCAGCAGTGGCAGCAGCAGGTGTTGCTTCAGTGTCCGCTGTGCCCTCTGCTGCAGCCCCATCCGCTGCCGCAGTTGCTTCTGCTGATGTTACTGCTGTTGTTGTTCCAGCAGCAGTAGCACCAGCATCAGCAGCGGCGGCACCAGCACCAGTAGCAGCAGCAACAGCAGCAGTCAAAGCATCAGCAGGATCGACCCAAGCAGCAGGCCTATGCTTCCGCCTCCCCTCCCCATCCTCCTCCTCTGCCACCACCGTCCACCGCACTCCATCCCTGTCCACCCTCTGGCCCTCCACCAGCCCATCCCCACTCTCCTCCTCCGCGTCCTCCTCCTCCTCGCTCTCCTTTTTGCTAATCTTTTTCTCAGCCTGCATGCGGAGAAAATCTTCTAGAAGCATCAGCAGTGCCACTGCGTTTTCTAACAGGCAGGTGGCAGCAACAGGAGGGGCAGCAGCAGTTGGGCCAGCAGCAGTTGGGGCAGCAGCAGCAGCAGCAGCAGCAGGAGGGGCAGTGGCAGGCAAGGCGGCAGTAGCAGGGGTGGTGGAAGGGCGTGGAGAGAGCATGTCCAGGGCAGAAGAGGAGGGCGGAGGGGAGGAGAGAGAGTGGGGTTGAGAGGGGTTTGAAGGAGGAGGGGGGTTTGGGGGAGGTGGGAAGCGGTGAAGTCCAGAGCTTCGTGTAACAGCCTGCGATGGATGGTTACCATTGCTGCTTGCCTCCTGCATTGCATATGTGTGTGCACGTTGGAGAGATGGACAGATGGATGGATGGATGGATGGATGGGGATGGAATCATGCATGTGTTGAAGGGTTTTTCAATGTCAAATGGTGATGACCATGCTGTGCAAGCATGCACTCAAGCCCGTGCTGACAGCTGAAAGTGCACAAACACACGCACATGCACACGTGCACACACGCATACAGCCGCACGATCGCGCGCGCACAGGCAATCATGCATGCATGCACACTGGCACATGAGTGCGCGCAAGCACACACACAGATGCGCGTGCGAGCCCGCACACTCTACACACCTTTTCAGCTGTTCTCCCACGCTGCTTCCCCCAATGAGTGCCTTCCACTGCAAGCAGTGAAAGGTGGCCTCCAGGACCTGAGAAGACAGAAAGGGAGAGAGATGAGATGAACCATACAACAAAGGAATCAGCGTTTCTCACCCTCACCCTGTGTCTCACTCACCCTCACCTTCCAGCCGTCCCTGTCAAGCAATGCTCAAACGCAATCTCCAAGAAGACGGCAATTTGATGCTCATTATAATGCTCTAGAAGCTGACTTTTCCCATGGCTCCCACCCCTCACCTTCCAGCCCTGTTTGACCGTTAAGCAGTGCTCAAACACTATCCCCAGGAAGCTGAAGATGAGCTCATTCACATCCTCCTGCACGCTCGTGCTGCTGCGCACTGCACGTGGGTCCCCACCGCTACCACCTGCAGCGCTCTCCTCATTGATCTGTGTTGCTGTGGTTTGGAGGGAGCCTGTTGACGGCAAGGCCTGGAAGGATGTGGCATTCGGAGCAGGGAGAGGTGGGTCAAAAGGACAGAAAGGTGGCAAAGGACAGAAAGGTGGCAAAGGACAGAAAGGTGGCAAAGGACAGAAGGGAGATTGCAGAGGGAGTGGAAAGTTGTGTAGGAAACCTAAAAGCTCACCCACAGAAATGGCTTCAATAATATTCATACGACTGGTTCAAGTTGTATGTGAGGAGGGGTGGCTTCGAGCTGTCAAGAGAGGACAGGTGGGCTGCGGAGGCCTTACTTCCATCAACTCGTGTTGTGAGGAGGGGTGTCTTCGAGAAAGGGTCTGTAAGGAGAGGAGATCAGCCAAAAATTTGTGCAACAAAGAGTGGAAATTTCCAAAACGGCGTTTGGGAACTGGCTGCTGCTGTGCCTATCCCTTACCTCGAGATTTGAGAGCAGAATCTCCAGCAGCCTCTCGGGCCATTCGGGGGAGTGTGTTCGGAGGCGTGTGTTGGCTTGGCGGTGTGGAGGGACCCCTTATAACCATGCCTATCCTATTCTATGCCTCGAGATTCAACAGCACAATGCAGGTCGTGTGGAATGCATCGAATCCCCTATCGCTGCGCCTATTCCATACATTGAGATTTCCCAACAGGCCATTCGAGGGAGTGGGTGAGGAGGCGCGTGTTGGTGGGGTTGAGGGAGAGCAGCAGCAGCAGCAGGTCCTGTGGAATTCATCTAGTCTCATCTTGCCCTGCCTACCCTATTCCATACCTCGAGATTCGACAGCAGGATCTCGAGCAGCCACTCGGGCCACTCAGGGGAGTGGGTGAGGAGGCGCGTATTGGCGGGGTTGAGGGAGAGGAGGAGCAGCAGCAGCAGGTCCTGCAGCACTGCGAGCTGAGTGTGAGGCGCGGCAGAGGGCAGCGCGCGCAGGAGCGCTAGTAGCAGCTGCTGCTCCCAGGGGGCTATGAAGGTGGACGGGGGCAGGATGGCGGAGGGAGAATCAATGGTCTGTCGAGGGGTTGAGAGGGGCACAAAAGGGAAGGGAAGGAGTAAGCAGAGGGCAGGGAGCGGAGGAGAGCTAGCAGCAGCTGCTGCTCCCAGGGCGCTATGAAGGTGGACGGGGGGAGGATGACAGAAGGAGAATCGGTGGCCTGCAAAAAGGGGTTAAAAGGCACAAAAGGGAAGGGAGGGTGTAAGTAGAAGAGGGGCAGCACACGGAGGAGAGCTAGTAGCAGCTGCTGCTCCCAGGGGGCTATGAAGGTGGACGTGGGGAGGATGGCGGAGGGAGAATCGACGGCCTGCAGAGGGGTTGGGAGGGGCACAGAAGGGAAGGGAGGATGTAAGTAGAGGGCAGGGAGTGGAGGAGAACTAGCAGCAGCTGCTGCTCCCAGGGCGCTATGAAGGTGGACGGGGGGAGGAGGGCGGAGGGAGAATCGACGGCCTGCAGAGGGGTTGAGAGGGGCATAAAAGGGAAGGGAAGGAGTTAGTAGGGGTCAGGATGCGGAGGAAAGCTAGTAGCAGCTGCTGCTCCCACAGGGCTATGAAGGTGGACGGGGGGAGGATGGTGAAGGAAGAATCAGTTGCCTGCAGAGGGAATGAGACAGGAAGGAAGGGGTTTGGGGAAGAGTTGTTAAGTGAAGGTAAGGGTGTGGAGGAGCGCCAGTAGCAGCTGCTGCTCCCGGGGAGATATGAAGGTGGACGGGGGGAGGAGGGTGGAGGGCTAACCGATTGCTTGCATACGGGGATTGTAGAAGGGAGAGGCATTGTGAAAAGGGTCGGTGAGCTGAGGGAGAGCGAGCAGGAAAGAACATACACATTACTCCCCTTCGTCTATACATCATTCCACAGCCCAGCCCCGTCACACCCTCACCTTGCATCTGAGCACGACGGTCATGACAGCATGGTACACAGCAGGCGTGAACAGCCTCCTAGGCGCCACCTGAAGCGCCCTCTGCACACCATACACCGCCCACGCACCCACGTTGCTTCGGTCCTTCCCTGCCCTCTCTACATCCCTCAGCCCAGCCCAGCCCAGCCCAGCCCAGCCCAGCCCAGCCCAGCCCAACGTAATATACCAATCACACCCTCACCTTGCATCGCAGCACAGCAGTCATGACCGCATGGTACACAGCAGGCGTGAGCAGCCTCTTAGGCGCTAGCTGCAGTGCTCTCTGCACGCCATACACCGCCCACACACCCACGTTACTTCCCTTCTTCCTCCAAACATCCCTCAGCCCAGCCCCATCACACCAGTCACACCTCACCTTGCAGCGCAGCACGGCAGTCATGACAGCATGGTACACAGCAGGCGTGAACAGCCTCCTAGGCGCCACCTGCAGGTGCTGCTATCAGGGAACTCTCAACACAACAGAGCTCGCTCCCTCCCTTTGCATCTCACCTTGCATCTGAGCACGGCAGTCATGACAGCATGGTACACAGCAGGCGTGAACAGCCTCCTAGGCGCCACCTGCAGTGCTCTCTGCACGCCATAAACCGCCCACGCACCCACGTTGCTTCGGTCCTTCCCTGCCCTCTCTGTCACCACCGCTCCCAACCCCTGTGTAGTCGGCACCACTCCTAGAACCGACGGGTCGGAGAGACGCAGGAAGCCTGAGTCGGCTAGTAGCCCTAGGATCGAGATCACCGCGACCATGATCGCATCTGGACCGTCCGTCAGTGGGAAGCCCTGGTCGCTGTCAAAGTAAAAATCGGTAGCATCAGCTGCAGTGTCAGCTGTAGTGTCAGCTGTAGCTGTAGCAGCACCAGCGGCGGCGGCTGTAGCAGCATCAGCAGCGGCGGCTGAAGCAGCATCAGTGGCAGTGGCTGTAGCAGCATCAGCAGTGGCTGTAGCAGTACCTTCAGCAGCAGCCATGGCATTATTCTCAGCCATCCAGCCTGACAGCCAAAAAGCATGGAGCAGCAGCAGCCGCAGCAGCAGCAGCCGCAGCAGCAGCAAGGCCAGCAGCAGCAGGAGAGACAGCAGAAGCAGGTCCTGCAGTGGTGGTGGGAGCACCATAAGAGGATGATCTGTATGCTGCTCTTCCCTCAACCCTCCCAGCAGAGGCATGACCGCTACCACTCCTAACAACTGTGCCGCTGCTACCCGCACTACTGCTGGCGCCAACACCCCTACTGCTACCACCCCCATCCCTGCTTGCACCGCTCACAAGTAGTAGCAGCAGCAGCAGCAGCAGCCGCAGCCGCAGCAGCAGCAGTGGAACCAGCACCTCCTGGGCTCGCATGACTAGAAGCCGATTTTACGGAGGAAGAACCAGAGGCAGTGCCAGTGCGGGCCAAACGAGGCACCGACACACACACCCAGGGGGCAAGCACGGGCAGCCCTTCCTTTGTCACCTGCACAGCACTCTCCTCTGCGTCATCCTCATACACCTGCTTCGCCCTCAGCCTCTGCACCACTGCTGCCACCTCTGCCAGTCCCCTCCTCGTGTCCTCCTCCCCGTTCTCCTCCTCACCTTCCTCCAATCCTCTCTCTTGCTGCTCCTTACCCGCTCCTGACTGCTCCACACCCGCTGCATCATGTGATATCCCACTGGAGCCTTTCCTGCTTCCTGTTCCCACTGCCCCTGCCACTCCTGCTGCCCCTGCTGCTGCGTTTGAGCCTCTCTCCCCGCACTCTTTGCCTGCTGCTGCTGATTCTGGTTTCCCTGCGTCGGGTTTCTTATCGTCAATCGAGCCAACCTTCAACCCAAGAGGTTCCAAAAAGGCGTTCCATGTGCTCAGATCCCACACACCTCCCCCCTTTGCCGCCTCTTGTTTCGGCTTGCTCTTGCTCTCATCCTCTTCCGTCTTCTCCGCTTGCTTTTCCTCTTCCTCCTTCTCCTCACTCTCCTTCTCAGAAACACCCTCTTTCTTTTCCCCCTCCGCAGATATGCCTTCCCCAGACTCACCTTCCTTAGTCAAATCTTTCTCACTGCCCTCCCCCTTCTCCTGTTCCCCTTCCCTCTCTCCTTCACCCCTACCCTCACCTTCGTTCCCCCCACTGCCTGCCACCTCCCCTTCCTCCTTCGGATCTTCTCCTCTGCTCTCCTCCCCCCCTTGCCCCTCAACCGCCCCTCCCTTTCCATCCCCAAACACCAGAACCTTCCGTGCATTTTCCTCATCACCCTCACTCTTACCCTCCAACTCTCCCCCTTTGCCCCCTTCCACTTCCCCCCTCCCCTCCCCATCTCCAATCCCAATCCCTTCGCCGCCCGGAACCGGAACCAGACGCCTCCTAATTGGCCGAATACCAGATTTGGGCGGGAAACTGACCGGATAGGTCTCCCCATACTGGGTTTCTCGCAGCAGCAGCGCCAGGAGCATCTCTGCCCCGCCTGATGCGAGAAACTGCACCATGAAGGCTGATGCCCTGCTGCTGCTGGGCTGAGACATGAGTCTGTATAGCAGCAGCAGCACCCGGGCCACCTGAAAAGAAAGCAAAGGGAGAAGGAGACGAGGATAAGTTTCAGTCCCTGCCTGCTGCTCCAGCAGCAGCGCCAGCAGCATTTCTGCCCCGCCTGATGCGAGGAACTGCACCATGAAGGCCGATGCCCTTCTGCTGTTGGGCTGAGACATGAGTCTGTATAGCAGCAGCAGCACTCGGGCCACCTGAAAAGGAAGCAAAGGGAGAAGGAGAAGAGGACGAGGTTGAGTCCCTGCCTGCTGCTCCAGCAGCAGCGCCAGCAGCATCTCTGCCCCGCCTGATGCGAGGAACTGCACCATGAAGGCCGATGACCTGCTGCTGTTGGGCTGAGACATGAGGCGGTAGAGCAGCAGCAGCACTCGGGCCACCTGGAAGAGAAGGGAAGGAGAAGGAGAAGAGGATGAGGTTGAGTCCCTGCCTGCTGCTCCAGCAGCAGCGCCAGCAGCATCTCTGCTCCGCCTTATGCGAGGAACTGCACCATGAAGGCCGATGCCCTGCTGCTGTTGGGCTGAGACATGAGGCGGTAGAGCAGCAGCAGCACTCGGGCCACCTGGAAGAGAAGGGAAGGAGAAGGAGAAGAGGATGAGGTTGAGTCCCTGCCTGCTGCTCCAGCAGCAGCGCCAGCAGCATCTCTGCTCCGCCTTATGCGAGGAACTGCACCAGGAAGGCCGATGCCCTGGTGCTGTTGGGCTGAGACATGAGGCGGTAGAGCAGAAGGAGCACCCGTGCCACCTGGAAGGAAAGGGAGGGGAGGAAAGAGCAGACGAGGAAAAGGGTGAGTCCCTGCTGCTGCTGCTGTTGCGCCAGCAGCATCTCTGCCCCGCCTGATGCGAGGAACTGCACCATGAAGGCCGATGCCCTGCTGCTGTTGGGCTGAGACATGAGTCGGTAGAGTAGCAGCAGCACTCGCGCCACCTGGAAGGTAAGGGGGGAGAGTAGATGAGGATGAAGATGAATGAATGAAGTTTTGCTGCTGCTGTGGGAGTGAGAGATAAGGCGGTGGTACTACAGCAGCAGCAGCACAGCACTCAGGCCACCTAAATGAAAGGGAATGGAGGAGAGCAGACAGGAATAAGGCTGATGCTCTGCTGAGACATTGACGTTCATTTATAAGTCGCTATGGCATGCATCAGGCCATTCACCCTTCTGTGATTAGGTGACTTCAATCCCTTCCCTTACCTGATTGGCCTGAGGGCACTGGAGGGCAATGGAGACAAGCGCGCACATGTCTGCACCCATCACCGCCAGCCCCACGCCATGTGCCATGTCGCTCCCCCTCGTTTGAGTGTGTAAGTTCTATATCTATTTCATACCTGGTTGGCTTGACAGCATTGCAGTACGAAGGAGACAAGAGCGCGCATGTTGGCCCCCATCACGTCGAGCCCCACGCCAGCACACACCAGCTTCTCCAGCACATGGTTCCAGGGTTGGGGTTTTAGGGTTTAAGTTCCTTACCTGGTTTGCCTGCGGGCACTGGAGAGCAAAGGAGACAAGAGCGCGCATGTCTGCGCCCATCACATCCAGCCCCACGCCAGCACACACCAGCTTCTCCAGCGCCCCCATCACCGCATTCACCATGCCATGCAGTTCCATTTACCTCCCATTTACCCTCATATTTTGTGAGTCTGTGAGTACATGTGTTGGATCCCATACCTGGTTAGCTTGGGGGCACTGGAGAGCAAAGGAGACAAGAGCGCGCATGTCTGCGCCCATCACGTCCAGCCCCACGCCAGCACACACCAGCTTCTCCAGCGCCCCCATCACCGCATTCACCATGCCATGCAGTTCCATTTACCTCCCATTTACCCTCATATTTTGTGAGTCTGTGAGTACATGTGTTGGATCCCATACCTGGTTAGCTTGGGGGCACTGGAGAGCAAAGGAGACAAGAGCGCGCATGTCTGCGCCCATCACGTCCAGCCCCACGCCAGCACACACCAGCTTCTCCAGCGCCCCCATCACCGCATTCACCATGCCATGCAGTTCCATTTACCTCCCATTTACCCTCATATTTTGTGAGTCTGTGAGTACATGTGTTGGATCCCATACCTGGTTAGCTTGGGGGCACTGGAGAGCAAAGGAGACAAGAGCGCGCATGTCTGCGCCCATCACGTCCAGCCCCACGCCAGCACACACCAGCTTCTCCAGCGCCCCCATCACCGCATTCACCATGCCATGCAGTTCCATTTACCTCCCATTTACCCTCATATTTTGTGAGTCTGTGAGTACATGTGTTGGATCCCATACCTGGTTAGCTTGGGGGCACTGGAGAGCAAAGGAGACAAGAGCGCGCATGTCTGCGCCCATCACGTCCAGCCCCACGCCAGCACACACCAGCTTCTCCAGAGCCCCCATCACCGCATTCACCATGCCGTTCACCTCCCCCATCATCCCCATCCGCTCCTCCTGCATCTCCTCCCTCCCCCACTCCCCACCCCCTGCCCCTCGCGCTTCTCCTGTCCCTCCCGTCACCAGTGCTCCCACTCCTCCTGCTGCTTCTCCTGCCTTCACCATTCTTCCCTTCGCTTCACCAGCCTTGGTCTGCCAGCTAGCAGTGCAGAGGCGCACAGAGGAGGGTTCCCAGGTCATCCAGTAGCAACGACGACAGCCGTCCAGGAGGAGCTGGGAGGAGGGCGCGTGAGTGAGAGGTGGGTGGGGTGGGGGGGATGGGGGGATAGTTTCAAGCATGGAAGCGCTATAGGAGGGGCCCCACGTCATCCAGTAGCAGCGGCGGCAGCCGTCCAGAAGGAGCTGAGAGGAGGGTGGAAGGGCGGATGGGCAGGTGGGGTTGGAGAAGGAAGATGAAGGAAAGGGACGCTGCAGATTCAAGAGATGGTTCTCAGGGTAGCCGTCCAGGAGTAGCTGATGGGTGGGAGGGAAAGGGTACATGGGGAGAGTGGGAGAGCAGGGGTAGTGCAGTTTGTGGGACAGCACAGCTCCACAGGCGCACCATCCCCTATGGCTGCAAGCAGGGCCCTCCCCTCCCCCTTCCTCGCATGAGTCAACCCCCCTGTGACCTGTTGATACCCCAATCTTTCCCCATGTGAACATACCGAGACAGCTCCCACTGACTGCAGTGCCTGCAGCTCCAGAGAAACCGCGTCCCCGATGGCTGCAAGCAGGGCCCTCTGTGCGCTCAGGTGAGTGGGCGCCCACAGAGGCAGGTGCAGCAGCAGGTGCTCCATCAGGTGGTTTTTCAGGTGGTCGCCAGGGCGGGGCACGTGGGCTAGGAGCATGCACGCGTGGACCAACTCCTTGTCTCTATCTCGACTTCCCTCCTTCTGCTCGCCAGGTGGTCTTGACTGCCCCTTATCCTTGGAGCTCTCAACAGATCTGCTCCTATCCCCAGCTGCTGATTCGTTACAAGCTGATTCGGTAAGAGTGGGTGGCGAGGAGAGGACGGAGCGGAGGAGGTGGGAGAGGAGTGCGGGGGCGGGCCCTTTGAGCTCTTCTCGGTTCATCGGGCGGCGGAGGGAGCGGGCGATGATGCGAAGGACGTTGGGGAGGAGCTGAGAGGCGGAGAGGGAGAGAGGAGGCGAGCGGACCTGCGATGGAAGAGAGACAAGGGGTGGGAGGGGAGAAAGAGAAAGAGGGAGGTGGGCGATTGAGACTCGAAGATTGAGAACAATGAAGCAGCAAGCACTCACCTGTGGTGCCATGGAGTGGAGATCTAAGGCTTTGATGCAGAGGAGAGGGGCAGCAGCGCCAGGGGACCCCCTTCTGCTGCAGCCCACAGAGTTGGTTGGAGGCACATGAAATCAATGCCGCAGCTAACTTACCTGCTGCTCTTTAGACGCTCACCTGGTACTATGTATTGACTCACCTGTGGTGCCATGGAGTGCAGGTCCACGGCCTCAATGCAGAGGGGCAGCAGCGCCAGCGGACCCCCCTCTGCTGCAGCCCAGAGAGCATCCGCTGCTCGCCGCCTCGCTGCCACATGCACCTGCCCCACCACCTCTGCTGGCCTCCTCTGCACGCCTGGTGGGGAGAAGGGCAGAAAGACGGTGATGAAGTGGAGGGGTTTAAGAGTCACTCAAAGCTGAATGTTTGTACGAGTCATGCTACCCTTCCCACCTCGCTGCCACATGCACCTGCCCCACCACCTCTTCCGGCCTCTTCTGCACGCCTGGTGGAAACAGGCAGGGATGGGAAGGGGTTTGGTGGGGTGCAGAGGTTTGGGAGAGTCACCCCGAGCTGAATGCGTTTACGGTTCATGTCAGCCTCACGGGGTTGCTGCCTGCCACATGCACCTGCCCCACCACCTCTGCTGGCCTCCTCTGCACGCCTGGCAGAGCATGAGTTGGGAAAGGGTCAGGGTTTGAAATTGGGCATGCGTGGGCTCAGAATCGAAGTTTGCCAAAGAGAAGAGCCAGACGTGGGAACAGGACTTTTCTAGTCAGCTCAATCCAAAGCAGCAGAGACTGACTGCGAAGAGAACAGGTTCAGGGTTTTTATTTCGGCCTTGGGAATTGAGATTTGCCATGTAAGTTTGAGTTTTGACCATTTAAGGTACGCACCAGATGCGGTGGCAGGGGAGGCATCCGGGCAGAACCTTCCGAGAAGCATCTTGGGGTGGTACAGGAGGTGGATACTGGAAGCCAGGTCCACATCTAGACTGCATGACTCCTCAGCCCTTCTCATCATCACCTCACTCCCCATGTGAGCTGGCGCCCCCGCACCCGCCCCAAACACAGGCAGGTGGTCCCCCCCACGCACTGCCAGCCTGGCGATTCTCTCGCTTCCGATTGGCTCCTTGAAGATGTACACCGGGCCGAGCTCGGCGAATAGCGGGCACTGTAGCCGCTGCTGCCGATGCTGGTGCTGGGCGGCAGGTCCTGTCTGTTTCTGAGATGAGTTTACGAGCAGTCCGGAAGGGGGGTTGGTGCCGATGCAGAGAAACCCTAATGGGTTGGAAATCCGGGGCAAATCAAGAGGCCAGGACTCTATCAATCGCCCGTTCACATACAGCCGGATTTCACTCTCTGCTTTACCCATTAGAGACGGCTTGAATATGTGTTCTAGAGCTAGGAAATACCAGCGGCGGGGGAGAAAGGTGTGCCGGAACCGAACGGCGTTTCGGACGCCGGTCCAAGGGCAATTAGACTCGACAACGAGGGTGTCTTTGTGGAAATAGGCCTCTATTCCGTGGTTCTCGATGGTTAAGAAGCTGTAGAGGCGTGGTAGATGGAGGATATTGGAGTTAGCAGCGGCTACAGCAGCAGCTATTTGAGCAGCAGTCACCTGGGCAGACCCTTTCCCTCCCTTGGCCGTGATTGCTGCTGCAATGGCCGCTGCTTTGGCCGCTGCAGTGATCGCCGACGCTGACGTGTCGACAAACGATTCGACGTACAGCCACGTGGCGACGGCGTAACCGTTACTGAAGGGCCACTTGCTCTCGCCCGGACCTAGCAGCCCGGAGGTTCGGCCGTCCAGCTCAAAGGAATGGGAGGGCCCCCGAACCTCCTCCCCAGCCATGGCACGCTCCAAAGCTGTCAGCAGGAGCGCCGCACGACTACTCCCAGCTAGGCCACTGCTGCTGCTGCTGCTTGTGCTGCTGCAAGGGCTGCTCCCGAGACCGTTTTGAGCGTCAGCAGCAGGAGTATCAGCAGCCGTAGCAGCAGAAGCAGCGGCAGTAACAGCAGGTGGGGCAGCAGGGAGGATAAGAGCCTCGGTGGATCGGACCCAGTCCTGCAACTCAGCAACGTTGAGAGAGTGCGCTGCTAGACACTCCAGAGCTGTAACAAGAGGGGAGCAGTCCCACGCTGCTTCATCCACCACCCCAAACAGCGGCGTGACTCCCCCTGCTGCTGCTGCTACTGCAACTGTTTCACTCTCATAGCCTGTCTCATCTGCACTCACGTTCAAGCTGCTACCATTACCAGCAGCAGCAGAGCTGCCGTTACGCTTAAAGCTGGTGGAGCTGGTCTTCCCTGGAAGCCGCAGAGCGTCAGCAGTAGCAGCAGCAGGCGGCAGCCCCTGCGTGTCCACCCCTCCCAGGAGAATCACCCTGAGAGCGGCCAGTAGCGCCCTGATCAGCCCCATGGAGGCGCAGAGACCGCGGTTGCGCGTGCAGGAGAGCAGCACGCGGGCTATTCCGCGCGCCATGCGCGTCCTGGGGGACACCTGGGGGGGCTGAGCAGCGGGTTTTGCTCTAGGTGGTGGCTCTGGGGCGGGCTGAGTTGCAGGTTTGGCAGGGCTTGTGCTTATAACGGAAGGGACTGCGGACGGATCTGGGGAGTCAGTCGATGGGGGGTCGGCAGCGGGGGAGTCGGCAGAGGGTGACTCAGCAGCTGACGTGGCAGGATCGTCGCCATCTGAAGACGACTGGATTGGTGCTTTCGCAGCAGTCTCAGAATTTTCAGCAGTCTCAGGTTTAACAACAGTCTCTGCATTCTCAGCATTCTCTGCATTCTCTGCTGCAGGGTCGGTTTCAGCGTTGGGAGTTTGAGCAGGCTCGTGGCACGGCAGCCACGGCAGCAGCCACGCGCCGAGCCTAGCAGCTTCGGGAGTGAGCATGATCACAGGCCCTCCTCCCTTAATCCACCCCTGCACACCACTGCCACCCATGCTGCCACCCATGCTGCCACCCACGCTGCTGCTACTCGTGCCGCTGCTTCCGCCTTCCCCCCTGCCTGACCCAGCCTGGCCTATCTCCTCCTCCTCGTGCCTCCCCCCCATGATCGCCAGTAGAGTCTCCACTATAAGCCTCGAAGTCTCCTCCTTCCCTAACGACCCTGGCGTCCCTGAATCCTCGCCAGCCTGTGTCACCGCCGCGTTCCCTTCGCCTGCTGCTTCGCGAACCTCGCTCCCCTTCGTTCCCTCGCCTGTCCCAGATTCTTCTGTGTGGCTCTCAGCTTCCCTCCCCTCATCGGGCTCGCCTTCCTTGTCCCCTGCAGCGCCGCCCCCTTTGGTTTCGTCCCCTTTGGTTGCTTCCCCTTTGGTCTCCTTCACCCCATTGATTCCCACCCCTTTGCTCTCTTCCCCCTTGACCTCTTCCCCTTTGGCGTTTTCCCCTTCTGTCTTATGGTCTGCGTCCCCATCCTTCTCGCCGCGCCTTCCTTTCGTAAAACTCTCCAAAGTATCCAACCCAGCTGCGATTCGGCGAAGCTTCGTTAACGCCTTCGGGTGGCCCTCGTGAGCAGCTGCATCGATCAGCCGCAGCAAAGGCAGCGGAATGTCCGGGACGGTCACGACGCCGTGTAACTGATGGGCTGACGAAGACGACGCAGCAGCAGGAACAGCAGAACCGGCAACAGGAGGAATAACAGGACGAATAGCCGAACCCGAAGGACTGAAACCTGAGGCTTTCTGCTCCTGGTGCGATTCTCCTGATGTTCCTGCTCCCTCATTGCGCGACTGCGATTTTCCTAACCCGCGCTCCTCGTGCTGCTGCGACTGGGTTTCCAAACTCGCCGTGTCTTCCGGGGTTACCGGGAACGATCTAATGTCTGGAATGATTGTGACAGCGGCAGCGGCGGCGGCGGCAGCGGCGATGGATGAATGCGGCGTGCCTCGCGCTCTGTCCGCTTCTTCCGCTGCGAGAGCCGCGAAACGCTGGAGGGCGGAGTTACCAGAAAGGTCGACTTCGCCAAGCATTAAATCGGAGACGGAAGTGGTAGAGCGAGTGGGACCCGTGCCGTCCCACTTGCTACGGCCTGTCGATTCCATGACTTTCGTAGTTGCCGAATGATCAAAATGTCATCACCTGTTTCTGATCAATGTCGACAAGAATGTGCCTCTGGAACGTCAAAACTTTTCCAAGAGTCTACAAAATTATGGCTAAAACAATAAATGTCAGGAGTAATGCTGCTAAATAACGCGAAAGTTCTCATGGATGCGTGACTCCCTAGTCAACATTGCGCTTCCGGCTCTCCCTGATTAGAGTCTTCTTGATGCCTGACAAATGACTCGGTTGCTTGTCAAAGATTGGCTCATCCAGCTGCCTGGTAAATGTTCCTTGAATTCTCGAGAGTGGCGAGATCCAGCAGCGGTAAAATCGGTGGAGGTGGTTGATGGTTGGTTGGTGGTGCCTGGTGCAGGAGGAACATCAGCAAGGATCAACCGCCCCCGATCGTTCATTTCCGGTTTGAAGTCCGTTTCGAAGGGTGCGATGCAGTGACGTGGGGAATTGATTATTCTACAACTTTGTTATCACCTTCTGTGGCAATTATAATTATTGGTCTTTTTGCACTGAATATATGCATTAAGAACGTATTTCCTCTAAGTCGGATCTTGGTCATATTAGCTTAGATTATTTAGCTAAGAAGTTGTAATCTAATTTTCATTGGATCTTGCATTGTTTTTCATTGAGACCAGAATTCATGCGTTGCAATTATGATGATTAGCAAATAGCGTGTATCAAAACAGCGTTTTCTCCACGACGCGGACACAGCCTCGATTTCTCCTCCATTTGTTGGCTTCAGTTTGGTCGCATTCTTGGAAATGCCGTGATCTTGGCCCCACAATTCTGCTCACATCCACCACCCCACCAACCTCCATATCAATTTGGCAATTTCAGCTGGTGATGCAGCGTATGACGCCCATAGCTGCTCTTTGATCCAGTCGCGCATGTAGGCACTTCGAACACCTTCGCAAGCAAGCTGTAGGACTTGTGAGGCCGAAACCATCAGCAGGAAATGTTTTTTATGTGTCCGTGAAAGATAGAGCACGCATGGTTCGGTCGGGAATGTGAGGCGAGCGCTGCGTTGAACCGCCTGGAAAATCTGACTTGTACGGGTGATTTGTTTCGCAGAGCTGCAGGATAGATTGTTGAAGCTAATTAAATGCGAGATTAGCAAGCGAACCGGATAAAGTGCGTCTTACGCGATTTAAAATTTGTTTTATGACGTCTCAAAACTAAATGCAAGAATAGCAAAGAGAACCGGATCAAGTGCGTCGTACGCGACGATATGGATCGGCGACAATACGGAGGGTCGGTACATCGCACGGGATCCGACACCACTGCGAATCGGTCTGCTCCGAGCTCCGACGCGCCTGTTCATCGCACGGGATCGGCCGTCGTTAAGAAGAAAAAGCTCGTTCAGACTCGTCCAGTCGCATCAGGATCAAGGTACGGAAGAGATTATCAGTCAAGTTGGAATGCTTGCCTATCGTTAGGTTAAGGATGTTGTATCATTCCTCTTTGGAGTAACTTGCGCTCTGCCATGTGTGGTTTCTTAAAATCTTAAAGCAATGCAGGTATTGTTTGAAAGTCAACGTTTTTTGGAGTCAACATATTTTTGTCAGATTATGAATGCAAGATCTTATTCTCTTAACAGCCTCCTTGACTGTACTAACGCTCGTCCCGTAGGAATTTATGCAAATGGCGCAAAGGTCACGTATCGCCGTTAATAGTCCAGCATTTTCGGTGCATTCACCTGTCCTCAACTGAACCCACCAAACCAACCTTCCTGCTTCGGCAACCCTTCCCCTTCACAGATCCCCCCAACCTGGCTCTCCACGAGCCTCCTCTCCGAAGCATGGCCCCTCTTCACCCAAGCCTCTCATCCTCCACTCATCCAAAGCCGCACCTCCCTCAGTCCCCAGCCACATTCTCCCCTTAGACACGGACGAGCTATGCCCCTACCCGTCTTCTGGCTCCCAGAGCCATCATCATCATCATCATCAGCAGCAGCAGCATAAACCCGGCGCCTCCTCCTCCTCTGTTTGGTTCACTAAAGAAGACGCGGATGACATTCTTGGCGCTGCCGGGTTGTCTAGCGGGAATCTTCCCTCGGGAATTGCTGGGATTGCGGCTGTAGCGGCTCAACTCGCCCGCGCTGCTACAGCCGCGTCCCCCCCGCGCCGGCCGCCAGGAGGGAGGGAAAGCGGGCCGGAGAGGGAGAGATATGACCCTGAAAAGCAGTACCTGACTCAGCCTAGTGGTGTGCTGTCTGGGTTTATTGAGAGGAAATTTAAAACCCCACCCAAGCGGCAGCAGCAGCAGCAGCAGCAGCAATACCAGCAGCAGACACATGGAGGTGGTTTTGGTGGAGGAACAGGAGCAAGTCCGGAGTTTGGAGTCCCGAAGCGATCAGGTTCGGGAACCGGTCGAGCGTTGCAAGGCTTGGGAGTGTCTCCTGACCGTCCGTCCAGCTCCACTGGACGGCCCTCCAGCTCTGGTGGCCGAATTTCCGGTGCAGGTCTGGGTGCTAGTAGAGGGAGTGGTTATAAAGGGGGCGGTGGTTGGGGGGGGAGTGATAAAGGAGAGGAGGACGAAGGGTGGGGAGCAGAGGTGGAGACAGATGAGTGGGATAAGGGCAGCACGGGTGGGTGGGAGGGGCTAGGTCTAGAAGCTGCAATTTCAGTGAGGCCCTCGAAAGGTGTTACCACCAGTAGCACTGGTGTTACCAGTAAGAGTGGCGTTCCCATTAGTGGCGTTGACAGTGGTGGTACTGGTGGCGGTGGTGCTGCTGCTGCTTCTGCTGCTGCTGTTGCTGGTGGTGGTGCTGACGTTGATAGTGACGATAGTAGCAGCAGCGGAGGTTGGGATAATTCAGACTGGGAGTCCTTATCCCCTGTAGCTGCCACTGCTGCTGGTGGGCATGCCGTGTCTTCTTCTGCCGCTGGTGGGCTTTCCTTGTCTTCTTCTGGAGCGCGACTGGCGGAAGACGTTAGTGGGAGGAGAGGCAGGGGATTAGGGGTTGATTCTCTGAATAGACCCAGTGACGGGGGAAGGGGAGGGGGAGGAGGGGGAGGGGATGGGGAGTGGCGGGGCAACAGAGGGGGAGTGGGGGTGAAGGGGGGAAGCGGGGGGAGCGGGGATTGGGGGAACTGGGGATCGTGGGATGGGGGGGAGACAAAGGCAGGGGGACGGTCCCCCTCCTGGGAGAGTAAATCCGGGGGTGGGGGGGGCAACTGGGGGTGGGGAGGGTCACCCAGGGGGAGTGGTATTGGGGCGGGGAGCGCAGGGAGAGGGGGAATGGGGGGAGGGGGGATGGGGAGCGGGGGGAAGGCAGGGGCGGGCGTGCCGTTATCATCCAGGAAGAAGAGAAGGAGAGGTGTGATTCTCTGCTGCCTGGTTAGTTCTGTAGTGATGGTGGTGCTGCTGCTCCTGGTGGGGTTTATCGGAGGCTTTTCGGTTCAGTCTAGGGTGAGGAGAGACGGTGGCAGCGTGAGCAGCACTGATTTTGGTGTTAGTAGCAACGACCCCAGCAGCAGCAGCAGCAGCAGCAGCGGTAGCAGCGGTGGCAGTAGCAGTGGGTTTGGACTTGGTGGTGGTGGTGGTGGTGGTGGTGATGGTGGTGGTGGGGATTCTGCCTCTGCTATAGGAACCTTCGCTCCAGTCACACCAGACACATCCTTAATCAACGGCTTAGTAAGTAAGGGAGAGGAGGGCGCTGCTGTGCTGAGAGCAGATGCTGCTACTGGGGCAGGCATGGTGCAGCAGCAGACTCCTGGGCTGCTAGGTGCAGGGGAAGGAGGAACAGGGCCACTGCTAATTCCACGGACAGAGCTGGAAACGCAGGGAGAAGGTTTGAGAGAGAGGGATGTGGGGAGGAGAGGAGAAAGCGGGATGGAGAGGGAGGGAGTTGGGGAGGGTGGAACTGAGGATGGTGGTACTGAGGACGGGGATATAAGGGTGAGCGGGCGGGTGGGCCCTCGTGGAAGAGGCAGGGTTACGGGCAGGATGGGGCAGGATGTGATGGGGAGAGGAGGCGTAGGAGGGGTGGGTGTGAGAGAGGGCGGGATTGGATTCGCTAGTGGCGATGCTGCTGCTGGTGCTGCTCGTGCTGGCGCCGCTGGTGCTGATGCTGCTGCTGCTGGTGCTGCTGGTGCTGCTGATGGTGGTGGTATTGGTATGAGAGGCACTGGAGCTTCTACTGGTGTGGGGGGTCCTGATGACATTGTCGCAGCGGATTCGCTAAGAGGTGATCCGGTATTGGAAGCAGCAGCTAGGCTTGTGGGAAAGCGATCTACAGCAGAGGATGAGGAGTTGGATGGAGAAGGGGCAGCGGAGGGGGAGGTGGAAGGAGAGGGGCAGGTGGAGGGACAGGTGGAAAGAGCAGGAAGGGTGGAGAGGCAGGGGCGGATGGAAGGGCAGGGGCAAGTGGAGAGGAGTGGTGACGAGTGGAGAGGGAGGGGGAGGGAGACAGAGGGGGAAGAGGGTGAAAGAAAGGTGGAGGAGGGAAGAAGGGGACAGTCTGATATTGAGATTGCACAGGACGAAGGGGAGATAGCAGAGGGAGAAGGGGAGGCGCAAAGGGAGGAGAGAGAAGGGGGAGGAGACAGGGGGAGAGGAGACGAAACGGGAGAAGAGAGGAGAGGAGACGAGAGGGGAGGAGAAGAGACGGGGGGAGAAGAGATGGGAGTAGCGGAGAGGGGGGTGGACGAGAGGGGAGAGGAAGAGAGAGGAGGAGCTGAGGGGGAGGATCTGCAGCAGCAGCAGCTGCTGAGGGAGCGAGAGATTGTGAACCAAGGAGTTGTCTTCCCTGAAACAACCCCACAGGGTGTACCGTACAGTGGGACTGGTGGCAGGGCTGGTGGGATGGCTGGAGGTTTTTCTGGTGTGAGTGAGAGAGAAGGGGTTTGGGAAGGTGAGAGAGGCAGAGGGAGTGAGAGGGGGAGGGCGGGAGAGGGGGAGGATGGGGTGGAGGTGGATCAAGAGACGGAGAGTCACCATGTGCGCACTGGGGCTTTAAGGGATGAAGGGGAAGGGGAGGGAGAAGGGGAAGGAGAAGGAGGAGGGTTGACAGGGGAAAGGGCAGGGGAAGGGGTAGAAGGAGGGGGAGGGAGAGGGGAGGGAGAAGGGGCACAAATACTGGATATTGCAGGGAGAGCAATGGTTGTTGCAGATGGAAGGGGGAGAGAGCAAGTGTCGGATCTTACAGGGGACTTCGACTCCAGAGGAAGCCGGGGTGGGGCTGGGCAGGCAGAGGGTACGTTAAGGCAGAATCAGGAGCCGCTGGAGCAGGCACAGGGTGTGCTTGGGCAAACACAGGGTGCAGCAGGGGAAGCACAGGGTGAGAGGAGTGCGCGCATAGGGGATTTAAGGGGGGACGCAGGAACGAGGAACGCAGGAATGAGGAACGCAGGAATGGGGAACGCAGGAATGGGAAACGCAGGGGCGAGAGAGGGAGAGGGAGAGGGTAGGAGGCATGAGGAGGATGATGAGGTGTTGCGAGGACTGGGAGGGGTGGAGGGGGAGGAGGAAGAGGCCGGGGCAGGTGGTGGTGGCACTGTTGCTGCTGCTGCCGACGACGGGAGCGTTGGTACCCAGGTTTCTGGCTCTGATTTTGGTTCTGGTTCTGATGCTGGTGCTGGTGCTACAGGTACTACTGCTGGGGGTGGTGCTGCTACGGGTGAGTTTAGTGGTGAGGTGGGAGGGGGTGCCGTGCAGGGACCAGAAGCAGTGCAAGATGATGCAGAGGCAGGGGATGAGCAGAGAGAGGGAGGCGGAGTAGGGAAGGAAGAGGTCGGGGAGAAGGAGGAGGGTGAGGAGAAGGAGGAGGGGGAGGAGAAGGAGGCGGATGGGGAGAGAGAGCGAGAAAGAGCAGGAGAAGTTGAGGGAGAGGGAGAGGAGGGTGGAAGCACGGAGGGGGAGGGGGAGGGGGATGGAGATGGGGAAGGAGACGGGGATGGGGAAGCAGGTGTGGGGATGGGAGGGGAGGGTGATTTGGATGGGGGAATGGAGGGAGAGATGAGGGCGGCAAAGGGAGTGCGTAGGAGGAGGAAGAGGAGGGGGACGGTTGCTGCTGGCCAGCACAGTGACAGCAGCCGCAGCAGCAGCAGTGACAGCCTCGGGAGTGTACAGCAGTGGCATCAGCAGTGGCATCAGCAGTGGCATCAGCAGTGGCATCAGCAGTGGCATCAGCAGTGGCATCAGCAGTGGCATCAGCAGTGGCATCAGCAGTGGCATCAGCAGTGGCATCAGCAGTGGCATCAGCAGTGGCATCAGCAGTGGCATCAGCAGTGGCATCAGCAGGAGTGGAAGCATTAGTGGCAGTGCCAGCATCAGCAGTGGCAGCGGCAGCGGTTTGGGTGGTAGTGAGGGAGGCGTAATCAGGAAGGAGGTGTCACAATGGGGTTCAGCAGTGTCAGATGGTGACAGGCGGGAGAGTGTAGGTCAGCAGCAACAGCCAATGCAGCTGCCACGTGTGCAGGAAGCACGAGAGGTAGGGGGACATCAGGTGCTGAACCAAGCAGATGAGCTTAGATTGCCTAAGCAGACGAATCTGCAGATGCAGCAAGGGCAGATGCAGCAGCAGCAGCAGGCACTTCAGCAGCAGAAGCAGCCAATGCAACAGCAGCAGGAAACACCCAGGTCTTCCGCAGGTTCAGTTTTGGGTTCAAATTCAGGTCTGAAATCAGGTTCAGGTATTGATTCAGGTCTTGAGCCAAAGTCATTTTCAGGTTCAACCAGGTTCAGGTTCAGGTTCAGGTTCAGGTTCAGGTTCAGGTTCAGGTTTAAATTCAGACCCTGTTCTTGGGCTTGACGAGGCAGAGAATCTGCTCAGGGATGTGCCTCTATCTGATGACGTGGCAGTGGATAAGTCCTCATCATCTCTGCCAGCATCCACCTCAGGTCTGCCCACATCCACGTCAGCAGCATCCACTTCACTCCAGGTTCAATCGCAGCAACAGAATCTGCTAACCAAACCAGCCTCCTCGCTCCGTGCTGCCACTCCTGTTATTGTCACTCCTGCTGCTGTTACAGCTACCTCTGCTCCAGTTACCACCAGCAAAAGCATCCTTTCTCCCAGCCCTGTGGTCACCGCAGGTAGCAGGACAGGAACATTAACAGGGACAGCAGCAGGCGCAGGTGTTGTGGGAACAGCAGCCAAAGCCACAACAGGAGGTACGTCAGGAGTAATAGCAGGGGCATTATCAGGTGGAGTTGCTGTGGGGACAGCAGCAGCCAAAGAAGGCACAGGAGTGGTAGCAGGGACGGCAGCAGGTGGGATTACAGGGGAAGGGGGAGTATTTGCAGGGAGAGGAGCAGGTGCAGGTGGCACCATGCTTCGTGGGACAGGTGGCACAGTTGCCACGTCACCACCTGCATCTCCTGCCTCGTCAGCAGCAACGTTGAAGCCTGTATTGGGAACAACAGCAACACCATCAGCAACACCACCACGCCCTGCAACACCATCCCCGTCGCTATTAGCAGCTGTAACAAAGACATTGCCTGCCACTCCTGCAGCGGCAGCTGTAGCACAGTCAGTGCCTGCCACCCCTTCCTCAGCAGCAGCAGCAGCAGCAGCAGCAGCTGTAGCACCGCCTGCCACTTCTGCTGTAGCAACAGCTGTAGCAAAGCTGGTACCTGTCACTCCTGCATCATCTGTAGCAAAACCATTACCTGCCACTCCCGCAGCAGCTGTAGCACAGCCATTACCCGCCACTCCTGCAGCAGCAGCTACTGTAGCACAGCCGGCCCTCCTCAGTCCTCGTCTCACTCCACTGTCAGCGGCTGTAGCAGCCACAGTCCCCCCCAGGACTGCCACAGCAGCTGCCAGCACACCAGCAACACCTGTTGCCCTGCCTGCTGCTATCAGCAAAACTATCCCTGTCGGTGGCACTTCTATCCCCATCACCGGCAGCACGTCTACTCACACTGCCACTACTACCCTCACCACCACCAAGCCTACTCCTATCACCACGTCTATTCCCATCCGCACATCGACCCCTGCCACTTCAGCAATCTCCGAAGCTGACAGCCAGGCACTGGCCAAGCTCATGAAGGGAAAGCCAGGTCCGGGGGTTGGAGGTTCGGTGGCTGGAGGCTCAGGTGCAGTTGCAGGCTCGGCACCAGCCACGCCAGCAGCCTCGGCCAAGCCAGCGTCCGCAGTTCCCAAGCCTGCAGCGTCTGTTCTTCCTTCACCAACAGCAGGAGCAGCAGCAGGAGCAGGAGCAGCAGCAGGAGCAGCAGGAGCAACAGCGGCAGCAGCAGGGGCAGCCGGCACAAGTCAGGCCAGGCCGGTGCCTGGCACACAAGAAGCAGCTAAGCCAAAGACTCTTCCAGCTACTGGTGCAGCTGCTGGTAGCTCTGGTGCTTCCGGTGCGGCTGGTGCTGCTGGTGGTGCTGCTGCTGCTGCTTTAGCAAACCCAGCCAAACCAGCAGCTGGTGCAGCAGGTGGTGCTATTGCTGGGAGTACTGGCGGAGCTTCTGCTGCCGCTGCTTCGGGTGGGTCTGCCAATGCTGTTCCTGCCCGTACTGCTGCCGGTGCAACTAGCGCTGGTGGTGCTGCTGGTGCTGGTGGCTCTGGTGGTGCTGGTGGTTCTGGTGGTACTGGTGCTGCTGGTGGTGCTGCATCTGCTAAACCTGCAGCATCAGCTGCTTCAGGTGCCAAGCCCGTCAGCCCTTCACAGCTTACCTCTGCACCAGTTACATCCGCTCCAGTTACATCCGCACCAGTTACATCCTCAAAGGTTACATCCGCACCAGTTACATCTGCAAAGGTTACGTCCACACCAGTTACATCTGCAAAGGTTACATCCGCACCGGTTACATCTGCCAAGGTTACCTCTGCACCAGTTACACCAGGTGGTGCTGCTGCCACTGCAGGCTTGATTGCTGACGTGGTTGGTGGTGCAAGTGCTGGTGCTGCTAAAGCTGGTGCCAGTGGTGCAACAAGCAACACCATGCAAGATAAAACAACAAAGACAAGTGCGGTGTGATAGCATGAACTTTTTTATACACACAGTAGAAATGGTGAACATTCTATTGTAGAGTGGTGTAGGCGGGGTGAGTGAATAGCTGGAACTTTGGTTTTAGTTCACACCTAGTGCCAATGATTCTGGAAGTGTACCTTACAAAGTCGACCAACTATCACCATTATTTTCACGTTTATGCCCTCCCTTGCAATTGCAGCTTTTTTCGCCACACCACCGACAGCCCCGAAAATGCCGAGCGAGTCCCCTTTTTGATTGCGATCGCTCTGAGCCTAACCAACCGTTGATTAGTCTAAAATGACCGCTCTAACACGAAATTCACTCACTAAAACGCTCTTCATTTCCCCTCACATCCCCTCCTCCCCATCCCCCCTGCACCAAAGCCCCCCTTTCCCCATCACTAGTTTCTTGGGAATTCCGCGCCCATTTTCGACCACGAGGTATTACTGATGGCAGACCAGGTGGCACTGAACGCTAGAGTTTGCCACAAGAACGCTAGGGAATGGCTGAACATTGGCCGTCTTTAATCCATGGACGTTCCAGGTATTAGTTGCCAGGCATTGATATAGGCTGAGAGCCAAGCTTCTGCATCCGTTTCGTACTGCTCGCATTTCGCGCTCGCCGCTCGTCCCGCATCCGCGTTTTCTCCTGCTGCTCGGAATCCAAGGCCGGATATTGGGCAGCGGACTTTGCGGATTTGCGGATTTGCGGATTTGCGGATTTGCTCCCACCTCGTCGACATTTCAAGCAGCGCTTAAAATATCCGTATCGGATACTGCCTTTCTGCTGGCATCTTTTTGCTAGTTATTGGCGCTGTGATCGTATTAGCCCCGAAATCATGGCTAATACACATCGCATGGTCTTTCTAATCGCCGCTATTATTCCCTTACTCCTCCTGCTCTCCTCTCTTCCTTCCGCCGAGCCCGCCCCGGAAAGGGTCGGCGGAAGAGGCGGAGGGAGGGGCGAGCGGAGAACCGGCTTGCGCCCCGATCCGCGCTCGCGGAGGGGGAACGCGCGGGTTTCCGCATCACGATCCATCTCCCCCGCCGCTTCCCGCCGCTCCGATTCCGCCTCTTCCGCCACGCTCTCCGCCTCCGCCTCTTCTGGTTCCGCCTCCGCCGCAGCGTCCGCGGAGAAACCCGCGGGCTGCAGCTGCTACACCGTCCGCAACTCCTTCTGCTGCTGGCAGTCGCTCTGCGTCTGCCACAACGTGTGCTATAACGGATCCGCTCTTGTCGGGGATTTCGGCTCGCAGCCCTGCATCCGCGCGCCGCTCCCGGACGCGCCGGAGGAGGGTCCGAAAAACGAGACTCTCCGCGAAAAGCGGCGGCGGCAGCGGCTGTTGCAGGAGGAAAACCCTCTCGTGCCGGTGACGTGTCGCCGATTGGATAAATTCCGCCGGATTTTACGGATCACTTTAAAAGAGGCGCCTATAGACGGGATAGGGCAGCGCGACAAGGGGTAAGCCGTCACGCATTTGATATCTCGCAAAAGTCACTGTAATGAGGCGCCTGTAGACGGGTCACGGAGCACATTCGAGCAGGCACGACGTACCTGCACTGCAGCCTCTGGACGCGGATTGTTTCACCGTTACCATCCTCTTCCTCTTCCTCTTCCTCTTCCTCTTCCTCTTCCTCTTCCTCTTCCCCTCAACTCTCGTCCCCCCCTGGCAGGTGGCGCAAGGGCCGAGACAGCATCGAGTGGCGGAAAGGCACGACGTACCTGCAACCTCTGGAATCGGGCTGCCTCAACATCGCATCATTCTTTCTCTCCTTCCCTGCTTCCTCCCTTCTTTCCCTTTCTCCCCTCCCTGGCAGGTGGCGCAAGGGCCGAGACAGCATAGAGTGGCGAGCAGGCACGGCGTGCCTGCAGCCGCTAGACGCGGATTGCCTCAACGTCGCATTTTACCCACCCCTGATCTCCTCTCTGTCCCTCCTTCCCTCTCTCACTGGCAGGAGGCGCAAGGACAGCGAGCCCATAGAGTGGCGAGCAGGCACAACGTACCTGCAGCCTCTTCCCTCCTTCCCCCTCGTCCTCCCCCCTTCCTGGCAGGTGGCGCAAGGGCCGTGACAACATCGAGTGACGAGCAGGCGCGACGTACCTGCAACCATTTCCTTCACTTACTCCCCCTGCTCCTCCGTGCCTCTTCATCCTTTCCTCCCTCACTCCTCCCTCGCAGGTGGCGCAAGGGCCGAGACAGCATCGAGTGGCGGAAAGGCACGACGTACCTGCAACCACTGGACGCGGATTGCCTCAACATCGCGTCATTCTTTGGTACGATTCTGTTCTTCTTGCACAGGTTACACAGCCTTTAGTGTCTTTCACTGAATTTGATCACTTATAAGAATTCTCGAAAGTGATTTAAACACATGATATACAGTCTTTAGTTTCTATCACTATAATCAATCAACCCTATCTTCATCCTTCCCATCCATCCCCTCTCCGTCCCCTCTCTCTCCCCTTCTTCTTTCCTTCATTCATTTTTTGGTACTCTTCTTCGTTTATTGCAAAGGTCATGCAGTCTTTAGTGTCTATCCCTGTAATCAGTCAGCTCCATGTTAATCCTTCCCATCCATCCCCCCTCCCTCCGATCCCTCCCGCCCTTCCTCGCCCCACCCCCTCCTCTCCCTCCCCCATCTTTCATCTATCCCAACTGCCACATGCACCGCACTACAGCCCACCGTACCCTACCCGGTAGATTGCTTCATGCCCGCCTTACTCCCCTGCCTTCCCTTCTCCCCTTTTCCCCCGCCTCTCTTCCTTTCACTCCTCCCCGCCTCCTCCCCGCCTCCCCTCCTGCTCCAGGCAAGGTGGGTCAGCTTCTTCTCATCAACTGCGCTTCCAAGCCCGCCTTACCCCACCCGGTCGAACACTTCATGTTTGCACCTTACCGCCCCTCCTCGCCCCTCCTGCCCCTCACTACCCCCGCTCTCACCCACCTCCTCCCAGGCAAGGGGTCAGCTCCTTCTGATCAACAATGCCTCCAAACCCGCCCTACCCCACCCGGTCGATCGCTTCATGTTTGCATTTTTCCGCCCCTCCTCGCCCCTCCTTCCCCTCGCCGTCTCCCCTCTCACCCACCTCCTCCCAGGCAAGGTGGGTCAGCTTCTTCTCATCAACAACGCCTCCAAACCCGCCTTACCCCACCCGGTGGATCGCTTCATCTTTGCACCTTACCGCCCCTCCTCGCCCCTCCTGCCCCTCACTACCCCCTTTTGCCCCCCCCACACCTCCAGGCAAGGTGGGTCAGCTCCTGCTCATCAACAACGCCTCCAAGCCTGCCTTACCCCACCCAGTGGATCGCTTCATGTTCCCACGCGCCCCCCAGCTGCTGCAAGCGTAAGTCCAACCTTACCCCTTCCTAAGCATACAGTGCTCTAAGCCTGCCTTACTGCACCCAGTGGATAGATTCGTGTTCCCACGCGCCCCCCAGCTGCTGCCAGCGTTTGTGCTGTGCAACGTCTCGTGCTTTTCCATGTCACTCTCAATCAACCATCCACACAGCGTGCAGGTAGGGGGCAGGGACAGACAGCTGGCTGCAACGCCTCATGCTTTTCCGTGTCACTCTCAATCCAGCTGTGGATAGATTCGTGTTCCCCACGTGCCCACCAGCTGCTGCACGAGGCATTGCTGCCAGCTGTGCAACGCCCCGTGCTTTTCCGTGTCACTCTCAATCAACCATCCACACAGCGTGCAGGCAGCGGGCAAGGACAGACAGCTGGCACGTGGTGGTGTTGACTCCTGAGGGTAATGGTGGACACGGCAGTGCGGCCTGGGTTTGGGTACTTTGGGCTACAATGCACGGCCTATCATCGATCCTTGCTTGCCCCTCTCCCTTTCGATCCTCCCAACAGCGTGCAGGCAGCGGGCAAGGACAGCTGGCACGTGGTGGTGTTGAGGCAGCAGCTGTTGACTCTCTTTTCTCCCGCTTCCCCTCCTCTCCCTCTCGATCCCCCCAACAGCGTGCAGGCAGCGGGCAAGGACAGCTGGCACGTGGTGGTGTTGAGGCAGCTGCTGGGGCTGGCAGTGGCGCCAATGCTGGGGGAGACGGCCCTCAAGAAGGCTAGCATGGCTGCACGGAGGTAATATCTCTTTCTTTAACACAGGTGGTGTGGTGCGGCAGCTGCTGGAGCTGGCAGTGGCGCCGATGCTGGGGGAGACAGCTCTTAAGAAGGCCAGCATGGCAGCTAGGAGGTAATATCTCTACCTTAAACACAGCTGGCACGTGGTGCTGCGTTGAGGCAGCTGCTGGGACTGGCCGTTGAACCGATGCTGGGAGAAACGGCGCTCAAGAAGGTCAGCATGGCCGCTAGGAGGTGAGGCACTGGGTGCATCGCATGAGTGAATGGTGCTGGGCGATGCGATGCACGGCTCTAGCCCTGACACGTGGTGGTGCTGTGTTGAGGCAGCTGCTGGAGCTGGCAGTGGCTCCGATGCTGGGGGAGACGGCTCTTAGAAGGCCAGCATGGCCGCTAGGAGGTGAGGCGCGTCGCTGTGTGTGATGCATGCAGATACGTGTGCGGCATGGGCTGGTTGTTGCTCTAACACCAGTGTTGACGCTGCAGCTGCTGGGGCTGGCAGTGGCGCCAATGCTGGGAGAAGCAGCTCTGAAGAAGGCCAGCATGGCCGCTAGGAGGTGAGGCGCGTCGCTGTGTGATAGATGGGCGGGTACTGCTTGGGTGAGAGATGCAATGAATGAGAGTCAGCTGCTCTGACAGTGAATGAAGCTAGTGAGGCTGCTGCTGGGGGAGGCAGCTGCATGGGCTGGGTGCTGCTGGGGCTGGCAGTGATGTTGATCCTTGGCTTGGACAAGCTTGGATGGGTTTCGATGGGTTTGGATGGGTTTCGGGGTGCAGAGCCTTTAAAAAGAGGCCTTGTCAAATTGAAGCTTATTTCTTGTCTTTTTTTTCCTGCTTTTCCCAATCCAACATTGGATGGGTTTGGATGGGTTCGGACAGGTTTCTTGAGTTTGAGCTTGTCCTTGTTTTCTCTCCTTTTTTTCTTTTATTCTCTTTGGATGTGTTGGAATGGGTCTGGATGGGTTTGGACAGGTTTCTTGGCACAGAGCCTCTAGCCAGAGGTCTGGTTGAATTCGAGCCAGCATTTGAAGCAGCCTCGGAAACCCGGCCTCTGTGCTTCGGAAAGGTGGTCATTCCGGGGAAACTTAAAGCCATAACTTACCCTGGTGGCCCCTCAGAAGCCGAGATGTTTAAAGCCCACCTCGGATCATCCCTCGGGCTGCCCAATCCGCCTTTGCCACTTGGCGACAGCCCCAGTGTTCGCGCCAAGCCACGCGTGCAGCTTCTGTTCATTCGGAGGAACAGGACGAACGTGGGCGGGCGGCGAATCCTGGACGATGGAAGTGACGGAGCGCTGTACGATCTCTTTTATGACATGGGCTTTAAGGTGAGCAAATCAAGCCCGGGCAAACCTTACGACGAAATTCCTTCTGTTGACAAGGAGCCTGCCTCACAACAAGTGCCCCTTCCCTTTTCTCCTCCCTTCTCTTTTCCCTCAACACGCACCGCCTTCCCTCCACCTCCCCCCCCCACCCCACCCTCCTTCCCCCCACCTTCCCTCCACCCCCCCCCCCACCCCACCCTCCTTCCCTCCACCTTCCCTCCACCTTCCCTCCACCTTCTCTCCACCTTCCCTCCACCTTCCCTCCACCTTCCCTCCACCTTCCCTCCACCTTCCCGCCACCTTCTCTCCACCTTCCCTCCACCTTCCCGCCACCTTCTCTCCACCTTCCCCCCCTCCTTTCCCTCAGATCCGCAGGGCGGATTTCACGCGCCTGTCCTTCCGCCAGCAGTATGAAGCAGTTCTGAATGCAGAAATCATCGTGGGGGTGCATGGCGCCGGCCTCACAAGTGCCGCCGCTTTCGCCCGAAACCGCTCCGTCGTGTTGGAGATAATGCCGCACAACACGTTCAACCCGCGGTACTATTTCATGGCGGTCCAGGCTGGCGTGAGTTATTTTCTGCATCAGCTGCGGCCAGGTGCCAAGCAGCCATTGGACGAGGAGTTTGAGACGCTGACAGTGCGAAAGTGCTCCAGTGTGCCGGACTGTCGCAAGTATTTTTATGAGGACCGGCTTGTGAATGTGACTAAGGAGGATTTGGAAGATTTGAAGGTGCTTTTGGGGGAGGCTCGGACGTTTGTGCGTGAGGCTCGGTGGAATTTGAATTGGGCGGGAAAGCGGCTGAGGTCGCGGTACGAGACACTCTGCTCTGCAGGGAAGGCGAGGGATATTGGATGCCGCATGGATTTGATCCGTTCGCCGGTGGCCGATGTGAAGACGGAATGCGTGATGAAGATGGGCTGCTTGACGGTTAAACCTATGTTGGCGGATGACCTGGACGACATCATGTAGCAATTATACATTCGTTTTGTGAAGAATACCAAAGCCTTGTGAGTGTTTCTTTGTGTAAGGCATTTGTACTTCCAACTATAATTATTCGTGTAACTTACTGTACACTTTCCCTTGCTGATGTTTGCAGACGGATTACCAACTTCGACTTCCGTTGACCAGGTGGTCTCGAGTGGTGGACACGTGGATGCTCAACAGACGGTCAATCGGGCTTTCAGTAACAGGTAATAGCGTCAAGCCGTCAGTATTGCCGCCCGAATGACCTTCGCAGCGAGTGCGAAAACGCGATGTGCAATCTACAGTGCCATCTCTGTTCGCTCGCGATCTCGTGGACCGCACGCTGACCTGGTAAACCCTTCGTCAACTCGAAGCGACTAATCACAGCTGGGGCACACTGACGGTCCGTCCCCTTCCAGTATCCTCGCAGCTGGCAGTCAACGACCACACACCAGCTGGCAGCTTCGCTAACGCGTGAAACATCGCCGCCAACGAATTTACCGCTTCGCCGAGACGCGTTCAAGGTTCCCCCCCCCTTCCCCGCCGCGTTTCGGAATATATCTCAGGAGGCTGGCCAATTTCATTCCCATTTCCAACTTTTCATTTCCAACCCACCATTCATTTCCAACTCCCTTTATTCTTAGGTTTTGAAACAAGATCAGAAGTTCGAACACAACGGCAAGCAAGTAGCTCATTTTCCATGCGAAGACAAGATAAAAGTGAACGTCGAATCCAGAGCGGTAGTAAATCTCATAACTGCGAAATTGATACGGACCGACTATAACCGTCAAATTCAGTGAATTCCGTTCAGAAGCTTAGGCGGCTAGGTAACATTAATCCAGACAGCTGCGAAGTAGTCTGCACGTGTACCTCCTAATCGCCTCGTCAAATTCCGCGTGTATACGGGCGATCAGACCAGCTTTCGATCACAAACGCTTAGTCCTTTTTAGCGCGTGTACCTGGTAGTGCAAACTGCGTTAAATCTCAAAATCCTCTTCACTTTCCGAGGGCGAGCATAGTGATGAGTGAGCCTCGTAGCGAGGAATTCCGTAGCCCGAGGACGAGCGCCAGACTTAACTCAACCATTGCTACGTTCGCAACCATTCGTCTGGCAGACGGTATGGCCACGGTAGAAGGAAAGAGGAGACGAGGCACGGGGGGCATTCTAGTAGAGCCTGTAGGATCAGCAGGAACCGAGCATGACGCGGAGGGGGTCTTGGGGGGGAAAAGGACATGGAACACGATCTGCGAATGCGTGAGCTGGATGAGTCAGCAGCACGCCTCCTCTGCTGCTGCTGCTTCATCTCTTTGTGAAGGCTGTCGCGAAGGGCGGCAGAACGTAGCAGCAGCGCCGCAGCAGCCGCAGCATCGTGGCAAGAAGCGCGTTCGAGGCGAAGGCGAGTGCAGGAGCCTGGACTCTTGGGGGCATCATGGAGAGGAATTCTGGAATTTCGAGCCGGGGAGTGATACGTTACGGCGCAAGGGCGAGTGCAAGAGCTTGGACGATGAGTGGATGCTGGAGGCAGCCGTGTGGAGTCGTGACGATGTTCAATTGCTTCAGCAGCAGCACCAGCAGCAGCAGCACCACCACCACCACCAGCAGCAGCAGCAGCAGCAGAAACAGCAGCTCAATGTGTTTGGTGGCCTGGCTCTCTCCCCCCATGCTGTGACTGCTTGCCATGCTCTGCTGGGGGAAACTTCTGGTGCCTTTGCCGATCACAGCACTCAGCTGGAGCACACACAGGTGGCGCTGCTGGCGCTGCTGTGCGCAGCCCTGCAGGAACTCCTGCGACGCGCGTGTAATGAAGCCGCCGCTGCTTCTCCCGCTGCCTCTGCTGATGCCCGTGACAGGAGTAACGCTTTGGAGCACACAGTATCTGCTGTGCAGACGGTGTTGAAGCAGTATTTGACAGCTGCGAGGGCGTCTGGTAGCTCAGAGGGACCTGATCCAGCATTCCTGCAGCAAGTTCTCAGGTCATTCATGCCCTTGGCTGCTGTTACTGCTGCCTCTGCTGCCACGCCTGGCACTGCTTCTGTTGCTGACGCTGCTGGCGCTGCTGTTGGCGTAGGCCCAAGTCACGGAATGCCACATGCTGCCCACTCTTCTCCCGAGGAGAGTGCTTCTAGTGCTTGCGTCTTAAGAGTCGGTGGCACACACGCTACTACTACTGGCGTCTTCAGTGCAGAGGAGGAGGGGGCGATGCAGAACGCTCAAGAGGCAGGGTCAGTGCGAAGAGAACAGGGCTCGCCGCGGGGATCACCGCAAACACCTGTGCGGAAATACAGGGGAGTGAGGCAGCGGGGTCCTGGAAAATGGGTGGCTGAGATCGAAGATGCCGCCCGGAACATCCGCCGGTGGCTCGGAACGTTCTCCTCGCCCGAAGCTGCTGCCCGAGCCTTTGACAAAGCTGCCCGGGAGCTGCGTGGGCCCAATGCAAAGACGAATTTTCCGCTGCCCGGCACGCCAGATTCGGCAGCCGCTCGGCAAAATCGGGAAAGAGTGATTAACAGCTCAGGTGTTAAGGTGGGCATGAGAGGTTGGTTGCACTGCAGGCCCGAAACCCCACTAGAGACGCTGCAGATTCCCCTCCCAGGAGTCTCAGCAGCAGTTTTTGAGGCGTCTCAGATACCGCAAATGCAGCTGAAGACGGTGCAGGTTCCCCTCCCTTCGTACAGCCCTGTGGATTTCGTCTCACAGGGGCGTAACTCTGCTGGTGTTCCCAGGCCTCGGGCGGCTGAAAGAGTTGCAACTGCAGCGGCAGCTGAGGCACCGTTCAATCCACTTGAAAGGCCGTGTCGCCCTCTGAAGGGTGAAACGGCTGTAGGTGAGTCATTGAACCGTGGCGCATGGGTATCAACACCCCGCCTATCTGAGGAAACAGCTGAGAAGCAGCAGGCTGATGGCCAGCAAGGGATGCCGCAAGCAAAGGGATTGCCTCAGGCGAGTGACTTGCACAGGAGAGGATCGCCTGAGCAGAAAACTCACGGAGCGGTGGGACACACTCGGAGTGCTATGAGTGAAACCCCGCATCGCATTGTGGCGATTTCCCCTGCTCCGGCCGTTCACACCCCTCAACCGCGCTCCACCATTGCACATCTCCTGGCAGCTATGGTTCATGATAGGGTTGTGAAGGATGAGATTGGCAAAGAGGGTGGTGATGCTGCTGCAGAGGAGAAAAGTGAGGGTAGTTCCCCCTTGTGGGTGGCCGATGAGAGTGTAATGCAGGAGGGAAGGGATGCATGGGATTGGCCAGCACTACCATTAGGGTATTGTGAATACAGTGGTGGTGGGTGTGATGAAACGCACTAGAATATAGCTCCTGTGCGTGGAACTGCGATGAGGCATGACTGCTGGACATGCATTTTGGTTTGTACAGGGCCTTTGCAATGACTTCTCAAATATTGAAAGGAGTGTCAGAATGAGGAATGGATGATGCATTGATGTTGGTTGGGGTACATATAGCTAACCCTAAGTTTTGTACCCCCTAAGACAAACCTCACTATAGGCTACAACATTTGACACACCCCCATAGCCTAAGTGAGGGGTGTCTAGCAGAACCAAACGAGTACGGTCACAAGACCAGTCCAAGAAACGAAGCTCAGGGTGGATCACAACGTCACCACACAGTCTGAGCACAAACAACAGTGGCCACAAGGCCAGTCCAAGAAGTAACAGAGGTATATAGAAAGCAAAGTAAACAGTACACTCAAGCCTAAGCAACACGAGAACCAGTGTCAACAAGGCCTAACTGCACACAGCACCTCTGGTGGTCACAAGGCGGAAGCGCCTTGGTGAAGATGTCTGCAGTGTTGGCCTCGGACTCCACAAACTCAAAGCGACTGTGAAAGTGTAATGGTGCGAGCAGCTCTGTCCCTGGTGATCTGCAGGCCAAGGTAGTGGCGCAGCTCACCAAGATCAGTGCAGGTGTGTCTCTTCTGCAGTTCGGACTTCACGTGTGCCAAAGCAACCCTGTCAGGGGTGGCGAAAACAAGGTCGTCAACGTAGACCAGAACAAAGAAAGGTGTGGGGCCACGACGAACGAACAGCGACGGGTCAGCAGAAGACGGCTGGAACCCAAGGTCAGACAGGGTAGAACGCAGGGTGTCGTGCCACTCACGAGGAGCCTGACGAAGACCGTAAACCGGTCGCCTCAGCCTCCACTGGGTCCCAGGAGGGAAAGAGCCAGTGAAGGCAGAGGGACGACGCAACCAGACCTCCTCGTGAAGACTGCCCTGAAGGAAAGCAGTAGAGAAGTCGAGAGAGTGTAACTCGTAGTCTCTCTGTGCTGCTACGTGTAGTAACACCCGAAGAGTGGTCATCTTCGGGGTGGGCGCGAAGGTCTGAAAGAAGTCAACTCCCTCGCGCTGACTGAAACCTCTAGCCACGTAGCGTGCCTTGAAGACCGGAGGAGATCCCGGTGGCCGCTTCACCCTGTAGATCCACATGCCGTCGACTACGTTCGCCCCCGGAGGGGGAACCTCATCGACGTAGGTGCCTGTGGATCTGTAGGAGGCCATCTCTGCGTCCATGGCAGCTCTCCACTGAGAGGCCCAAGGCCCTGACACTGCCTCAGCGTAAGTGCGAGGAGTCGGAATGTCAAGGGCGTCGGGGTCACCCTCAGGGGCGAGGAGCATGGCACAGAGATGAGGGGAAGCGGCGGCCAGGAACTCTAGCTCAAACTGCCTGTCCTCTAGGGCGTCACAGCCAAGGGCAGACACACCCCCGACGGCCAGAGGACTGGAAGGAGGAGCAGCCACAAGAGCGGTGGCGAAGTCAAGGCGGCGGGTAGAGGCAAAGTCAGTGACTGCGGCAGTAAGAGCGGACACAGAGGACACAGAGGCACGAGGGTGAGTAACAAGCGAGGCGAGAACACGAGAGAGAAGAGGACGGTACGTGCGGTAGTAGTCTGTGACAGGAGTAGGGAGCGACGCAGTGAGAGCCGACTCAGGAGGAGACGGAAGCACAGACGGAGACGGACGAGGTGGACTAGAACGAAGTAAGGCAGTACGAAGGTCAGTGAAGGGAACAGGAGACGAGGGACGAGCACGAGGGGAGCGACGAGAGGCCCAAGTCTGAGAAGAAGGAGGGGACAACGAAGACTGAGAACGAGGGAAAACAGCGGGAGAGGGGTCAGGAGGAGGAAGCGAAGGACCAGAGACGGGAGGAGAGGGGGAGGAGGAAGGAGAGGGAGAGGGGAGACCAAGGGTCCGAAGACCCGAGACAGGAGGAGGAGACGGCAGCTGCTGCTGCTGCGGCTGCTGCGGCTGCTGCTGCTCCAGCGGCTGCTGCCCCTGCTGCTGTCGCTCCTGCTCCTCGAGCCGCTGCAACTCTCTCTCCTCTCTCTCCAACTCCAGCTGCTCCTCACGAGCACGGCGAACACGAGCCTGGAACCTGGTCGGGTAGGGGTGGGGGGAAGGAGTAGTGTCCGGGGCAGCGGCAGCCCCAGAGTCGACCTCCGAAGCACCAAGCACACCACCCCCAGAGGCAGCACCAACACCAGCTCCAGACCCAGGCTCTCCAGAAACCGAAGGGACACCCTCACCCCCAGACGCAGCACCCCCAGACTCCGCACCAGCACCCCCAGACTCCGCACGACCAGTACCAGCCCCCGGAAGACAAGAGTCCTCTGCAACCCGCGGCTCAGCTCCAACTCCAGCACCCCCAGAACCAGAGACCTGTACAGGGACAGTCGCAGGACCAACCTCCCGAGAGGGAGCACCTGCAGGAGGCGGCGAGGAAGACTGTGGGGAGGGAGGCTGTACAGGGGGGGCTACCGAAGGGGGAGGGCTAGCCTGAGACACACCAGACGGGGCTGGACCAGGGGGGGGAGGCTGTACCGGGGGAGCAGGCGGGGGAGCGGCTGTCAGGAAGAGGGGGGGAGGAGGAACCAGGAGACCTCGACTGGGGTACCTGACGTAGTACGGGGTGGACTCCTCGAAACGGACGTCACGGGAGTCAAAGAACCGGTGAGAGGGAGGGTGGTAAAAGGTGAAGTCAGAGGAGTCCTCAGGGAAACCAAGGAAGACACAAGGAACGGCGCGAGGCGAGAGCTTGTCCGCGGAGGTGTCGCGGACAAGAGCCAAGCACCCCCAGACACGAAACCTCGACGCGACACCAGGGGACCCTGTCCAAAGACTGGAGAACGGAGAACGGAGGAACGGGATCCCACAGGATCCTAACCGCTCTGATACCATGTCAGAATGAGGAATGGATGATGCATTGATGTTGGTTGGGGTACATATAGCTAACCCTAAGTTTTGTACCCCCTAAGACAAACCTCACTATAGGCTACAACATTTGACAAGGAGATGGGTGTTGCAATACAGTATTTTTAACTTATCCACTTGTGTGGGCATCGGGGCGCCGTGGTTTTGCAATTGAAGACATATTATTCCACCTGAGAGCCTGGATTTCACAGGCGCCCAGCAAGCCTCTGCCGAGTTCGCCACGTGACAATGTGAATGGAAGTGGGAAAATATGGTTGTTTACACCATGATTATATCAAAACATTAAGCGGATTAGTGTTGTGTTTTGGTGACACTGCGTCGTGTACATATTTACAACTTTTCCCTCAGTGCTCGGCAAAGTACAGGGGTGTTACTTGATTGAGCGGATCAAAACGAGGGAGCGGTTGTGCAAATTGGTGCAGTTTTTACATCGGTGTACAGTCGATGCCCAACCCGTGCACGCGAAATTGCCTTTCACGTTCCAGAAACCTTGCACCCGTGGGTTTCTTGCCGCGAAGTTGCACCTACGTTACAAGCACGTCGACCAATAAGAGCCACAGAAACGGAAGTCTGACTGATGAGACTGCAGTCAAACAGTCAACGGTGAGTTACAAAATTTTTATATAAGCCCTTTTTGCTTGATGCGAATTGACGAAACCACTGCGAAACGCAGAATCACTTATACGCACATGGGGTAGGCCAAAGTTGGGGGGCTCAACCGGGCATCATGTGTACTGTACGACTCTCAGCATAGCTGGAATGCGGCTTGTGTTGTAGCATCATTGACATTTTCGCGGGAAGGTTGACGATGTCCACTTCCGGGCACACCACGAATCTCAATGTTGACGGGAGTCGTACACCCGCTCATTGGCCTGCAAAAAGAGCGGAAAGTTGACCCAGAAAAACACCGCACCGCAAGGGTCGTTTCTCGCTTTTACCAACTCAACAGCCAATCAATGCTATTGCACATGGCACAAGAATCGCGTTCTCGAATGGGAGGGGAGATCGCTGACTCCCGTCAACAGCCGATCGTTGACCTTCGAAACACATTCTGTGCGCTGGCTCTGCGTGTATGGCTCAACGAATCGGCACGCAGAATGGCATTGTGATTTATGAAATTTGTCATTGTGCGACTCGCTCGCAAAATCAGGCAGCCCAACCCAAAAGCACCTTCTTCATTTTGCCCTGCTCAAGTAGAGCATGATAGTGGTACTTTTCTCAAGCGCAATTTTGTACAAAATACTATCAGCCTCATTCCCATTGTTGAACCTACAAGTAGAGTACTTAGTAGCAGTTCCAGTTAGAATTTTAAACAAGCCCTGCTGACCGCTAAAAGCTTGATGTTATCGTGGACCTGATTCAAAGTCCACGCGTCAACAGAGTCGGTTGAGGGTAGCACGAGCCTGCGGAGACTCTGAGATGGCAGCGGACAGTTACAACCGCCAGTAGTCAACTCTTCCCCGAGAATAAGGTCCGCCCTATTCCTCCGCGTGGGTCGCATCCAGCACACTCCCAACACGTCCCAGCACTACGAAAATCGTCGTACTGCACCCACTTTCCTTTCAACACTGAGTGCGGTTGAATGAGGTTAGCTCACGCAATAAAGCGGTAATTGCAATATATGAAATCTTTTGGGTATGTTTTCAGGGATATCGAAAGATTGGGCACTCCGAAAGAACGACTGGTGGCCCAGCACCTTTATCCACATTTGGAAAAATCCATTGAAATTTCTAGATCTCGTTTTGAAGTGGGAGCATCTTCAGCCTGAGGCTGCTGCTGCTTTCCTCAGAGACTTTCATACAGGCTGTTTACTCACATTATCGGTCATCTCACTACTCGTGTCCCCTCTGTTCTTCATTTCAAAGCTTTAATTCAAACTGAGTGCCATTCAACTCCATAGCCACTGAGTTAACGTTATGGACGTTTCCCACCCATCGAGCCGAGAGCATTCTGGCAAGGAAACATCCTCACACAAGCAGAATGATCTCACTTCGGCGAGACTAGAAGAAAAAGGTAATGCAGGCGTGCAGAACCTCTGCAACAGATCTGATTCTGATTCAGGATTGAATGTCGCTCTCAAACAAGCGTTTCTCGCGCTCTCAAATCTCCTCACTCACCTTCTGGCAGACAGGCTGCAAAAAGCAGATGGAAACCCACCTCCAGCTGCTTACAATAACCCCAATCCAAACTTGTCTGCTCCAGATGGAGGTCCTGGGTTCGATTCCTGCCGACAGGCTGACAACGGGCAGATCTCTGAGCAAGGAAACAAAAATCATGGGCTGGAAATGGAGTTACTACTCAACCTTACCCGTGTGGCAAGCATATTGACCCCACAGGTGCCACCAGTTGCTGCTACTAGTAGTTCCACTCCAAATCGAGCCCATTTTGCAGTGGATTGGCCGCAGGAGACACGCAGACATAATCGACGGCGCAAGTCATTCGGATGTGGCTTTAAGACACCTAGTAACACTCATAGAGGAAGATCACGTCTCTCACAGGGAACTGAAAGGAAAGCACAAGCAGAGGCAGCAGCAGCAGCACAAGCAGCAGCAGCAGCAGCAGCAGAGGCAGCAGCAGCAGCAGCAGCAGCAGGGGAGGAACAGACTGCATTGGAGGCGGAAGACCAGAAAACAGAGCAGCAGCAGCAGCAGCAGCAGCAGCAGCAGCAGCAGCAGCAGCAGCAGCAGCAGCAGCAGCAGCAGCAGCAGCAGCAGCAGCAGCAGCAGCAGCAGCAGCAGCAGCAGCAGCAACAGCAGCAGCAGCAGCAGCAACAACAATCCCAACAGCAGCAGCAGCAGTGTAAGCAGCAGAAACGCAAGTCTTCGCCACTCTCTACTCCTTGCCGCAAATACCGCGGAGTGCGGCAGAGAAAGGCGGGCCATTGGGTGGCAGAAATAGAGGACACAGCTAACAATGTGCGCAAGTGGCTCGGAACATTTTCCACTCCCGAAGCTGCTGCCCGCGCATTCGACCAAGCTGCCCGGGAGCTCCGCGGGCCCCGTGCAAAGACGAATTTTCCGCTGACCGAGGAGCAGGCGGGCAGTGGTGGAGAGAGGGATTATGACAGGGAGAGGGCTGTAAGGAGAAGATCCTCCAAAGGAGTTGTGGGTGTACATGGGGGTTTTGATTCTGGTGGTGGTGATAAGGATGAAAAAATTGTGGGTGGGATGCTTCATGGTGGTGTGGGTGGGGAAGGGTCGTCATCGCCTAGACATAATGCACCCGTATGGGAAGGGTCCTGCAATGTCAGTATGTGTGGGGGAGAATCAAAAGAGCTGGGTTCTGCTAGGAGTGTGGATGGGAAGGAGCAGGAGAAGCGGGACCAGGAGGAGGACGTAGACGAAGCCGAAGAGGGGAGTGCGAAGGTGATTGGGAAGGACAATGATGGAGGGGAGGATGGAAGGGAGGATGAGGGTCAATATGCACGTGGATACTTCATGAATCTGATTTCAAGTGAAAGTGCATGTGCAAATGCAGGGAACACATGCACGACGGCTCTCGACTCAAGAGAGAGTGCATGTGTGGCTGTAGGAGATCCCAACAGAGGGGCATGGGCGTGTGCATTTACAGAACCAGCCTACCCTTCGCCTGCCAGCTATAAGATCGCGGGACTTGGCTCTCAGCTTGCTGCCCCTGTTGCTCCGGAGATCGCTAGTGGAATGCGCTTGCTGCAAGGGCAGGAGTTGGTGATGGGGGGAGCGGCATTGATTGGGGTTGGAGGAGAGCCTTTGCTTTTTGAGAATACTCTGGTAGATACACGGATCACGGCAGGCGCAAGCAATCTGGCAGTGCTGATTGGGAATACCCCTGACGGTTCAGTGATGGCAGATGGAGAGCGTGTGCTGGTCGGGGATGCTCTGGAAGAGGGAGCGGTAGTGGGAGGAGCAAGCAATCTGGCAGTGCTGATTGGAGATGCTCTGGAAATCACAGAAGTGGAGCGCTTGGTGCTTGAAAATGCTTTGGAAGAGGCACGGATCGGGGGAGGAGCAAGAAATCTGGCGGCAGTGATTGGAGGAGAAGGAGCACAGGTCGCAGGAGGAGAAGATGATCAGGCAGAGCTGATTAAAGATGAGCTACGATCTGAGAGGATGCCGCTACACTCAGATGGATTTGGGTGTGCAGGGGACAGGAAGCTGGCAGATGGCTTTGGATGTGCTGGGGATAGGAACCCGGCAGGGCAGTCCGGAGATGAAGGAGCGGAGGAGGAGGAGGAAGGGGAGCGTTGGGAGAATTCAAGGAAGGAAGAAGAGGAAGGGATGCAAGGGGATGCAGAGGAGTGGAATGTGGTGCTGAGTCACATGCAGGAGGTTGCTGCTACTGCGTCTTCAGAGTCAGGCAATGATGGGATGGACACTTGGATACTGGAGGATATAATGCCGCTTGATGGGTGACTGCAGGGATGGACGCTTCTTCAGGTTGCTGCTACTGCATCTTCAGTGTCAGGCAATGTTGGGATGGACACTTGGATACTAGAGGACATAATGCCGCTTGATGGATGACTGCAGGGTAAGACCGTGGAGGGTATGTCTGCAGAGGGTGTGACTGTGAAAGCTGAAACAGCAGAGGGTGTGATTCCAGAGGGTATTAGAGAAAGTGCTGCAGAGGATGAAGATTTTTAGATGGGAAAGCATTTGCTGCAAGAGCAGGAATTGGTGATGTGGGGGTTGGGAGATCTAGCAGCGTTTATCCGGGGTGCCCCAGAGGTCACACATGAGCCTTTGCTTCTTCGCGCTCGGAATGCTCCTGCAGTGGCACAGGTCATGCCAAGCGCAAGCAACCTCACAGCGCTTTTTGGATATGCCCTTGCTGCTCCAGAGATCACAGATGAGCCTTTGCTTCTTCGCGCTCGGAATGCTCCTGCAGTGGCACAGGTCATGCCAAGCGCAAGCAACCTCACAGCGCTTTTTGGATATGCCCTTGCTGCTCCAGAGATCACAGATGAGCCTTTGCTTCTTCGGAATGTTCTGGAAGAGGCACGGGTCACTTCAGGAGCACGAAACATGGCTGCGTTGATTTGGGATGCCCCTGCTGCTCCAGATATCACAAAAAGCCTTTGCTTCTTCGAGATGCTCTGGAACAGATGCAGGTCATGGCAAGCGCAAGCAATCTGGCAATGCTTATTGGAGGTGCTCTTAAAGAGGCACTGGTCGCAGGGGGGGAAGATGATCGGGCAGAGCTGATTGGAGACAAGTTGAAGTTTCTGAATGGCCTCCCAAATGGCTTCACAAACGACTTTGCAAACAGCTTCCCAAATGGCTTCCCAAGTGGTCACCCTGAGAAGATGCTACTGCACTCAGATAGCTTTGGGTGTGCCGGGGACAAGAAGCTGGCAGGGCGGTCTGGAGAGACAAGGGAGGGAGGGGAGCGTGGGGAGCTGAGGAAGGAAGGAGAGGAAGGGATGCAAGGGGATGCAGAGGAGTGGGATGCAATGATGAGTCACACACAGGAGTTTTATGCTGCACCATCTGCAGAGTCAGGAAACGGTGGGCTGGATGCTTTGATGCTGGAGGACCTAGTGCCACTTGATGGGACTCTAGAGGGCGTGACTGTAGGCGGTGTGACTGTTGAGGGTATGACTGTGGAGGGTGTGGAGGGTATGACTGTGGAGGGTATGACTCCTAATGGTGTGAGTGTGAAGGGTGTGACTCCTAAGGGTGTGAGTGTGGAGGGTGTGACTCCTAACGGTGTGAGTGTGGAGGGTGTGACTTCAAACAGTGTGGGTGTGGAGGGTGTGGCTTCAAAGGGGGTCACTGTAGAAGGTGTGCCAGCAGTTAGTGGTTCAGTGGATGACGTAGCTTAGGAGAGCAGCAGCTCTGGCTGCTTTGATAAGCTTCTATTCATGGAAAAGTGCGGATCAGTGATGAGTATTGCGAGGGGCGGTATTTTTGTGCTTGTTTGTATCATTGGCAAGGCATGAGGAAGGGCTAACGAATAACACCCAAAGAGTTGGGTGAGAATTCTGAGGCTATCATTGGGAAAGGGATGCTTGAGTAGCTGTAAATATTTGAGGTGAAGCTGCGTATTGCATTTACAATACGAAGTAATCATGGTATTGTTTTTTGGGTGTCCCTACCAGAGACTGCTAAGGGGAAGGCCCAAGATCCATAATGTATGTACCCTCTTTTTTACTAGCATTTCCATCGGCAACCCATACTAGTTAAGATATATGTAAATATATTTGCAATCAATCAAAATCCAAAGTTAATGGTGTGAGAGTCTATTTGGTATACAAAATTGGTTGGGCATAGACTATTGAGTACACAGCATGCATTAGTGTTCTTGCTACACACGAATTTCTGGTGGCGGGTACAATCTGGGCACCCTTTTTCGAAACCATGTGCTCAGCAAAATCTTGTACGCTGGCGGCTAGAAAGCCATCCATTGCCTGCCGCGTGGAAACCGTACCAATCAAGCCCCGCTGTGCTGGCTATGATGTAGGGCTTGGTGTTCCGGGTGCTTTATCCGCCTGAACCATATTCTCCGAGTAGAGGTTTCCAGGACTTTGCTAAAAGCCAGTGATAATGAACCACCCCGACAAGGGATGAGAGATATGCGCGAGATATCCATTTGCTTGCAGATGCGCAAGATTGTCACACTGCCTAGTCAGCTTCGGACTCGCCCTGCTAACGATTATTTTGCTGCTTCATCGAATCGCCTGTCTCGTTCTTCTTTTCGCGTGCCACTGATCGGTTGAAGCACGCGTGGCTTTCGCAGCGAAGGAAAGACATGGGTTCGAGTTCTTCCTTGCTTCAACTCCAAGACACCCTCTTCTCTTTCACCCCTTTCGAACCAACAAGGGTACCTCAAAACACATCTAAGAGCCCCGCTATGACGCACGCGCGTCAACGTCAAGAGCCACGCGTCAACGTCAAGAGCCACGCGTCAACGTCAAGAGCCACGCATCAACATCACGCGGCGCGACGTGAATCCCCCTGATTCTCGCCACTTCCTTATAGGCTGGGTGGATCCTTCCGCTGCTAATGATGGCCAGCGCTCGTTTGGTGAAGCCTTCCCTCTCGCGGGGTAGTAGGGGGCTGCGTTGAGGGCTCCGCAAGCAATGGAGTCAGATCTGTGCTGTCGCTGTACGGACATTTGTCCGTCAGGCTGAGTCAGCCTCCCTCACCCAGACCAATCGGAAGGAAGGCCTCCCTGATGCATGGGATCGCGCGGGTGCGGTGGAGATTCCGTGCATGTGACATCGTCAGAGTTCTAGCGTCGTAATTTCTCCAGCGAATTCCACCTGGCTCGTTTCTGAGCTACTACCACAGCAGACCTAGGTCCCAGGCCCAGCCTCCCAAAAATTGAACCGGCAAAAACCTACCCCAAGGTTTCCTCCAGGTTACCCCGCTGTAGGTAACCCAAAGGATTCAGTATAGGATTCCGCGAGGTTACCTCAAAGTTCGTGGTGACCCCGAGGTTACCCACATGAGGTGACCTGCGGGAAACCGCGAAGCTACTGCAAGGAAACCTCTCCCAGATTCCTGGAACGAATCATGCGCGACCTTGGTACGCGCTGTGAGACTGTTCGCGACCAGCAAATCATACAGTACACCAAATTATTTCTCGTTGTCATATAATAATGTAATTAGGGTCATTTTGACTCATTTTAATCGCTGATAGTATTGATGCTATTTCATAAAGCCTGTTTCCATCGTCTAAGACTCATTTCCTGTATATGCTAAATATACCAAATAAAGAGTGCGCCATATAAAGATGCCCGTACACGATTCATAACAATGATGAATACATTCAAAACACAATGTTAGGACTTACACCACCGTGCAAGTGTGCAAAAGACAAACTATGACTGCACAGAGTAAGTTTCAGATCAAATAGAGATGCAAATATCTTTGAAAATAACACTTCTTCAGAATCAGGTCGTTGATTCATAGTTCCTGTCACACCTGAGTAGTGAACACAACACAGAATGGGAACATGTCAAGACCCAGACGGACTGGGAAACACTAGTGCGAAATTACAGCTGTCTATTACCGAGTGGCGAACGTGCTTACCAGGCGAAGAGAATCTGGCAGCTAGGAGGCTCGGTGAACTAGCGCCTGCAAAATCAAGGCGCAAATTAAGACGCAAGGGCATCGGATTGCAGTGAAACATACAATGACAATAAGAAAGCAAGAGCAAACTGGGTGGCTGACAAAGAGAAATGTGGCTTCAACCTGCGAAACAGGATGACGACATGATGCCAAACAGAACGAGCGGCGCTCATCCAGAAACTCCAGGGGACATAAATCATAAATTATCACATCACGGTCATATCGCTTACCTCACGACCGCTACTAAGAGCCTCGCCGCGACAACGAGATCTACGGCAGTACGTGATGGCGGCACAAACCCTGGCATCGCTTCCGCCATCGGTAATCTGCCATAAAGAAACAATCATCAGAGAATATAGAAATTACTCGTTATTCGACTTCGGCAATACCGGAAACCCTATGAAGTCCATGGTAAAATACTGGAAATTTAAAGGATCCTAGTCATAGAGCGTGCACGGACAGCTTTCTGACAACTAAGCTCCAAGTAGCGACGATCGCGGAGCTATGACGCCATGGCGAGTTGGAAAAAGCGTGAGATGGATGATTCAACAACTGAATCAGAGCAACTGTTAGAACCACTGAAATACACTTCGACGCATCACCAAAAGGATCTGCGGTGCAGAAGTGACGTGGAAGGATTTGATTGGTGACAGTTATTCTGCCTGCTTCTCAGCGAAACTTATCAGAATACAACGCGATATGGTGAGGCGCGTTAACCAATCTCATCATTCAGCAGTGCTGCTAGAACTTACACTATTATCGAAACCTGCTGCGGGTCAGCTTCGGTTTCCGAAACAGTGCGACCAAGCCAGTGGACTAGCCTCGTTCCGAGGCAGTGGGGTTTCCTTGAGGTAACCTCGAAACTCTCCTGCATCCTGATTGGTCAATTTGTTTTCTCGATAGTAAACGACATTCTCGTGAATTTCGCTTGATATCGTTGTTGCCCTCATGTTTCCTGTTGGGTTCTTGAGGGTAACCTCGCGTGCGATGCGTTGAGGTATCCCACGATTTCGAGCCAATTTCGGCAGTAGAATTTTTGGGATGAGCCACGCCATGTCTTGGCAATCGTACATCGATGATCACCTTATGTCTCGCTTGCCGTCCGGGCAGCTGAAAGCGGCTGACATTTACAGTCAGGATGGCGGCGAGCCTTGGGGCAGTAGCCCCAACATGCCAGCGGTAAGATGTGAATCATGTAAACACAGGAAGGGTAAGTCATTATGGTTTTTTTTCTTCTTCTTCTTCTTTCTTTCTTTCTTTCCTCCTTTCTTTCTTTTTCTGAAATACCTCTAACGCGTGAACTGATAAACATGATGTTCCCACAATCCCCAGTTACCCGATGATCAGATTCGAGCGATTGTGGGGGGATTTCAGCACTTATACGCGCTCCAGTCGAACGGGTTTCGCCTGGGCGAGGAGAACTACAGGGTGGTGGAGAGCGACTCGGACTCGGGTGTCATCCGCGGCCGTACCATCAGAACGGTACACTGCACATGCATTTGCGTCCGCGATGTTGAAATAGCTTTTCTCGGGGTTGAATACAATGTGGCCGAAACTTGGCATTGGAATGGTCGTGCACGTGCATTTGTGTCCACTTCGTTTTAGCAGCCTTTTGATTGATTCCTGAATTCGAACCATGTAGGTGGTTGCAGGGACTTGCTTGCTGCATTAAGAAGACGGTTAGCGCTCTTGTGATCGGCATTTTCGAGGACCCACCTGTGCTTATGAGTGACGTGAATGTGGTTGTTGAGGGCCTGGGTGATCTCCTCATTGAGCAGGGTGTCTAGGCGGCAGATGTTGGGAGATTACTGGTATTACCTGACCAAGCAGGGTTACCATACTAGGCTCCAGAGAGAGGCCGGGCTATCAGACCAGGGTTACTATTCGGCAGCCAAATCAACGAGTTGAGTAGGTTCAATCATGGGTATGCTGTGCTGCAAATCTTCAAAGCCAACGCCAGTTGTTTAGTGAAAACGTTTGTTGCCGTTTTGATATACCGTAATCACCCGGACATACCACCCGCCGAAATAGAGCACCCCCCGGGTGGCTTGTGCGGGGGGGGTGCTATAGCGGGCCTCGTTTCTACTATACCCCCCTTTTTGGGCGATCCAATATAGCACCCGGGGGGGGGGGGGGGGGGGGGGGGGTCGTGCACGTGCATTTGTGTCCACTTCGTTTTAGCAGCCTTTTGATTGATTCCTGAATTCGAACCATGTAGGTGGTTGCAGGGACTTGCTTGCTGCATTAAGAAGACGGTTAGCGCTCTTGTGATCGGCATTTTCGAGGACCCACCTGTGCTTATGAGTGACGTGAATGTGGTTGTTGAGGGCCTGGGTGATCTCCTCATTGAGCAGGGTGTCTAGGCGGCAGATGTTGGGAGATTACTGGTATTACCTGACCAAGCAGGGTTACCATACTAGGCTCCAGAGAGAGGCCGGGCTATCAGACCAGGGTTACTATTCGGCAGCCAAATCAACGAGTTGAGTAGGTTCAATCATGGGTATGCTGTGCTGCAAATCTTCAAAGCCAACGCAAGTTGTTTAGTGAAAACGTTTGTTGCCGTTTTGATATACCGTAATCACCCGGACATACCACCCGCCGAAATAGAGCACCCCCCGGGTGGCTTGTGCGGGGGGGGTGCTATAGCGGGCCTCGTTTCTACTATACCCCCTTTTTGGGCGATCCAATATAGCACCCGGGGGGGGGGGGGGGGGTTATGTACGGGTAAAATTGATGTTTCGGCCTAAATTGCACTGAGTTGACAATGACTAACATTCTAGAAGTTAACATCAGAGTTCGTGGAATGGAGCCGCAGCACAGAAAGGAGCAACTCCTTCTCAGCGCAAGGACGTGACTGCCCCAGCGAGACAGCTGGGTCTGTTGCGGGACTCCCGCCTTTGTGACTGCATGCATCCTCGTCGAGCGACGAGGGGGTGTGTTTTCGACCAATCAGGGCATGACAGAGGGCCTGTTGGAGCTTGCAATGTGGCAGCTACCCCTCGAACCTAACGTTATCGCCCAGTCCTCGGTTTTGCGCACCCAACCAACAATCTACCACCACAGCATGCATGTACATTTTGTTATGTTTTGCATTTAAAAAAATATACACATTGTAACAACCCGGGTGCAATGTAGCTTTTTCCCATGACAAGACCCCCCCCCCCCCCCCCCTTTTTTTTGTGTAGTTATCATAGCACCCTAGGGTGGTACATCCGGGTGATTACGGTACCGTAGGTGTGATTCAATGAGAAACCCTTGTGAGGGTGAGGAAGATGGAAAAAGCTTCTCAATCACAATCTTCCACATTTTTACTCCTTCGCTTTTCACAAATTGCATTTGCATTTGTATGTCACACCTGTTAGAAACTAGCAGCAGGAATGAATGAACTAACAGGATGCAGGAGTACAAGTAGTAAACCCTAATTGGGTTGTACCCCATATGGGCTACCCCACTACAGCCTAGACAATATGCAGCACATATAGTTTGACACACCCCCATAGGCAAAGTGGGGGAGAACAAGGGGTCACACGACCAGTCAAGAGAAGCAAAACAAGCTCAGGGTGGATCACAACGTCACCACGCATTCCGAGCACAAGCAAAAGGTCACAGGGCCAGTTCACATGCAGAGATATATATGCAGCAATAACAGTACAGTGATGGCTACCTAGCAAGAGCCAGCATGCAGGTATATATATAGATCACAGTACAAACAGAGACTACAGCAAGTGCGGAAACGTAGGCACAAGGCCCAACAGAGTACAAAAGCGCTGATGATCACCAGACGGAAGTGCCTTGGTGAATATATCAGCAGTGTTGGCCCGAGTGGCCACGTGGCGAAGACGAAGCTGGCCTCGCTGCTGCAACTCTCGAGCCAGGAAGTACCGCAGAGCAATGTGCTTCGTTCTGTGCTCCAGTCTGTGCTCCTCACACAAGGCAATGGCGGCCTTGTTGTCGACGTACAGCACTGGAGGAGAACGAGGCTGCTCTCCCAAGTCAGTCAGCAGGTAGGTGAGCCAGCGTAACTCCTGTGCAGCCATGGCTATGGCGTAGATCTCAGCCTCACAACTGGAGCCGAGAACTGAAGACGAGCGTGTAGAACGCCACGAAACTGAACCAGAGCCAAGGCTGAAGGTGTAACCCTGCGACGACCGCTGAGTAGCCAGGTCGTCAACCCAAGAAGCGTCTGAGTGCCCAGTGAGGACAACTGGGCTCGTCCCTCCAAGCACTAGCCCCATGCCTGATGTGCTGCACAAGTAGCGCAGTACCCTCTTAGCAGCAGCCATGTGCTCAGGTCGGTGCCGACCAGGAGCCACGTAGCGAGCCAGAAGACCAAGAGGGTACGCGAGGTCAGGTCGAGTGCAAGTCATCAGGTACATGAGGCAGCCGACTAGCTCTGGGTAAGGACCACTTGGCTCTACGGACTCGTCCGAAGGTGGAGCTGAGAGCGAATGACCTGTAGCCAGAGGAGTGGCCTGTGCTGAAGACCAGGTGAAGCCGAAGCGTTGAAGGACCTGCTGCACCATGTGTGACTGAGTCAGGGTGATGGTGCGGCGTGCTCTGTCCCGGGTGATCTGCAAGCCAAGGTAGCTGCGCAGCTCACCCAAGTCTGTGCACGTGTGTCTCTTCTGCAGCTCCGACTTCACGTGGGCGAGAGCCTCAGTGTCAGAAGTGGCAAAAACCAAGTCGTCGACGTACACGAGGATGTAGAACGGCGGCAGTGAAGTGTCGGTGCGCAGAAACAGCGACGGGTCAGCAGTAGAAGGCGCGAACCCAAGAGCCGCAAGCGTAGTCCTCAGTGTGTCGTGCCACTCACGTGGCGCCTGGCGGAGACCGTAGACCGGCCGCCGGAGGCTCCACTGGGTGCCAGGAGGGAACGACCCAGTGAAGCCCGGGGGGCGGCGCAGCCAGATCTCCTCGTGCAGGCTGCCCTGCAAGAAAGCTGTGCTGAAGTCAAGAGAGTGAAGCTCGTAGTCACGGTGAGCAGCAACATGCAGCAGCACCCGAAGAGTGGTCATCTTCGGGGTGGGGGAGAAGGTCTGGAAGAAGTCAACTCCCTCTCGCTGACTGAAGCCTCGAGCTACATAAAGCGCCTTGAAGACAGGCGGAGAACCCGGCGGCCGCTTCACCCTGAAAATCCACATGCCACTGACGATGTTCGCCCCAGGTGGGGGAACCTCGTCAACGTAGGTGCCTGTGGACTTCCAGGAAGCCATCTCTGCGTCCATGGCTGCCTGCCACTGAGAGGAGTAGGGACCCTCTATCGCCTCTGCGTAAGAGCGCGGAGTCGGGATGTCTGGTGCATCCGGGTCTCCCTCAGGGGCAAGTAGCGAGGACACAAGATGAGGTAAAGCAGCAGCAAGACACTGGAACTCCTCCTGCCTGTCCTCAAGGACGTCCGTGCTAAGAGCACACTCACCCCCGACGGACGGAGGACAGACAGACTCAGACTCAGCAACAAGACTGGCGGTGTAGTCTAGACGACAGGCACCAGCAAAGTCAACAAGCTCAGCGACCAAGGCAGACGCAGCAGTAGACTCAAACGACGGGTCAGTGACAATAGTGGCTAGGAGACGCGTGACAGTAGGGTGCTCAGCACGAAAGCGGTCAGACTCAGGGTCCGGAACGGCAGGCAGAGAGGACGCAGGAGGAGACGGCAGAGGAACAGGCGGCGGAGCAGAGGAAGGACAACGGACTACGAGGTGTGCGCCGGGGACAGCCGGCTGACGCGAACGAGGAACACGACGACCGGTACGACCAGGACGAACAGGCGAAACAGGACGCGACGCAGGCTCACGACGCTCAGCAGGACTACCAGTCAGCTCAGCGTAAGGAGAAGGAGCAGGCAGCGGTGAGCCAGACTGTAACGGAAGACCAGTAGACGACGGAAGAGTAAGAACCTGACGAAGAACAGAGGCAGACGGCGGCAGAGACGACGGAGACGGCGGAGCGAAGAACAGTCGTGTCGGCGCAGCTGCACCAGTACCAGCAGCACCAGCAGCTCCAGTGCCTCCAGCAGCTCCAGTACCTCCAGCAGCTCCAGTACCTCCAGGCCCAGAGCCGACACCTCGAGTCCCAGGGTCTCCAACCTCTGTGTCTCCAGCAGCAGCACCCCCAGAACCAGCACCTCCAGCTCCAGGGTCTCCAACCTCAGTGTCTCCAGCAGCAGCACCCCCAGAGCCAGCACCTCCAGTCCCAGGGTCTCCAGCCTCAGTGTCTCCAGCACGAGCCCCTCCAGAACCAGCAACTCCAGCACCTCCAGTAGACAAAGGACCAGCACGACTCCGAGCTCCAGCAGCGTGGCGCTGACAGCGACCGTACCAGTCCTGCAGCTGCTGTGGGGTGAGAGGCACACGTGGACGAAGGCGGCCACTCCAAGGAGACCGCGCAACAGCAGACTCAGAACCCTCAGCGCCCGCACCCCCAACGGCTCCAGAACCTCCGGTGTCAGTACCCTCAGCACCAGTACCTCCAGCGGCTCCAGAACCTCCAGCTCCAGCGTCACCAGTACTAGGCCCTCCAGCAGCTCCCGAACCTCCAGCGCCAGCACCCTCAGTAGCTCCAGAACCTCCAGCGTCAGTACCGCCAAGCTCAGCACCCCCAGACCCCTCACACTCAGGCTCAGCACCACCAGGCTCTACACCCTCAAGCTCCGCACCCGCAGGCTCAGTACCCCCAGGCTCAGCACCCCCAGGCTCCGCACCCCTAGGCTCAGCACCCCCAGAAGTAGCACCCCGAGCAGGACCACTCGCAGGAGGACCTGAGTCACCAGTGACCTCAACCGGCGCAGTCAAGGGAGGAGGGTCTACCTGAGAAACACCTGAAGGAGCAGGACCGGGAGCGGGGAGGGGGTCTACCTGGGGAGCACCTGGAGCGAGGAAGAGCGGCGGGGGGGGGAGCGAGGCAGTGCGGTAGGGGAAGAGACGGTAAAAGGGAACCGACTCGTCGAACGTGACGTCCTGAGACGCAAAGACACGGCGCGAGGTGGGGTGGTAAAACTGCCAACCAGGCGCGTCAGGGACAAAGCCAAGGAAGACACAGGGAACAGCGCGGGCGGAGAGCTTGTCCGCGGTGGTATCGCGGACAAAGGCACGAGCACCCCAGACCCGGAAACGCGACGCATCGCCAACCTTCCCCGTCCACATCAGTGTGGGCGAGGTCTCCGGCAAGGAGACACGGGGCCAGAGGTTGAGCTGATGCGCGGCGTACCGGACCGCAAACGGCCACAGAAAATGGGGGGCAGCCGCATGGATCAGGGAGGTACGAGCGACCTCCATGACTAAGCCAATGCGGCGCTCAGCAACCCCATTCTGCTGCGGAGAGGCCGGAAGCGTGAACGACTGGGCGATGCCGTGCTCCGCACAGTAGGCTGCCAAGAGGTTGGAGGAGAACTCACCACCTCTGTCAGAGTGCAGACGCAGGACAGGAAAGTCCGACCGGAACCGCTCGCGGAGCTGGAGACGAACTGCGCGGATCCAGGGGATCAAAACAGCAGGGACATCCGCCTTGCTCCGCAAGGGGAAGACCGTGGTGTAACGCGTGTAGTCGTCGACAACCAGCAGGAAGTACCGCTCGTGGCCCTGTCCCTGGACGCGGGCTGGGCCCCACACGTCCAGGTGGAGCGTCTGCAGTGGAGCCTCTGTGGGAGGAAACGAGGAGGAGTGAGGAGCGGCGCGCTGCCGCCCCTCGACACAAGGAATGCAGGGCGGCGCAGGCGAGGGAGGGAGGGCAGGCAGAGACCTGGGGAGACCAGAGACCAGGGAGCGAGAGTGCATGCTACGCAGGCGAGGCAAGGAGGGGTGACCAAGGCGGTGGTGCCACAGGAGAGTGTCGTGCGACAAAGCGCGACACTCGCAGGGGGCCGCCTGCTGACCAGACGTAGACGCAGACGCAGCTACCTGAGGGGACGCAGTGGTCAGTGTGTACAGACTCGAGCCAGGTGCACGGGTGAACGTGGCCAAGTGCCGGCCCGTCCTAGCACACGTACAGTGAGTCACTCGCTGACTCGCAGGAGTGAACTGGTGAACCCCCCCATCCTGGAGGTCAGCTCCACTCACCAAGTTCGTAGAGAACGAGGGGAGGTAAAGACCTGACAGGAAGCCAGACGGGACGGCCGGACACGGCAGAACCGTGGAGTGGTGGGCAATGACTGGACCCCCAGAGGGGTCCGCCAGGGAGACCGGGACTGGCCGACTGAGCGGCGTGAGTGCGGTGCAGTCGCGAAAGAAGGAGCGGGAAGCTCCTGAGTCAAGGGTGAAGGTGTGCGAGACCGCAGTGGGCGCAGTACCAGAGAGAGCAGAGTCACCAGCACCTGAAGCCACGGCCTCACCAGTACCTAGAGCAGTAGACGTACTAGCACCGAGAGCAGCAGCCTCACCAGCACCTAGAGCAGGAGACGCACTAGCACCTAGGGCAGCAGCCTCACCAGGGTCAGGCGGTACGCACAGGTAACAGGCACGGTCAGCACTAGTAGACAAGGCATACATGGCAGTGAGAATAGCATCATAGTCAAGCGCAAAGATATCTACCCTCTGTCCATGCAGCTCCAGCCAGGTGGGGAGCTCAGCCTCGTCGCCAAACACTGTGCGCCAGGCGTCGCTCAGACGGGCGAAGCAGCGGGACTGTGTGTGACCAAGCGTCCCACAAGGCTGACCAGTCCTAGCACCTGTGCGAATGACGTACGGGCAGCGAACTGTACGGGTAGACCTGCTACACTGAGCGTACCACTCCTGGAGCTGCCGAGGCGTAAGTGGCTCGCGTGGACGCCCCTGCAGCTGCAGCTGGCCACTGCTAGACGCTCCCAACTGACCAGCCCCAGGGCGACAGCTACGACGGCTACCGCGACAACCCCAGCTAGTATACCACTCACTAAGCTGCTGGGGCGTGAGAGGCTCGCGTGAACGTCGCTGGAGCTGCATCTGGCCACCTGCCAGTAGCAGTAGCAGCAGCAGCAGCGCGGGCAGGGCAGGCGTGGCAGGCAGGTAGGCAAGCAGGCAGGCAGGCAGGCAGGCAGGAAGGCAGGCAGGCAGACAGGCAGACAGACAGGCAGGCCGGCAGGCAGGCAGTCAGGCCGGTAGGCAGGCAGGCAGGCGCGCAGGCAGGCAGGCAGGCAGGCAGGCCGGCAGGCAGGCAGGCAGGCAGGCAGGCAGGCAGACAGGCAGGCCGGCAGGCAGGCAAGCAGACAGACAGGCAGGCCGGCAGGCAGGCAGGCCGGCAGGCAGGCAGGCAGTCGCTCACCAAAGGCTGGGAGAGCAGGCGCTCACCGGGCGAGCAGGGCCGGCGCTCGACAGCGGCGACGTCGGGGCCGCAACACCGGCTGCAGAGCAGGGCCGAAGCAGCTGCAGGGCGGGGCCGCTTCAGCGGCAGGTCGGGGCCGTGGCAGCTGCAGGGCGGGGCCGCATCAGCGGCAGGTCGGGGCCGTGGCAGCTGCAGGGCGGGGCCGCATCAGCGGCAGGTCGGGGCCGTGGCAGCTGCAGGGCGGGGCCGCATCAGCGGCAGGTCGGGGCCGAGGCAGAGGGCCGCGCGCGGCTCGGCGCGGGCTGCGCTGACAGCGCGCTAAGCTGATGCAGGCCGCGCGCGGCCGCGCTAGGCAGCAGCGTGCCGCGCGCGGCTCGGCGCGGGCTGTTGCGGGCCGCGCGCGGGCCGTGCGAGGCAGTAGCAGGCCGCGCGCGGCTCGGCGCGGGCTGCTGCGGGCCGCGCGCGGGCCTCTCGTGTCAAACTATATGTGCTGCATATTGTCTAGGCTGTAGTGGGGTAGCCCATATGGGGTACAACCTAGTTAGGGTTTACTACTTGTACTCCTGCATCCTGTTAGTTCACCCATTCCTGCTGCTAGATTCTAACATGGTTTCAGAGCACTAAGGTCCGTAGGACCGTTTTTTTTTCGGGCCCACCTACCGCTGCGGTTACCGCGCTACCCCACGTAGCCTTGCCTTGCCTTGTATGCCTTGCCTTGCCTTGCCTTGCCTGCGCGCTGCCCCTAGAGGCCCGTAAGGCCCGCGCGCCGCCTCTACACGCCTGTCGGGCCCGCACACACGCTGCTACCGCGCGCTGCCCGCACCGAGATCGCGCAGCCCGCCCCGAGTCGCGCGCAGCCCGCTGCAGCCACGCGCAGCCCGCACCGAGCCGCGCGCAGCCCGCTGCAGCCGCGCGCAGCCTGCACCGAGCCGCGCACAGCCCGCTGCAACCGCGCGCAGCCCGCACCGAGCCGCGCGCAGCTCGCAGCTGCCGCGCGCAGCCCGCGCCGAGCCCGCGCAGCCCGCGTCGAGCCGCGCGCGGCCTGCTACGGCCTCGCGCAGCCCGCGCGCGGCCCGCAGCAGCTCGTGCCGAGCCGCGCGAGGCCTGCTCCTGCCTCGCACGGCCCGCGCGCGGCCCGCAACAGCCCGCGCCGAGCCGCGCGCGGCCCGCTACTCCCTAGCGCGGCCGCGCGCGGCCCTTTGCCTCGGCCCCGACCTGCCGCTGATGCGGCCCCGCCCAGCAGCTGCCATGGCCCCGACCTGCCGCTGATGCGGCCCCGCCCTGCAGCTGCCACGACCCCGACCTGCCGCTGACGCGGCCCCACCCTGCTACTGCCGCTGACGCGGCAGCGCCCTCCAGCTGTTTCGGCCCTGCTCTGCAGCCGGTTTTGCGGCCCCGACGTCGCCGCTGTCGTGCGCCTACTCGAGCGCCGGCCCTGCTCTCCCAGCCTTTGGTGAGCGCCTGCCTGCCTGCCTGACGGCCTGCCTGTCTGCCTGCCTGCCTGCCGGCCTGGCTGCCTGCCTGCCTGCCGGCCTGCCTGCCTGCCTGCCTGTCTGCCTGCGTGTCTACTTGCCTGCCTGCCTGCCTGCCTACCTGCCTGCCTGTCTGCCTGCCTGCCTGCCTGCCTGGCTGCCTGCCTACCTGCCGGCCTGCCTGCCTGCCTGCCTGCCTGCTTGCTTGCCTGCCTGCCGCGCCTGCCTTTCCTGCGCTACTGCTACTGGCAGGTGGCCAGATGCAGCTCCAGCGACATTCACGCGAGCCTCTGACGCCTCAGCAGCTTAGTGAGTGGTATACTAGCTGGGGTTGTCGCGGTAGCCGTCGTAGCTGTCGCCCTGGAGCTGGTCAGTTGGGAGCGTCTGGCAGTGGCCAGCTGCAGCTGCAGGGACGTCCACGTGAGACACTTACGCCCCGGCAGCTCCAGGAGTGGTACGCTCAGTGTAGCAGGTCTACGCGTACAGTCCGCTGCCCGTACGTCATTCGCACAGGTGCTAGGACTGGTCAGCCTTGTGGGACGCTTGGTCACACACAGTCCCGCTGCTTCGCCCGTCTGAGCGACGACTGGCGCACAGTGTTTGGCGACGAGGCTGAGCTCCCCACCTGGCTGGAGCTGCATAGACAGAGGGTAGATATCTTTGCGCTTGACTATGATGCTATTCTCACTGCCATGTATGCATTGTCTACTAGTGCTGACCGTGCCTGTTGCCTGTGCGTACCGCCTGACCCTGGTGAGGCTGCTGCCCTAGGTGCTAGTGCGTCTCCTGCTCTAGGTGCTGGTGAGGCTGCTGCTCTCGGTGCTAGTACGTCTACTGCTCTAGGTACTGGTGAGGCCGTGGCATCAGGTGCTGCTGTGTCTGCTCTCTCTGGTACTGCGCCCACTGCGGTCTCGCACACCTTCACCCTTGACTCAGGAGCTTCCCGCTCCTTCTTTCGCGACTGCACCGCACTTACGCCGCTCCGTCGGCCAGTCCCGGTCTCCCTGGCGGACCCCTCTGGGGGTCCAGTCCTTGCCCACTATTCCACGGTTCTGCCGTGTCCGGCCGTCCCGTCCGGCTCGCTGTCAGGTCTTTACCTCCCCTCGTTCTCTACGAACTTGGTGAGTGGAGCTGACCTCCAGGATGGGGGGGTTGACCAGTTCACTCCTGCGAGTCAGCGAGTGACTCACTGTACGTGTGCTAGGACGGGCCGGCACTTGGCCACGTTCACCCGTGCACCTGGCTCGAGTCTGTACACACTGACCACTGCGTCCCCTCAGGTAGCTGCGTCTGCGTTTGCGTCTGCGTCTGGTCAGCTGGCGGCCCCCTGCGAGTGTCGCGCTTTGTCGCACGACACTCTCCTGTGGCACCACCACCTTGGTCACCCCTCCTTGCCTCGCCTGCGTAGCATGCACTCTCGCTCCCTGGTCTCTGGTCTTCCCAGGTCCCTGCCTGCCCTCCCTCCCTCGCCTGCGCCGCCCTGCATTCCTTGCGTCGAGGGGCGGCAGCGCGCCGCTCCTCACTCCTCCTCGTTTCCTCCCATAGAGGCTCCACTGCAGACGCTCCACCTGGACGTGTGGGGCCCAGCCCGCGTCCAGGGACAGGGCCGCGAGCGGTACTTCCTGCTGGTCGTCGACGACTACACGCGTTACACCACGGTCTTCCCCTTGCAGAGCAAGGGGGACGTCCTTGCTGTTTTGATCCCCTGGATCCGCGCTGTTCGTCTCCAGCTCCGCGAGCGGTTCCGGTCGGACTTTCCTGTCCTGCGTCTGCACTCTGACAGAGGTGGTGAGTTCTCCTCCGACCTCTTGGCAGCCTACTGTGCGGAGCACGGCATCACCCAGTCGTTCACGCTTCCGGCCTCTCCGCAGCAGAATGGGGTTGCTGAGCGCCGCATTGGCTTAGTCATGGAGGTCGCTCGTACCTCCATGATCCATGCGGCTGCCCCCCATTTTCTGTGGCCGTTTGCGGTCCGGTACGCCGCGCATCAGCTCAACCTCTGGCCCCGTGTCTCCTTGCCGGAGACCTCGCCCACACTGCTGTGGACGGGGAAGGTTGGCGATGCGTCGCGTTTCCGGGTCTGGGGTGCTCGTGCCTTTGTCCGCGATACCACCGCGGACAAGCTCTCCGCCCGCGCTGTTCCCTGTGTCTTCCTTGGCTTTGTCCCTGACGTGCCTGGTTGGCAGTTTTACCACCCCACCTCGCGCCGTGTCTTTGCGTCTCAGGACGTCACGTTCGACGAGTCGGTTCCCTTTTACCGTCTCTTCCCCTACCGCACTGCCTCGCTCCCCCCCCCGCCGCTCTTCCTTGCTCCAGGTGCTCCCCAGGTAGACCCCCTCCCCGCTCCCGGTCCTGCTCCTTCAGGTGTTTCTCAGGTAGACCCTCCTCCCTTGACTGCGCCGGTTGAGGTCACTGGTGACTCAGGTCCTCCTGCGAGTGGTCCTGCTCGGGGTGCTGAGCCTGGGGGTGCGGAGCCTGGGGGTGCTGAGTCTGGGGGTACTGAGCCTGAGGGTGCGGAGCTTGAGGGTGTAGAGCCTGGTGGTGCTGAGCCTGCGTGTGAGGGGTCTGGGGGTGCTGAGCTTGGCGGTACTGGAGCTGGAGGTCCTGGAGCTGTTGAGGGTGCTCGCGCTGGAGGTTCTGGAGTCGCTGGAGGTACTGGTGCTGAGGGTACTGACACCGGAGGTTCTGGAGCCGTTGGGGGTGCGGGCGCTGAGGGTTCTGAGTCTGCTGTTGCGCGGTCTCCTTGGAGTGGCCGCCTTCGTCCCCGTGTGCCTCTCACCCCACAGCAGCTGCAGGACTGGTACGGTCGCCGTCAGCGTCGCGCTGCTGGAGCTCGGAGTCGTGCTGGTCCTTTGTCTACTGGAGGTGCTGGAGTTGCTGGTTCTGGAGGGGCTCGTGCTGGAGACACTGAGGCTGGAGACCCTGGGACTGGAGGTGCTGGCTCTGGGGGTGCTGCTGCTGGAGACGCTGAGGTTGGAGACCCTGGAGCTGGAGGTGCTGGTTCTGGGGGTGCTACTGCTGGAGACCCTGCGGTTGGAGACCCTGGGACTGGAGGTGCTGGTTCTGGGGGTGCTGCTGCTGGAGACACAGAGGTTGGAGACCCTGGGACTCGAGGTGTCGGCTCTGGGCCTGGAGCTTCTGGAGCTGCTGGAGGTACTGGAGCTGCTGGAGGCACTGGAGCTGCTGGAGCTGCTGGTTCTGGTGCAGCTGCGCCGACACGACTGTTCTTCGCTCCGCCGTCTCCGTCGTCTCTGCCGCCGTCTGCCTCTGTTCTTCGTCAGGTTCTTACTCTTCCGTCGTCTACTGGTCTTCCGTTACAGACTGGCTCGCCGCTGCCTGCTCCTTCTCCTTACGCTGAGCTGACTGGTAGTCCTGCTGTGCGTCGTGAGCCTGCGTCGCGTCCTGTCTCGCCTGCTCGTCCTGGTCGTACCGGTCCTCGTGTTCCTCGTTCGCGTCCGCCGGCTGTCCCCAGCGCGCACCTCGTAGTCCGTCGTCCTTCCTCTGTTCCGCAGCCTGTTCCTCTGCCGTCTCCTCCTGCGTCCTCTTTGCCTGACGTTCCGGACCCTGCGTCTGACCGGTTTCGTGCTCAGCACCCTACTGTCACGCGTCTACTAGCCACAGTTGTCACTGACCCGTCGTTTGAGTCTGCTGCTGCGTCTGCTCTTGTCGCTGAGCTTGTTGACTTTGCTGTTGCCTGTCGTCTAGACTTCACTGCCAGTCTTGTTACTGAGTCTGAGTCTGTCTGTCCTCCGTCCGTCGGGGGTGAGTGTGCTCTTAGCACGGACGTCCTTGAGGACAGGCAGGAGGAGTTCCAGTGCCTTGCTGCTGCTTTACCTCATCTTGTGTCCTCGCTACTTGCCCCTGAGGGAGACCCGGATGCACCAGACATCCCGACTCCGCGCTCTTACGCAGAGGCGATAGAGGGTCCCTACTCCTCTCAGTGGCAGGCAGCCATGGACGCAGAGATGGCTTCCTGGAAGTCCACAGGCACCTACGTTGACGAGGTTCCCCCACCTGGGGCGAACATCGTCAGTGGCATGTGGATTTTCAGGGTGAAGCGGCCGCCGGGTTCTCCGCCTGTCTTCAAGGTGCGTTACGTGGCTCGAGGCTTCAGTCAGCGAGAGGGAGTTGACTTCTTCCAGACCTTCTCCCCCACTCCGAAGATGACCACTCTTCGGGTGCTGCTGCACGTTGCTGCTCACCGTGACTACGAGCTTCACTCTCTTGACTTCAGCACAGCTTTCCTGCAGGGCAGCCTGCACGAGGAGATCTGGCTGCGCCGCCCCCCGGGCTTCACTGGGTCGTTCCCTCCTGGTACCCAGTGGAGCCTCCGGCGGCCGGTCTACGGTCTCCGCCAGGCGCCACGTGAGTGGCACGACACACTGAGGACTACGCTTGCGGCTCTTGGGTTTGCGCCTTCTACTGCTGACCCGTCGCTGTTTCTGCGCACCGACACTTCCCTGCCGCCGTTCTACATCCTCGTGTATGTCGACGACTTGGTTTTTGCCACTGCTGACACTGAGGCTCTCGCCCACGTGAAGTCGGAGCTGCAGAAGAGACACACGTGCACAGACTTGGGTGAGCTGCGCAGCTACCTTGGCTTGCAGATCACCCGAGACAGAGCACGTCGCACCATCACCTTGACTCAGTCACACATGGTGCAGCAGGTCCTTCAGCGCTTCGGCTTCACCTGGTCTTCAGCACAGGCCACTCCTCTGGCTACAGGTCACACGCTCTCAGCTCCACCTTCGGACGAGTCCGTAGAGCCGAGTGGTCCTTACCCAGAGCTAGTCGGCTGCCTCATGTACCTGATGACTTGCACTCGACCTGACCTCGCGTACCCTCTTGGTCTCCTGGCTCGCTACGTGGCTCCTGGTCGGCACCGACCTGAGCACATGGCTGCTGCTAAGAGGGTACTGCGTTACTTGTGCAGCACATCAGGCATGGGGCTAGTGCTTGGAGGGACGAGCCCAGTTGTCCTCACTGGGCACTCAGACGCTTCTTGGGTTGACGACCTGGCTACTCAGCGGTCGTCACAGGGTTACACCTTCAGCCTTGGCTCTGGTTCAGTTTCGTGGCGTTCTACACGCTCGACTTCAGTTCTCGGCTCCAGTTGTGAGGCTGAGATCTACGCCACCGCCATGGCTGCACAGGAGTTACACTGGCTCACCTACCTGCTGACTGACTTGGGAGAGCAGCCTCGTTCTCCTCCAGTGCTGTACGTTGACAACAAGGCCGCCATTGCCTTGTGTGAGGAGCACAGACTGGAGCACAGAACGAAGCACATTGCTCTGCGGTACTTCCTGGCTCGAGAGTTGCAGCAGCGAGGCCAGCTTCGTCTTCGCCACGTGGCCACTCGGGCCAACACTGCTGACATATTCACCAAGGCACTTCCGTCTGGTGATCATCAGCGCTTTTGTACTCTGTTAGGCCTTGTGCCTACGTTTCCACACTTGCTGTAGTCTCTGCTTGTACTGTGATCTGTACATATATATATATATATATATATATATATGCATGCTGGCTCTTGCTAGGTAGCCATCACTGTACTGTTATTGCTGCATATATATCTCTGCATGTGAACTGGCCCAGTGGCCCTTTGCTTGTGCTCAGAATGCGTGGTGACGTTGTGATCCACCCTGAGCTTGTTTTGCTTCTCTTGACTGGTCGTGTGACCCCTTGTTCTCCCCCACTTTGCCTATGGGGGTGTGTCAAACTATATGTGCTGCATATTGTCTAGGCTGTAGTGGGGTAGCCCATATGGGGTACAACCTAGTTAGGGTTTACTACTTGTACTCCTGCATCCTGTTAGTTCACCCATTCCTGCTGCTAGATTCTAACATCTCGAGGCCGTAGCAGGCCGCGCGCGGCTCGACGCGGGCTGCGTGGGCTCGGCGCGGGCTGCGCGCGGCAGCTGCGAGCTGCGCGCGGCTCGGTGCGGGCTGCGCGCGGCTGCAGCGGGCTGCGCGCGGGTCGGTGCGGGCTGCGCGCGGCTGCAGCGGGCTGCGCGCGGCTCGGTGCGGGCTGCGCGCGGCTGCAGCGGGCTGCGCGCGACTCGGTGCGGGCAGCGCGCGGCAGCAGTGTGCTTAACGGTCTGCAGGGGCTGTGTGCAGGCCTGACGGGCGTGTAGAGGCAGCGCGCTGGCCTAGGGCAGCAGGAGGCAGCGCATGTGCAGCACGTCACAAGACAAGGCAAGGCAGACAGGTACGTGGGGTAGCCCGAAAAAAAAAAACGGTCCTACGGACCTTAGTGCTCTGAAACCATGTTAGAAACTAGCAGCAGGAATGAATGAACTAACAGGATGCAGGAGTACAAGTAGTAAACCCTAATTGGGTTGTACCCCATATGGGCTACCCCACTACAGCCTAGACAATATGCAGCACATATAGTTTGACAACACCTATACAGTAACCAAAGAGCCCTGAGGCATTTGTGTGGTATCGTCACATTTCAAGTCATCCACCTCCTCATCAGTCGCCTTTCCATACATCACATTCATGTGTTACATATCTTAGCCAATCACAAATCCCGCACATCCTCATTGCTGGCCTTCACCCCCTCCAGTTCCACTTCCCCTTCCCCCTCCATTCCTACCTCCCCCTCCCCCTCCCCCTCCCCTTCCGCCCCCTCCATCCCATCACTCTCTTCCCCTCCCTCTCCCCCCTCTTCCTCCCCCTCCCCCTCCTCACCCCCCTCCTCCCCTCCTTCCCCCTCCGCACCCCCCTCCTCCTCTTTGAACAGCTCTTCATACCACTCGGGTTCAAACCCTGCAAACTCAAACCCCTCCCCATTAGGTCCCACCTTGCTCCAATCCACCCCCCTTTTCTCCATCTCCTCTACAAACCCTGACATGATATCCGCCATCATTGCCCCCGCGTAGTCATCCCCTCCCTTCCCCCCAACCTCCTCCTCCCCCGCCCCCGCCCCCGCCCCCGCCGCACCCTCCCCTTGCACCTCTTCCTGGTCGCCGTCAGATAACACCTCCCCCATAACAAACTCGAGTTTCTTGGCCGTGGCAAGCTGCTTGCTCATCCATGTTTCGATCATGCGCTGCAAGGGGGGTGGAGGGCCAGGGAAAGAAAGGAGGGGAAGGTTGAGAGGAGGGAAGAAAGACTTGGTCGGCAGTGGCAAGCTGCTTGCTCATCCATGTTTCGATCATGCGCTGCAAGGAAGATGGAGGGTTGCCGCAGAGAGGGAAAGGGTTGAGGGGAGGAAGGGCAAAATAGTTTGGCAGTGGCCGGGAGGGAGTGGAAAATTGGTTGGTTGGCTGTGGCCAGCTGCTTGGTGATCCACGTTTCTATCATGCGCTGCAAGGAGGGTGGAGGGCCGAAATGGGGTGGGGATGGGAGAGGAGGGAAGAGGGAGGGAGTGAAAAATTGGTTGGTTGGCCATGGCAACCTTCTTGTTGATCCACGTTCCAATCATGCACTGTAAGGAGTGGGTGTAGGGAAAAAGGGCAGGGGGAGGGGCAAGGGAGTTGCAGGAAGAAAGGAGGAAACGGGAAAGGACGGAACAGATATAACCCGATGTTCCAAGCTCTGGCGGTTTCTTGACGACCCACGATTCTATCATGAGCTACAATTGGGGTGGAGTGCCGGGGTATCGCAAGGTTAAAGGGTTTAAAAAGGGGGGGTTCAGGGTTCAAAAGGGGGGGGGGTGGGTCGGGGGGTTTAGAGAGAGGGGTCAGCTCACCTGCGAGTTGAGTGCCTCGTCAGCAGGCACCTCGTGCCTTGCCCCATGCAACACCACGTGAGTCAAACATGTCATGCCGCACCCGCTAATTTAACTGCGTCTCTACTCGTTATAAGACGCCTCACAACAGGTATTAGTCGCTCACCTGGGAGATAAGTGGTTGGTCAGCAGGCACCTCATGACCGCTCTATCTAACACAACACGCGTCAACATGTCATCCTCCCGCCAATACCCCACAACCTCTCTGTCCTCTTTATAAGGTGACACACAAGATCTACTAGCAGCTCACCTGGGAGTTCAGAGGCTGGTCAGCTGGCACCTCGTGCCCTGCTCCATGCAACACCACATGCGTCAACGTGTCATGCTCCCGCTGCCAGTATCCCGCAACCTCATTGTACCCTTTATAAGGTGCCTCCAAACAGTTATTAACAACTCACCTGGGAGTTGAGGGGCTGGTCAGCAGGCACCTCGTGCCCTGCTCCATGCAACACCACATGCGTCAACGTGTCATGCTCCCGCCAGTACCCCGCCACCTCCCCCTCCACCTCCCACAACTGCCTCTCCACCGCCCAGAACCGCTCTCTACCCTTCCACTCCATCTCCCCCATCCACTCCAACGAGCACGCGGCGCCGTCTTTAATGTCGTATATCCCCTGGTATAACAGAACCGGGACGCGCCTCAAGAGCCCTTCTAGGAGGTGCATAGTGGATTTCATAGTGTCGTTGGACATGTGCTTGCGCACGCGAGGGCTGCAGGAGACCCAGGTGGTGGCCGCGTCGGCTTTAAGGACGTCTTTAATCTCCGGGCGGTTGAGGTATAGCGCGAGGTACTCCTGCTTGTCCTTGTTGTGGTGGTAGGCACGGGTTCTTCGGATGTCCAAGGGGGTTGCTATGCCGCTCACGTTCTGGGAGGGAGGGGAGGGGAGGGGAAGGGTGGGGCGGGAAGACAGGGGGTGGGGAGGGGCGATTGAGGTATAGGGCGAGGTACTCCTGCTTGTCCTTGTTGTGGCGGTAGGCGAGGGTTCGCCGGATATCCAAGGAAGTTGCTATGAAGCTCACGTTCTGCGAACGAGGGGGCGAGAAAGGTGGGGAGGGAGGAGGGGAAAGGGGGAAGAGGAGGGAGGGCACAGAAGAGGGGAAGAGGGGGAAGGGATGGGGGTGGGAAATAACTAAAGACGTTTTGGATGACATGGGCGAGAGATGAAGGAAATATCTCTAGATGAATGGGGGAAGAGATCAGTATGCCCTCTTTGCTGCAGTAAAGCTTCGCATTATTCCCCACACCTGGGGTTTGAAAACCCTAAATGTCAGAATTTAGGTTTAATGTTCATGCTTAAAACCCATCCTAGACTTTATGCGAACCAAAACCCTCCATACAAAGCATTTCCTCGCAGAATTCTGCAGCTCTAACGCCATCTGCAGCTGCTCGAATGAGTTCTTGGAAAATAAATATTCTCTCCCCACCTGAATTCAGTGGGTGGCGACGATTGGACCGCTCTTCAACGCTTCCAGCCATTCCTAGAGGTTTGAGACATCTGATAACTTCTCTCCATACCTGAATTTCTCTCCATAACTGAATTTCTCTCCATACCTGAATTTCTCTCGATACCTGAATTTCTCTCCATACCTGAATTTCTCTCCGTACCTGAATCCAGTTGACGAGGTTCGTCCGTTCTTGGAAAGCCTCCTGCCATTCCTCCTCGTCAATATGCGCCACGACGCGATTCGCCCACTCCTTTGCCCTTTCCCGCTGCTGCTGATCCAGCAACCCAGCGCTGTACGCGATATCAGCATGCGCCTGCACCTGCGTACGCGGATGTGTTAATCCGTTACCAATTATAAGCCCGTCCAGCCGGAACGGATGCCTGAACCCGCCCTCGCCGTCGCGTTTGAATTTCAGCCGCTGCCGTAACTGCTGCTGCGCCTTATCCAGCTTCCCCGCAAGGAAAGAGCCTAAAGCGGGGACGTACTTACCAGCGTAACTTTCCCCTGCCAAAAAGAAGGGCCTCTGGCGAAATGGCGGGAAAAGATTGAAGAATGATCGGAGCGCGATGTACAGATCCCTTGCCACGTCATCCTGATCCAAAGGAATATCCGCGTCTGAAGGAGCTACGCTAAAACCCGTACCAACGGGGTTGTCTAAAAAGAGGACGCCGTAGCGACGGTTCCAGGGAGCGGGGTTCGGCTCGATATTGAGCGATTCGGTGATTCGATAAGGGCCGAGCTCGTAAAAATTCCCGATCATGCTTGAACAACCCGGGCCGCCTTGAAGCCAGAGGATGATTGGCGTATCGGATTGAGCCGTTTCCGGCTCGGTTGCCTCGTAGTATGCGAAGTACATCTTCGCGCCCGTGGTTTCGTTAGTAATCAGGTTACCCGAGGCAGTAGGGAGAGCTTTTCTCGGGAACGGCGCCAGGATCTGATTTACGGCTTTGGCTTCGCTAGGGAGTTCCTCGCTTCTGGTGTAAGAGGCGAACGGTAAAGCTGCCAACATAAACCAAGCTAGCATCTTGAGGACGGAGAAGATCGAGAACGATCTGTTAGTATCCATGGCGAATCGCATCATCGATCCGAGCGGCCGCATCATCCACCTCTGACTTGCGTAAAAGCACCAGCTTGCTCCACAAATGGCAAGGAGGAACTACGAAACAGCCTACTGTTTCGAAGGAGGGACGGAGGGACGAGGAGCGACGGAGGGAGACGTGAGGTCCGAATGACTCTCGAAGAACTTATTTTTCCAGCATGCTTCTAGCAAGCCTCAGAGGGCCGCAGCAACGAGATACACAACCCCTGCACGCGAAATTGCCTTGCACTTTCCAGAAACCTTGCACGCGTGGGTTTTTTCCCGGGCAGTTGCACCCACGTTACAAGCACGTCAACCAATACGAACCACAGAAACTGAAGAGACCGAAGTCAAACAGTCAACGGTGAGTTACAAAATTTTGCTATAAGCCCTTTTTGCCCGACGCGAATTGACGAACCTCCACGAAATGCAAGAATCACTTAAGAGCCCTCTTCACAAGGCAACCTTGGGTTAGTCAAACGGGCATCGTGTGTAATGTGGCTCGTTGTGCTAAATCGAGCGTCGATAGCAGGGGTTGAGGGTGGCGTGCGGGTGAGTCCATCATGTGAGGTCTCGAGATTCCCGCGACGCGTGATCAACGAGCACCACCCTCATTTTACTGGTTCTCGTGAGTCTGACGAAAGGTACGGCTGACGTGGACGGTCGTACCAAGGAGCATTCTCAAAGAACAGCATTTGCTTTGGCGGGAAGGCATTCCCAAGAAGAATATTCGCTCGAAAGCTGCCTACATTTTGGTTGGGAGAAGATCATATTGGGGCCGAACATTAGCAGGGAAGTGTCCGAATTAGGGCCGGATAGCCGAACCTGGAGTTTTGGAGCTAAAAATCGATAGGTTCCATACTCGCGTAAGTGATTTCACTTGTCATAAGCTCTGACCATCCCGCGTGTCGTAACTGATCAACAGTAAACTTCACGTTTTATGTCGATATAACCCAGTAATTTCCACTCGTTTGGGCAGAGTAGAAAAACTATAACCTTTAGGAAACTGTTAGGGCAGAGTAGAAAAACTATAACCTTTAGGGAAGCTGGACGCATTTTCGGGAGGGATCAACCCTAAATACGGGAACCAGCCTGGAATTTAGGGTTGATGCCTCCCCGAGTCGCATCCATTTCCGACGGGGTTTTATTTTCTGTCAGCAAAAACTATGGTTTTGTTGCTGAAAACGAACATGTACTTCTGTTTTAAATTATATAAACAAGACGAAACCACCCCCAGAGGAATACGACGCGAGCTTCGTAATAGGCGGCGATCTTAATGTAACCAGAACATTGGAACAAAAAAGTCGCAAGTTAGCAATTTCCTCTAACGCTTGGTTCGGAACCTCGGCCCAGCCACCTGGGCAGCCCCGGGGTTATATCCAACGGTTGGGATTAACCTAGCCCTAATTTGGTCACTTTCCTGCTAATGTTCGGCCCCAGTTTGATCTTTTCCCATTTTGGTTGCAGCGAGAAGGTTCCACAAAGCACATGCTCCGTCAAACGTGGATAAGGGCGCGTCACCTCTCAACCAGTCGGCCAAAATTCGAACGCTGTCATGATTTTCAGTGCCCGAACAGCACAATTCCGATGTTCGAACAAGATTTGGGAATTTGGTGAAAGGTGACGGTGTGTCACATGAAGTGACAGGTGTGTTCGAAAATGCGACGTCGCCTACCGTGCGACGTCGCACAACCGTCGCCAGAAAGATTTGATTGCATAACGAACATCAAAATGCAGTCGCATGTGCTCATCCCGAATTACATTCGAACGGACTCATTCGAACAACAAGCGCGAAATCCCTCGTGCTGGATGTGACAGCTCTGTTCGATTTAGCGACGTTTTTATTTACGAACTGACGAAGGCTCAACGAATATATTGCGTAAATTGGCGAAAATTGTAACACTTCGCATGTTCGAACAAAGGGGTTTGTTTGAATTTAGAGGTGACGCGCCCTAAAATTGAAGGTACAAAAAAACAATCACGATTTCAACATTAGTTTCTATCAGATGGCCTTCCTGCGAAGTCTGGACATGGACAGCCCCAAAAGTGCAGATTTTTTTGTCCACCCTGGCAGCTTTCACGTCTACCCCCCGTGCCAGCCGACTCTGATGTGTGCAATCGTTAGGAGAATGCGAAACCTAACGACCAATGAGATTTGCATGCGCGACTCAATTGACAGTCAGCGTTCGCAACCCTAAACCCTCGACAGATTCTCGCCACACGTCAATGGGTCTCGTCAGGGTCTGTGAACTCACGCGACGTCCAGATTCGTTCCTTCCACCTCATCACAATGACTACTTTCTTGCACGTGCGAAGTGCACTTTTCGCTGTCCCTACTTCGAAGTTGGTTGGGACAGCACAGGAAGGCGATCTCAGTCCACCTACTAAAACTGTCCTAAAACTGTCCAAGTTGTTTGAATTTCAACTTGGCAATTTGGTTTCTCACTGTTGAAACCAAGTGGGCTACATTTCGGGGGATATGGTGGGGAAAAAAAAGACGCCTACAGCACCAACCGTGTTGGAGGACAGGTCATAGGTGGCCCCTCATCGAGACACTGTACAATGGTCACTACTCTTCGAGGCAAAGAGCAACTACCAATCGTAGCGAAAAGCAGCCCATTGAAGAAGTTCCCACTCCTTGTGGTCTCACCTCCACAACCGCAAAGGTGCGTGTACCTTCGTCCACACACAGAACGCCCGTTTTCCTCCAACAATCACAGCACCTCCACACAGCACACCTCCATCAGATCAGCATCCCTGAGACATGTGCTGGGTTCAACCGGCTTGTACCATCAGGCTTGCAACAGCAGAAGCAGCAGCATTTCAGCCTAGCACAGACCGCCCACCTACAGGCACCTCCACCAGATCAGCATCCCTGAGTCGCGTACTGGGTTCCACAGGCTTGCACCATCAGGCTTGCACCATCAGGCTTGCACCATCAGGCTTGCAACAGCAGAAGCAGCAGCATTTCTGCACTACGACAGAGGCCCACCTACAAGCCCTCCACACAGCGCACCTCCACCAGATCCCCATCCCTGAGCCACATGCTGGGATACACCGGCTTCTTACATTGAAACCAGCAGCAGCATCATTTCAGCAGTGAAAAACGACTCTTACCACCTACAGGTCCTCCTCACACCGCACCTCCACCTGATCCCCATCCCTGAGCCGCGTGCCGGGATCCACCGGCTTGTCATTGACAAAGGATGATCATGCAAGGAAGCAGGTGCTGACTCTACAGCTCCTCCTCACAGCGCACCTCCACCAGATCCCCATCCCTGAGCCGCGTGCCGGGATCCACTGTCTTCCCATTCACAAAGATAGCCTCCCGCGCAGCAGCAGCATTTACACTGTAAAAAGGAGCCACCCACCTACAGGTCCTCCTCACAGCGCACCTCCACCAAGTCCCCATCCCTGAGCCGCGTGCCGGGATCCACCGGCTTGTCATTGAAGAAGGATGATTATGCAAGGAAGCAGGTGCTGACTCTACAGGTCCTCCTCACAGCGCACCTCCACCAGATCCCCATCCCTGAGCCGCGTGCCGGGATCCACTGTCTTCCCATTCACAAAGATAGCCTCCCGCGCAGCAGCAGCATTTACACTGTAAAAAGGAGCCACCCACCTACAGGTCCTCCTCACAGCGCACCTCCACCAAGTCCCCATCCCTGAGCCGCGTGCCGGGATCCACCGGCTTGTCATTGAAGAAGGATGATTATGCAAGGAAGCAGGTGCTGACTCTACAGGTCCTCCTCACAGCGCACCTCCACCAGATCCCCATCCCTGAGCCGCGTGCCGGGATCCACCGGCTTGTCATTGACAAAGGATGATCATGCAAGGAAGCAGGTGCTGACTCTACAGCTCCTCCTCACAGCGCACCTCCACCAGATCCCCATCCCTGAGCCGCGTGCCGGGATCCACCGGCTTGTCATTGACAAAGGATGATCATGCAAGGAAGCAGGTGCTGACTCTACAGCTCCTCCTCACAGCGCACCTCCACCAGATCCCCATCCCTGAGCCGCGTGCCGGGATCCACCGGCTTGTCATTGACAAAGGATGATCATGCAAGGAAGCAGGTGCTGACTCTACAGCTCCTCCTCACAGCGCACCTCCACCAGATCCCCATCCCTGAGCCGCGTGCCGGGATCCACCGGCTTGTCATTGACAAAGGATGATCATGCAAGGAAGCAGGTGCTGACTCTACAGCTCCTCCTCACAGCGCACCTCCACCAGATCCCCATCCCTGAGCCGCGTGCCGGGATCCACCGGCTTGTCATTGACAAAGGATGATCATGCAAGGAAGCAGGTGCTGACTCTACAGCTCCTCCTCACAGCGCACCTCCACCAGATCCCCATCCCTGAGCCGCGTGCCGGGATCCACTGTCTTCCCATTCACAAAGATAGCCTCCCGCGCAGCAGCAGCATTTACACTGTAAAAAGGAGCCACCCACCTACAGGTCCTCCTCACAGCGCACCTCCACCAAGTCCCCATCCCTGAGCCGCGTGCCGGGATCCACCGGCTTGTCATTGACAAAGGATGATCATGCAAGGAAGCAGGTGCTGACTCTACAGGTCCTCCTCACAGCGCACCTCCACCAGATCCCCATCCCTGAGCCGCGTGCCGGGATCCACTCGCTTCCCGTTGACAAAGATAGCCTCCCCTGCCGAACACAGCTCTGCTGAACACAGCAGCGCAGCAGCAGGATCACCACTGCTGCTGCTGATGCCAGAACTACTACTGCTGCTGCTGCTGCTGCTGCTGCTGCTGCTGCTGCTGCTGCTGCTGCTGCTGCTGCTGCTGCTGCCGCTGCTGCTATCACTGGTGCTGCTGTTTCTCAATCCCTCGCTGCCCCCTCTATCCCTACCGGCCAGCACCGCACTAGACAGTTCCCCAGAGCTCCGGAACCCACTGGACCCACTAGACACTCTCGAGGCAGAGGGGGTGGCGGTGGTGGGGGAGAGGGAGAGGCGGAGCCCATCAGATGAGATCACGGCAGCTGCTGCTGCTGCATCCCCCGTGGCTGCCTTGGCTCGCAGGCGAGCAAAGTCCCCTGCCAGGCTGCCTGCTGGCATGCGCACTATCTCACCCCCTGCAATAACGGGGAAGGGAGGAAGGGATGGGTGCAACATGAGAAAACATTGCTTGAGAAACCTGCTGCTGCTGCATCCCCCGTGGCTGCCTTGGCTCGCAGGTGAGCAAAGTCCCCTGCCAGGTTGCCTGCTGGCATGCGCACTATCTCACCCCCTGCAAGACCAAGCAAAGGGAAGGATTGGTGGATGGGAGAACTTTCTTGAGAACGAACCACTGCATCCCGGTCAGGTTGTCTGTCTGTCGGAGGGCTGGCAAGCGTTTCAAACAGTAGAATTGATCAACCACCATGTTGACTGACAATGAGTTCTTACCAGGCCAGCTTATAACGAGTACTTCGCTGAGAGCAACAGCGTCCACTAGGCTTTCTTGTCCTGTTCCCTCCCCCTCTTCTCGCATCTCATCCCCCTCGCCTCCACTGCTACCACTGCCGCTGCTGCCACCACCACTGCCGCCGAAGCTGCTGCTGCTAGTGCTGCTGTCTATGCCCAGACCAGCCAAGGTGCCGTCCGGTGCTGCCTCGTGCCGAACCTCCCGCTCCCATTGCAGCATGGACCGGAGAAGCCGAACCTGTGAGACAGGTCCGGGACGACAGCAGGATGGGCAAGGATATCAGAGATACCAGGCACTGAATAAGGGAGACGTAAATTTGGAAAGAGTAAAGAAAGAATCAGACTTAAAACCGACCATGTTGTGGATATGAGGTTTGAGGGAGCGGGGAAGGAGTCAGACTTAAAGCCCACCTTGTTGTTTATTCTTGCAGCAGACGAGAGTGGCGCCTCTTTTCCCTCAACCCCCCTGCCACCAGTTGTGCTGCTGCTGCTGCCATCGGTGTTACCGCTGCTATCACTACCCATGACACTGTCTCCTCCCATACTCGTAGTGGCACCAGTAGCAGCTGCAGCAGCAGTGCTGGGTGGACTTTCCACCCAGGGCGCTACACTAGCACCTCTATCCTCTACAGCATCCATACTCCTCTTTAACTCTCGCTCCCTCTCTCGCTCCCTCTCTCGCTCCCTTTCTCGTTCCCTCGCCATCAATTCCCTCTCTTCCACCCCTCTCGTCCATCCCCATATCCTCCCAAGCCCCCACTTCCACATCCCTCTCCCTCCATCCATCCTCTCCTCCTCACTCCCCTCCTCTCCCCCCCACCTCTCCTCCTCCCCACCCTCCCCCTCCCCTAACCCTCCAATTCCCGCCGCTGCTAACCCCTCTATAAGCGCCACCGCTACAGTTGTTTCATAATCTACACTCTCTTCGTCCGAAAGTTCTAGAAGCTGTATAAAAGTGGATTGCGCGCGGCCGAATTGGTCCACTTTATGGTATATCCCATCACTGCATAACGAGTATTTCTCCAAAACGGTGCTCCAGTCCCCATGCCCAGGCGAATTCCACCAAGTATCCTTCACCCGCGCAAAAAGACGAACATTCGCCGCCCACCGCTTCCCCTGCGGCCCGCTCCGGGCAGCCACGAGAGAATCCCGGGCAGGCAGGGAAAAACTCGACGCGACAAGAAGAGTATTTCCACCATTTTCCGTACTAAACACTACAGAGGTTAGCAACTTCCCATCTTCTACCCTCAAAGCAGGATGTCCCTCCAATATCACCTTCCCATTAGGTAGTTGCATCCTAGCAAGTCGAGCAACTGCCTTTTCCTGAACACCCTCTGCTGCCTCCCCCTCTGCTTCCTCCTCCAAGTCACCCTCCACCTGATCCACCTCCCCCACATCAGACAAAATAGCTGCAGTCGGGGGTACAGTAGCCACGGGCACCACACCTGCATCGGGCACCACACCTGCATCCACCACTGGGGTTGCGGAAGGCTCGGGCTGAGCCCGAGCATCCAAGCCTGTGCTGGATTGGAAATTATCCGTGGCTTCTTGGTCCGTTTTGGGCGATGGGGTAAGGTCTGTATAGGGCAATAAGGATGCAAAAGCTGGTGCTGGTGTTTCGGTTGGTGCTGATGCTGATGCTGCTGGTGATGGTACAGGTGCTGCTGGTTCTGCTGGTTTTAAGGCAACACCTGGAGCGAAAGAATTGGCATCGGACTGACTCTGCTGAACATAACTTCTACTCACCTCTTCCTCCTGCTCCTGCTGCTTCTGCTGCAGCTGCTGCTCCATCTCCCCTTCCAAACCACCAGACCTTACTCCCACTACTGCAGCATCTGTGCTCTCAGTCTCACTGCTGCTGCTAGTCGCTCTGCTGTTACCAACCATCCTGCCCTGCAGGCTCCTGTTGCTCTGTGTCCCTCTGCTAGAACCACCCCGAGCAATCTCCACACTTCCACTGTTGCTCCTGTTGCTCTGCGTCCCTCCCCTAGAACTCTCCCTCACCCTGTTGCTCATGGTCCCGCCTTTCGTGCCACTCCCAGTCATACCACTGCTGGCAACACCCTCAAACGGCTGGTTCTCAAAATCCGTGGCTGAAAATGGCTGGAACTTGCCTGTTCCACGCCTCCTCTCCTGACCGCTATCAGCGGCACCAGAAGCAGCAGCAGCATCAGGAGCAGCAGCAGTAGCAGAAGCAGGAGGGTCAGAAGAGGAAGGAGAGGAGAGGAAGGAGGAGACTTTGGAGGAGACAGAAGAGGTGAAGGAGGAGAGGAGCGAAGAGGAGGAGGAGGTCGAACCACCCTGCTGCTGCTGCTGCTGCTGAATGCTGCCTGACTGTACAGGTGGAGCGTTCTCATTTGACAGCGATTCAGGTTCTGTAGAGGGGGCAGAGTCAGTAGTATCACTCTCCTTGTACAGCCAGTGAGCCGCGTGACCGAACTCTGCATACTCGTGCATGGACTGGCAGGGAGGAGAGCGGGAAAGGAAGGGAACGGAAATGGTATGGGGAAGGTGGAAGAGTCAGGAGCATCGCACTCCTTATACAGCCAGTGGGCCGCATGACCGAACTCTGCATACTCGTGCATGGACTGGGGGGTTGGTGGGAGGAAAAAAACGAAGTGGCAGCGTGAGAGATGAATGAAAGGGCACATTAGCCAAGTGATGGAGCTAAGAAAATGGGGAATTTATTATTTTCCTGCTCTTTAATAAAAAAATAACAAAAAAAGAAAGAAAGAAAAAAGAAAACAACAACAACAACAACAACAACAACAACAACAACAACAACAACAAAACTTAAGGCAAAAAAACAATGGATACACAAGGGCCAGTAACAAACATGAAACCCACCTGAGTGCGGATTTGCACTTCCAAAGGTGCTCCGTCCGGACCTCTGACAGCCGTGTGCAGTGACTGGCGAAAGAGAACAGAGATGGGAGGGAAAGAAGGAGCAAAGGAGAGGGGGTGTAAGAGGAGTGAGTAGCGAATAGAATCACTTATATGCTAAGAGTCGAATTGTCAGGGATTGATTGCAATAGCTGCATTCAATAAATCAATATTCCATTCTCGCATTGACATAACAACTCAACGTTACCTGGTAACCGCTCGGCTTGGGGTTGAGGATGTAATCATCAAACTCTCCACCAATGGGAGTCCAGAGACTGGTTTGGAAAGCAGCAGGTTACGGGGCGAGGCAAGGAAGGGAAGAAAGGGGGAAGTGAGATGGCTTGCGAGGAAGGTGAGGAAGAGAACAAACGCAGGAACGGTGAGTCCTGTTGCCATCCCCACCCCCACCACCACTCGCAGCGCCCGCGCATCGTAGATCTTGTCAAGAGGCACGCGCTTGCGGATCTACTACAGACAGGCACATGGATTACACCCACCCACCTGACCCACCCACCTGTGCACGACGCTGAGCAGGTTGTAACAAGCTTCCACGGCTGCTTCATGCTGAGTCCCATTGGCATCCCCCACCACCACTCGCAGCGCTACAGACACATGGTGGTTACAATTGCTGTAGCAGCACCTAGCCCACCTGTGCACGACGCTGAGCAGGTTGTAACAGGCTTCCACAGCCGCCTCATGCTGGGTCCCGTCCGCATCCCCCACCACCACTTGCAGCGCCCGCGCGTCGTAGATCTTGTCAAGAGGCACGCGCCTGCAGAGCAGACCTACTACATACAGGCACATGGACTAGACCCACCCACCAGACCCACCTGTGCACGACGCTGAGCAGGTTGTAACAGGCCTCCACTGCTGCTTCGTGTTGGGTTCCGTTGCCGTCCCCCACCACCACCCGCAGCGCCCGCGCGTCGTAGATCTTGTCGAGAGGCACGCGCTTGCGCCGCATCTTGGCATGACAGCTGTACATGCTCTTGAGCCGGCCAGACAGCACGATTTCCATACCGGGTACATAGCTGGAGGAGGGGCAAGAGGGGAAAGGAGGGGACAGTGCATCTTGGCATGACAGCTGTACATGCTCTTGAGCCGGCCAGACAGCACGATTTCCATACCGGGTACATAGCTGGAGGAGGGGCAAGAGGGGAAAGGAGGGGACAGTGCATCTTGGCATGACAGCTGTACATGCTCTTGAGCCGGCCAGACAGCACGATTTCCATACCGGGTACATAGCTGGAGGAGGGGCAAGAGGGGAAAGGAGGGGACAGTGCATCTTGGCATGACAGCTGTACATGCTCTTGAGCCGGCCAGACAGCACGATTTCCATACCGGGTACATAGCTGGAGGAGGGGCAAGAGGGGAAAGGAGGGGACAGTGCATCTTGGCATGACAGCTGTACATGCTCTTGAGCCGGCCAGACAGCACGATTTCCATACCGGGTACATAGCTGGAGGAGGGGCAAGAGGGGAAAGGAGGGGACAGTGCATCTTGGCATGACAGCTGTACATGCTCTTGAGCCGGCCAGACAGCACGATTTCCATACCGGGTACATAGCTGGAGGAGGGGCAAGAGGGGAAAGGAGGGGACAGTGCATCTTGGCATGACAGCTGTACATGCTCTTGAGCCGGCCAGACAGCACGATTTCCATACCGGGTACATAGCTGGAGGAGGGGCAAGAGGGGAAAGGAGGGGACAGTGCATCTTGGCATGACAGCTGTACATGCTCTTGAGCCGGCCAGACAGCACGATTTCCATACCGGGTACATAGCTGGAGGAGGGGCAAGAGGGGAAAGGAGGGGACAGTGCATCTTGGCATGACAGCTGTACATGCTCTTGAGCCGGCCAGACAGCACGATTTCCATACCGGGTACATAGCTGGAGGAGGGGCAAGAGGGGAAAGGAGGGGACAGTGCATCTTGGCATGACAGCTGTACATGCTCTTGAGCCGGCCAGACAGCACGATTTCCATACCGGGTACATAGCTGGAGGAGGGGCAAGAGGGGAAAGGAGGGGACAGTGCATCTTGGCATGACAGCTGTACATGCTCTTGAGCCGGCCAGACAGCACGATTTCCATACCGGGTACATAGCTGGAGGAGGGGCAAGAGGGGAAAGGAGGGGACAGTGCATCTTGGCATGACAGCTGTACATGCTCTTGAGATGGCCTGATAGGACGATTTCCATGCCAGGCACATAGCTGTGTGATGGGAGGGGAAGGAAACAAGAAGGGGATTCAATTCGGTACATGACATCTTGCCATGGCAGCTGTACGTGCTCTTGAGGCGGCCGGACAGGTCAATTTCCATACCGGGTACATAGCTGTGTGATGGGAGGAGAAGGAAACCAGCCAGCTGGGGTTTGGACTCAGTATCTTGGCATGGCAGCTGTCTGTACATGCTCTTGAGACGGCCTGAAAGTACGATTTCCATGCCAGGTACGTAGCTGCGGGGGGAGGGGAGAGGAGGACAGTGAACAGCGAATCTTGGCATGGAAGCTGTACGTGCTCTTGAGGCGGCCTGACAACACGATTTCCACGCCAGGCACGTAGCTGCACGAGAGGCGAGAGGGGAAACAGAAGGGACAGTGCATACTCAGTGCATCTTGGCATGGCAGCTGTCTGTACATGCTCTTGACTCTTGAGACATCCAGATAGGACGATTCCGTACCAGGCATGTAGCTGCTTGACGGGGGAAAGGGGGAGATAAGCGCACTCCTAGTGGAATGATAAGTGCACTCACGGTGTGGTGATGAGCAGCTCTCGCTGCAGTGCCTCCTCACAGCCGTGCAGAGCCGTGAGCGCCACCTCTGCATCGTGCATCACCCCCACTGCTTGCCTCACTAGCCCCTCACTAGCCCCCCACTAATCCCACCACTACTACCGACCAGCACTCACGGGGTGGTGATGAGCAGTTCTCTCTGTAACGCCTCCTCGCAGCTGTGCAGAGCCGTGAGGGCCACCTCTGCATCACGCATCACCCCCATTGCTTGCTTGCAGGCCCAACCACTAGCCCCACCAGCCCCACCACCACTACCAACCAGCACTCACGGGGTGGTGATGAGCAGTTCTCGCTGCAGTGCCTCCTCACAGCCGTGCAGAGCCGTGAGAGCCACCTCTGCATCGCGCATCACCCTCGTCCTCCTCCTCCTCACACCCCCCCCACTTGCCGTGCCGCTTGCCGTGCCGCTTGCCGTGCCACTCGCAGTGCCATTTGCAGTGCCATTTGCAGCAACACTCGCACCACCACCACCACTGGCAGCACCACCTCCACTACCCGCACCACTGGAACCACTGGTTGTACCATCAGTACCGCTTGTCCCACTGATGGTAGTAGCAGCACCAGCAGCAGCAGCAGCAGCTCCACCCGCAACAGGCCAAGCCACAGCCCTACTCCGTCTGTTCCTATCTGCCAGCAGATCGAACGGCACAACCGCTTCGATCAAATCCCAAATCGATGGCTCAGATTCACCCTCCTCCCCCGCCCCGTCCCTCGCGGCCTGTAGCAGCTTGCCACCTGGCACCGCGTCCAGCACTGCTCCCTCTGCTGCAGCCACCATGGATAGGAACTCGTTCGCTATAAGCACACCGCTGCTCTTGGCGCCTTTTGCGAGACTGTTCCCTTGAGTGCCACTTTTCCCCTGGGTGGTGGGAGTGCCACCCTGCGTGGCACTGTTTCCCCGGGTGCTGCTGCTTTCTTTCCCCTTCTGAGTGCTGCCGCTGGTGGTGCCTTCCTTAGAGCCGCCTTTCTCTGCGGATCCTGCGTGTGTGATGAAGTGAATGAGCCCTTTCTCAGGTTCATGCTCACCCATGGGGGACTCGCTCTCCTGCCCTTTCGACTCTGGTGTTTGTTCCTGCCTGATAGGAGTGACACTATCCGTCCCTGTGGCTGCTGCTGCTGCCGCTGCTGGTGCTGCTGCTGGTGCTGCTGCTGGTGCTGCTGCTGGTGCTGCTGCTGGTGCTGCTGCTGGTGCTGCCCCTTCTACTTGCCAAACCACCTCTGCCCACCTGCTGGCCAAACCCAAACAGCTCCAAGTCGCCCTCACTCTCACTGTCACTGTCACTGTCCATGCCGCTACGGTGGTATGCGGACACACTGCTCTCCCCAGCAAGACCAGCACCACCACCACCCGAAACAGCAGCAGCACCAGCACTATCAGCAGAGGCATTAACAGCAGCAGCATCACCAGCAGCAGTAGCAGCAGCGGCGAGGCGAGCAGGGCGGCGGCGCAGGCGCAGGCGCTCTCTGAGTGACCGCCAGTCCTCTGGGGAGCTCCACATGGTGGCCAGCTCGCTTCGCAGTTGCCTGAAGATGCGCGGCTGGAGTGGGGTTGAGTGTGGTACGGAAGGAGCGGGAAGGGTTGTGAGGAATGGGCAACTCCCTGCCCTATCAGCGACCGCCAGTCCTCAGGCGAGCTCCAAATGGTGGCCAGCTCGAATCTTAATTGCCTCAATATGCGCGGCAGGTGTGTGTGACGAACTCACCTCCAGCACAGCGAAGCACAGATCCTCCAGCTCTGCTTTCACGGCCCACACTCCAAGGCGAGAGGCCAGGGATACCGAGAGGCAGGAAGGTACTACACACAGGGAAGGATTGCTACAGTCTCATTTATCTCGGCATAGTTTCACTCACCTCCATTACGGAAAGCACAGATCCTCCAGTTCAGCTTTCCCCGGCCCACACACCAGTGCACCCACACACCGAAGCACCCACACACCGAAGCACCCACACACCAGTGCACCCACACACCGAAGCACCCACACACCGAAGCACCCACACACCGAAGCACCCACACACCAGTGCACCCACACACCGAAGCACCCACACACCGAAGCACCCACACACCGAAGCACCCACACACCACACAGAGAGGCAGGCGTGTGAGAAGATATGAACCCCTCGCTCTCACCCCAAGACTAGCTCACCTCGAGCCCTGCGAAGCATTCATCTTCCAGCTTGGCTTTCACGGCCCACACTCCAAGGCGGGACGCGAGGGAGACCGAGCTGGCACGAAGGTGCTACACTACACGCAGAGATGGATTGCCTCACTTATCTCAGCATATTTGCACTTACCTCCAGCACGGCGAAGCACAGGTCCTCCAGTTCGGCTTTCACGGCGCACACACTGAGGCACCCACACACAGAGGGAGGCAGGTGTGTGTGAGACAAGAAATAAACCCATCGTAATCACCCCAAGACTAACTAACTCACCTCCAGCACGGCGAAGCACAGGTCCTCCAGTCCAGCCCACACTCCAAGGCGAGAGGCGAGGGAGGGGGGGGGGGGGGGAGACAGGTGCAACACACATCCACACCTGATTCACCAGTTTACGATACACACCTGATTCACCAGTTTACGATACACACCTGATTCACCAGTTTACGATACACACCTGATTCACCAGTTTACGATACACACCTGATTCACCAGTTTACGATACACACCTGATTCACCAGTTTACGATACACACCTGATTCACCAGTTTACGATACACACCTGATTCACCAGTTTACGATACACACCTGGAGCACTGCGAAGCAGAGATCTTCTAGTTCAGCTTTCACGGCCCACACACCGAGGCGGGACGCGAGGGAGCACCAGACGGAAAGTGTCTCCTGTGCCACTGCCCTCGCCTTGCTGTCCTTGAGGGCGTAGCTGGGGGGACGGGGGAGAAGGGAGGGGAAAGAAGTAGAAGAAGTGTGAAAGCAGTGAAGGATGAGAAACAGGAAAGGGAGCACGCACGCACGCATGCTTCATTTGTGTTAGGCACACAGCCACATGCTTCGGTTGTATCACAGCACAGGTTCTACGCATGGAGCTCAAAACACATGGCAAGACTCACATGGTGCGCATGTTGTGCAGCCTGTCCGCTAGCTTTATAAGCACCACCCGAGGGTCGTTCGTTCACCATGCCCACATGCTTCCACGCTGGGGTAACATGGTATGTTCATATGCTGCACATGCGTCACTCACACACACTCACATGGTGCGCATGTTGTGCAGCCTGTCCGCCAGCTTAATAAGAACCACTCGTGGGTCGTTCACCATACCCAGCAGCATCATTCTCAGGCTGTCCACCTGGCGTGATTGTACGGAGAGGGCGGGGCGCCGGGGGAAAGGGGGCGGAAGGGCGGCGGTGAATGGGACATGGACATAGGGGGGCAGAGTGGACACTCGTAGGTCGTTCACCATACCCAGCAGCATCATTCTGAGGCTGTTCAGTGTCCACCTGGCGTGATTGTGACAAGGGAAGAGAAGGGAGACAGCGCAGGGGGTTGGGAGGGGAATGACAGGGGACGGACGAGCACCACCAGTGGGTCGTTCACCATACCCAGCAGCATCATTCTGAGGCTGTCCACCTGGTGCGATTGCGAGGAGAGGGCGAGGGAAAGGGGATGGATGGGCGGCGGTGAATGGGACATGGACATAGGGGGGCAGAGTGGACACTCGTAGGTCGTTCACCATACCCAGCAGCATCATTCTGAGGCTGTTCAGTGTCCACCTGGCGTGATTGTGACAAGGGAAGAGAAGGGAGACGGCGCAGGGGGTTGGGAGGGGAATGTCAGGGGACGGACGAGCACCACCAGTGGGTCGTTCACCATACCCAGCAGCATCATTCTGAGGCTGTCCACCTGGTGCGATTGCGAGGAGAGGGCGGGGGAAAGGGGATGGATGGGCGGCGGTGAATGGGATATGAACATAGGGGGGCAGATTGGACACCCGTGAGTCGTTCACCATAACCAGCAGCATCGTTCTCAAGCTGTCCACCTAGTTATAACGAGGGCCGGGAAGGAGGGGAAGTGGGAGGAGGAGGGGGAAGGAGTGGGAAAACCGAGTGTGGGGGGGATTGGAGAGGGGGGCGAATGGAGGAAAAAAATGAAGGAAGGGGGGGAGGGAGGAAGAGGACGAAGGAGATTATTGGAAGACGTTATATGCCGTAACCAGATGCACATACAGCGGACATGCTGAGAGAAGAGAAGCACTTACGTCCGCTGAACTTAGTCCTGTGTTCTCCTGTGCTCTCTGCTCTGCCGTAGCCCTGCGGTGCCGACGCAGCAACTGAACGGGCAGGAAGGGGGGGTCGGGGAGGGAACGAGAGAAAAGAGAAGATAGAAGTGAAAGGAAGAGGTAGGGGCGTTAGAAGGGGAAGGGAGATCGCATGGAGGGAGACGGGTGGAGAGAGGGGGGGCATGGGTGGAGAGAGCGCAAAGGAAGGGGGGAGCAACTGGGAGGGAAGAAGTGGGGGATTTAGGGCCAGGTCGAGCAGGATAGACGGTCAAAGTGAAGGAACGAGGGGTAGGGCAGGTCAGGTAAAATAGGAGATAAGAGGGAGGGGGTGTAACACCTGGTTGATGTGGCTGAGGCGAGACACGCCATCCACCAGCTGTGCCACGTCAGCACCGAAGAGCATTTCCACGTCAGCAATGTCGTACGGCGTGTCATCCACGATGTCATGCAGCACCGCTGCCACCACCGCATCCACCGCCTGGAGAGGAGAGCGGGACGAACGGGGGAGGGGTTATACGGCTATAATCGGACACCTGAAACTGAAAGTGTGTCATCCACGATGTCATGCAGCACTGCTGCCACCACCGCATCCACCGCCTGGAGAGGAGGAGAGACGAAAGGGGGAGGGGTATATGGTTATAACTGGTGACCTGAAACTGAAAGTGTGTCGTCCACTATGTCATGCAGCACTGCTGCCACCACCGCATCCACCGCCTGGAGAGGAGGAGAGACGAAAGGGGGAGGGGTATATGGTTATAACTGGTGACCTGAAACTGAAAGTGTGTCGTCCACGATGCCATGCAGCACTGCTGCCACCACAGCATCCACTGCCTGGAGAGGAGGAGAGAGGGATGGGGTGGAAGTGCTAAGGCTTTCCATGAGGCCTTTTTCCATGACCACCCACAGCCCGCACACACGGAGCCACATACACACCTTCTTGCCCTGAGGCGGCATCAGCGCTGCCAGTATGCGAGCAGTGTGCACGCAATGAGTCAAACGCGAGACATACGCACTCAGCCACACAGACAGAGCCACGCACAGGGAGCCACACAGACAGAGCCACACAGACAGAGCCACACAGACAGAGCCACGCACAGGGAGCCACACAGACAGAGCCACACAGACAGAGCCACGCACAGGGAGCCACACAGACAGAGCCACACAGACAGAGCCACGCACAGGGAGCCACACAGACAGAGCCACACAGACAGAGCCACGCACACAGAGTCACGCACACAGAGTCACGCACACAGAGCCACACACACAGAGCCACACAGAGAGAGCTACGCACATACACACCTTCTTGCCCTGAGGCGGCACCAGCGCAGCGAGGATGCGAGCAGTGTGCACGCAGTGATTCACATAAGGCTCCCCTGTCTTGCGGTACTGGTCCCAGTGCGCGTCCCTGGCGAATTCAACAGCCCGCAGCACAGCACCACCCACACAGAGCCATATACACAGAGCAGAGCCACATACACACCTTCTTGCCCTGAGGAGGCACCAGCGCTGCCAGTATCCGTGCAGTGTGCACGCAGTGGTTGACGTATGGCTCGCCTGTCTTGCGGTACTGGTCCCAATGGGCATCCCTGGCGAATTCAACCGCTCTCAGCACCTCTGGATGCCTGAAGATGGGGTAATCTGTGACGTCCACTGACTCGATTATCAACGGCTCTGAGCGTAGCGCAGCCAAGGGAGAGAGACGCGTGGGGGGCACAGCCAAGGGAGAGAGACGAATGAATGAGTGGAATGCGGAAGATGGGGTAATCTGCAACGTCCACTGACTCTATGATCAACGGCTCTGAGAGCAGCGCAGCCAAGGGAGAGAGTGGGGGGCACAGCCAAGGGAGAGAGACGCGTGGGGGGGAAGGAGAGAGAGACGAATGAATGAGTGGAATGTGGAAGATGGGTAATCTGTGACGTCCACTGAACCGACGACCAACGGCTCTGAGCAGCACAGATTCGGGACACGCGTGGGTGGGGGTCAAGGAGAAAGGGACGAACGAACAACGGAGGGAGTGGATGAAATGAAAACTGAAAACGGGTGGACGATTTGTGCGGAGGATGAAACTGGGGGTAGAGGCAAAGGTAATCAGACACAAGTTATTGTCACTTCTGGCTGTCACACGTGTAAGAATCACCCAGGCCTCTTACCTGTTTTTGGCGGCTGCTTCTGCCATCCCAGCAGGTTATCTGACAGGTAAGCCCCGTATATGGCTGCTAGCGCCGTCACTGCTACAGGCGTCACGGCTGTAGCAGGAATCGCCAGATGCCCCGAGTGAGCTGGCAGCCCGCTATTGGCTGCAGCTGTAGCGGCTGTGCCTCCTGCTGTGGCCGCTGCCGCCACTAGCTCGCTCAGCACAGCCACGGGCAGCCCGCGTGCCACGTGGCGGGCCAGGGATGGCTGAGGCCGGTCAGGGGTCTGGGGACGGGCAGCGGATAAAGTTGTGGCGGTTGAGGCGGAAGCAGCTCCCCCAGCGGAACTCCCCCCTCCCCCATTCCCCGCTCCCAGCGCGCTAGTTTCCCCCAAACCTAGGAAGCTCCTTGGCTGGGGAACGATAGCTGCCGGAGATACCCCGAGCCTGCAGGTTCGACCGCCGAACCTGGGCTGGAGGGAGGACGGGAGTAGCAACGGCCGATCCGAACCCTGCTGGTTGGTGGAAGCGCGGGCTTGGGCGGTGACGTGGCAGCGAACTCGCGCTCCTAGTGGCCGGAACGGCATCGGGCTTGCCGCTGAGCCAGTCTGAGGATCGAGTAACAAACGGTAGTGTTTTTCTCTACAGCCGAGAAATGGCGAGCGATTGGACAGCTCCTTCGTAGCCGCTCCGGGTTCGCATTTGCGAACTGTAGATTCGCGGAATGTAGATTCGCGTACTGTAGATTCGCGTACTGTAGATCGGCGTACTGTATAGTGCCGTGATGCACGAAATGTGCTGTCAGGAGAGGGGTTACCGACCCTCAATTGTGGCCGTCCTGAGCCGGACGCGACGAATTTGAAACCCGATATGGTGTCGTTAGCTCTAGCTGTAGTATTAGCAGCTGCTACACACTGTCCACGATAAGGAGAAGTCGATTGATGACGAGCGGATTGGCGCGGCGCGATTCGGAATTCGGAAATGGCACGAGGAGATGACGGACGAGGTCCAGAGGAGGTGGTAGTGCAAGGGCTATGTAAAGAACTCGCCAATGAACTAGATATTGGGCTAGAGACACCAGTAGGCTTGGAGGTACTAGAGGGGACGGCCCTAGTGTAAGGTACTGTTACAGAGAGACCAGAGGCAGTAGTGACATGATTGAAAGACTCCATAAAAGAAGACAAACGGAGCAGTGAAGGACGGTAACCTGACCTTTTCCCTAATGTTTTTCACGTGAACGCGACCCCTTCACGCTTCTGCCTGTAACGAGTATGAAGCTGCGAATATCGCTTGATGAAATGGCATTTGGATCCGTGTGAGGCTTCACGCAGTAGACGGGAGGTACGAAAATTACGAAAACTCTATAGTAGCAGACGCTTTAGCGCTTGACCATACCGTCAAACGCGGAGAGGCGAATAGGCAGCGCTAAAGACCTGAGCAGTGTTGGGTAGCTCTGCTCTGACCCGTATGGGGATGCTAGCTTGTACAAGCTCATGGGACAGGCTCATGGGACACAAGCAGGTGTACATTTCCGCGTTCGGCGCATCCGTCTCGTCTCCAGAAAATCGATTCCCGGTTGTGGTCGTACTCAACTCTCCCCCTCAAAATGAACTTCATCGCCAAACAATGGTCCTCGATGATAAATACTGTAAGGGATCTGGAAGCCAACCCAGTGACGCTCTCATCAGTTTTCTGAACACTACTTGAAACAATGAGCATGGCGTTCCCGAGGGTCTGACGGAGTGTGCAAAACCAGCCCGTGCGACCCCGAACGAAGCCGGAGAAGCAATTTGAGTGACAGTACTTGTACGACATCGTGGTATTTCTTTTACTTCAGACTGATTGGCTATCGATTTCGTTCGGGAAGGTGTGGCATGTGACGAGATTGGTTGCTCACAGCACAGCCAGCTTGCCGATTGGTGCAATCTTGTTACTGAGCTGTTTGTTCGCCCAATTTTGTGGCACTCGTGGTATCAATCCACGTGGAGAGTAAGAAGTGCGGTAAACTGGTCTTGTTGAGGCCATCAAACATTTTGACACTGTATATTGAAGAGTAAACTGTGTGCCAGAGTCTAACAATACTGTGTGCTTCGCTTGCTGCGGTTAGGAGTGCGCAATCATTTCTCACTATTCGTAACAGCAGTAAGGGCCCACAGCGCGCCAGCCAGCGAAATCGCCGCCTAGGACGCTCTGCAGCGCGCCAGCCAGCGAAATCGCCGCTTAGGTCGCTCTGCAGCGCGCCAGCCAGCGAAATCGCCGCTTAGGACGCTCTGCAGCGCGCCAGCCAGCGAAATCGCCGCCTAGGACGCTCTGCAGCGCGCCAGCCAGCGAAATCGCCGCTTAGGTCGCTCTGCAGCGCGCCAGCCAGCGAAATCGCCGCTTAGGACGCTCTGCAGCGCGCCAGCCAGCGAAATCGCCGCCTAGGACGCTCTGCAGCGCGCCAGCCAGCGAAATCGCCGCTTAGGTCGCTCTGCAGCGCGCCAGCCAGCGAAATCGCCGCTTAGGACGCTCTGCAGCGCGCCAGCCAGCGAAATCGCCGCCTAGGACGCTCTGCAGCGCGCCAGCCAGCGAAATCGCCGCTTAGGACGCTCTGCAGCGCGCCAGCCAGCGAAATCGCCGCCTAGGACGCTCTGCAGCGCGCCAGCCAGCGAAATCGCCGCTTAGGTCGCTCTGCAGCGCGCCAGCCAGCGAAATCGCCGCTTAGGACGCTCTGCAGCGCGCCAGCCAGCGAAATCGCCGCCTAGGACGCTCTGCAGCGCGCCAGCCAGCGAAATCGCCGCTTAGGTCGCTCTGCAGCGCGCCAGCCAGCGAAATCGCCGCTTAGGTCGCTCTGCAGCGCGCCAGCCAGCGAAATCGCCGCTTAGGACGCTCTGCAGCGCGCCAGCCAGCGAAATCGCCGTTTAGGACGAGCCTCAGATCCGGCGCTGCAAATCAGCGCCCCCACATTGAGACCGGCTGCCCAGGTGCGGGATCCACGCCCCGACATCGAGACACGTGACGTCACAGCGGAACCATGGAAGACAGCCCGGACCCCGGGGATGCCGGGGTCCGGGAGGGAGGAGGACGTGACGGCAAGGCGAAATGGGCCACCGGAAGCACGGAGGAACGAATGACAACGATGACTTCAAAGGCGACCTGCCCAATAGCCGGGCACAAGAGGGGGAGAGAGCCTACGGAGCAGCAGGAGGGACCACTCGTCCGCGGCATGTGCGACAAAGTCACTAGGTGCCTCCACGACAATCTGACCAAGAGGCAACGCCTCGATACCGACCTAGGCGTGGCCACTAGAGAAGTGGTCGAAAGTGGCAATGGAGAGCACAGGCAAGGCAACACCTCCGACGCGGCGATGGCAGCTTGGGAGGCACATCGCCAGCGTCTACAGGAGTCGCATGACAAGCGTCGGCGAGAACTTAACACCCCTTTAGCACGCCCGGCACTCACTAAATGCGACAACTCAACGACATGTGGTCCCCGATTAGCCCGAAGACAGGAACGGAGGCGCAAATCAGGAGTTCCGCGGGGTCAAGGGGAAGGAGCGCGGCGAGGCCCGCAAGCCCGGGGGCAGCAGGAGCCGCAGGCTGGGGGGGAGCAGGAGCCGCAGGTTGGGGGGGAGCAGGACCCGCAGACTGGGGGGGAGCAGGACCCGCAGACTGGGGGGGAGCGGGACCTGCAGGCTGAGGGGGAGCAGACGTTGGAGTTGGAGATGGAGATGGGGAGGCAATGGGAGCTGCCTATTGGAAGGCAGCAAAAGCTGCAGGATGGGGGGCAGCAGGAGCTGCAGGCTGGGAGGCAGCAGGAGCTGGAGGCTGGGGTTGAATGGGACCCGCAGGTTGGGAAGGAGCAGGAGCCGCAGACAAAGGGGCAGCAGGCTTTGGAGGCGGAGATGGAGATGGGGGGGCAGCAGCAGCTGCCGGCTGGAAGGCAGCAAGAGCTGCAGGCTGGAGGGCAGCAAGAGGGGCCGACCTGGAGGCGGCAGGAGCTGCGGGCTGGGAGGCAGCAAGAGGGGCCGGCTGGGGGGCAGCAGGAGTCGCAGGCTGGGGGGGATCAGGACCGGCAGGTCGAGGGGCAGCAGGCTTCGGAGGCGGTGATGGTGATGGAGATGGGGGGGCAACAGGAGCTGCCGGCTGGAAGGCAGCAAGAGCTGCAGGCTGGAGGGCAGCAGGAGCCGCAGGCAACGAGGCAGCAAGAGCTGCCGGCAGAGGGGAAGGAAGACCCGCAGGCTGGGGGGGAGCAGGAGTCGGAAGTGGACATGGAGATAGAGATAGGAATGGTAACGGAGCAGCAGGTCGAGAGACAGCTTGGGCTGCAAGCTGAGTGGCCGCAGGTGTTGGAGGTGGAGATGGAGGAGGCACAGGAGGAGGGGGGGGGAGAGCGGCAGGGAAGCGTACAGGAGGGGTGTCAAACGGAGAATCAGTCTCAGCCGCAAGAAGGGGAGCAGCAAGGGTGTCGAGAAAGGAACCGGCCCCAAGAGCGTAGAAGCATGCAACTTGAAGAGCCGATCAGTGGGTTGCAAGAGCAACAGGCGCGGGTTCAGCAGGGGGTCGCTAGCCCGGGCGGCGCAGGCCAAGCGAAAAGGTCGCGAGCTCGGGGCCGAAGAGGGAGACGACACGCAGCCAAGTTGCAAGGAGCATCCCAGGGCGAGCAGCAGCCAGGGGGTCAGCAGGGGTCGACAAGGGCGCCTCAGGGGGTGCTGCAGGCCGGGGAGGTGCCGGAGGCGACAGAGGCAACCCAGGGAGGGTGGCAGACCGGTGGTCGGGCGGAGAGGACTAGGGCACCCCGGGGAGTGCAGCAGCCAGGGGGGCAGCCGGGGGTGACAGGGGGACCCCATAGAGCGCCCGGAGCACCCCAGGGAGCGCAGCAGGCAGGAGGGGAGCCGAGGGTGCCCGGGGCACCCCAGGGAGTGCAGCAGGCAGGAGGGGAGCCGAGGGTGCCCGGGGCACCCCAGGGAGTGCAGCAGGCAGGAGGGGAGCCGAGGGTGCCCGGGGCACCCCAGGGAGTGCAGCAGGCAGGAGGGGAGCCGAGGGTGCCCGGGGCACCCCAGGGAGTGCAGCAGGCAGGAGGGGAGCCGAGGGTGCCCGGGGCACCCCAGGGAGTGCAGCAGGCAGGAGGGGAGCCGAGGGTGCCCGGGGCACCCCAGGGAGTGCAGCAGGCAGGAGGGGAGCCGAGGGTGCCCGGGGCACCCCAGGGAGTGCAGCAGGCAGGAGGGGAGCCGAGGGTGCCCGGGGCACCCCAGGGAGCGCAGCAGGCAGGAGGGGAGCCGAGGGTGCCCGGGGCACCCCAGGGAGTGCAGCAGGCAGGAGGGGAGCCGAGGGTGCCCGGGGCACCCCAGGGAGTGCAGCAGGCAGGAGGGGAGCCGAGGGTGCCCGGGGCACCCCAGGGAGTGCAGCAGGCAGGAGGGGAGTTGAGGGTGCCCGGGGCACCCCAGAAAGTGCAGCAGGCAGGAGGGGAGCCGAGGGTGCCCGGGGCACCCCAGGGAGCGCAGCAGGCAGGAGGGGAGCCGAGGGTGCCCGGGGCACCCCAGGGAGTGCAGCAGGCAGGAGGGGAGCCGAGGGTGCCCGGGGCACCCCAGGGAGTGCAGCAGGCAGGAGGGGAGCCGAGGGTGCCCGGGGCACCCCAGGGAGTGCAGCAGGCAGGAGGGGAGCCGAGGGTGCCCGGGGCACCCCAGGGAGTGCAGCAGGCAGGAGGAAAGCCGAGGGTGCCCGGGGCACCCCAGGGAGTGCAGCAGGCAGGAGGGGAGCCGAGGGTGCCCGGGGCACCCCAGGGAGTGCAGCAGGCAGGAGGGGAGCCGAGGGTGCCCGGGGCACCCCAGGGAGTGCAGCAGGCAGGAGGGGAGCCGAGGGTGCCCGGGGCACCCCAGGGAGTGCAGCAGGCAGGAGGGGAGTTGAGGGTGCCCGGGGCACCCCAGGGAGTGCAGCAGGCAGGAGGGGAGCCGAGGGTGCCCGGGGCACCCCAGGGAGTGCAGCAGGCAGGAGGGGAGCCGAGGGTGCCCGGGGCACCCCAGGGAGTGCAGCAGGCAGGAGGGGAGCCGAGGGTGCCCGGGGCACCCCAGGAAGTGCTGCAGGCAGGAGGGGAGCCGAGGGTGCCCGGGGCACCCCAGGGAGTGCAGCAGGCAGGAGGGGAGCCGAGGGTGCCCGGGGCACCCCAGGGAGTGCAGCAGGCAGGAGGGGAGCCGAGGGTGCCCGGGGCACCCCAGGGAGTGCAGCAGGCAGGAGGGGAGCCGAGGGTGCCCGGGGCACCCCAGGGAGTGCAGCAGGCAGGAGGGGAGCCGAGGGTGCCCGGGGCACCCCAGGGAGTGCAGCAGGCAGGAGGGGAGCCGAGGGTGCCCGGGGCACCCCAGGGAGTGCAGCAGGCAGGAGGGGAGCCGAGGGTGCCCGGGGCACCCCAGGGAGTGCAGCAGGCAGGAGGGGAGCCGAGGGCGCCCGGGGCACCCCAGGGAGTGCAGCAGGCAGGAGGGGAGCCGAGGGCGCCCGGGGCACCCCAGGGAGAGCAGCAGGCAGGGGGGCAGCCGGGGGTGCCCGGGGCACCCCAGGGTACGCAGCAGGCAGGGGGGGGATCGATGGACGACCGGGAACAGCAGTTGGAGGAGTGGTGCCGACTTTTGGAGTTTGATACCCCCATGGCGACTGCGGAGGAGTCAGAGGCGGACGGAGAACCACCCAGTCCGCCTTCCCCATGCCCCCGTTTCCCGTGTGACACGTGTTTCCACACGTTCGCCACGAGAGGGGCCGCTGCGAACCACATGAGGGTATGCCGGGCGGCTGAGGCGGAGAGACGCGCGCAGGCACTTGGCTCGATCCCGTCTCTGGTGGAGACCGACACACAGGAGCGACCGACGCCGCGGGAATTTGGGGACGAGGCGTGGGCAGGGGTTAAGTCATGGGAGTGGGAGGCATTTTTCTGTGTGGAGGCGGTTGGAGGGAGGACAGTGCGCCGGATCCCGCAGCGGGCCCGGTCCGGGGTCTTAGACGCACTCTGTTGCATCTTGAAGCGGCTGAAGAGCCGACCGGGAGATGAAGCTGCTACCCTCCTACTCCTGGCGTTTCCGCGCCTCATCCTAGCCGTGCCTCCCAAGCCAGGCATAGGTCAGAAGGCGCTGATCATAGAGCGGCTGGGGGCCTTCTGGGAGGGGAGGTGGCGGGAGTTGTTCGACGCTGCCATGGCGGCGGCACGGCCAGCAGTTCGCCCACTTGCCTACACGTGCTCTGACCAGGACCCGGAGGCCATCCGCCTGTCACGGTGCCGATCTCGGTGTAAAGTGGGAGAGTGGAGCCGTGGTTTGTCTTGCCTCACAGCAGGAGAGTTGGCTCGACCGTCTGAGGCTATGGTGCAGTCGCTGCGAGGGAAGCACCCAGCTAGCAGTGGCGAGGTACCACCGTGGGTTCGTGAGTTTACTGTCGACGCTCCTCAGCGGCCTCCACTCACGACCGACATTCTGGCTAGAGCTATCCACACAGCTGCTCGCGCCTCAGCTGCAGGGCCATCGGGATGGGTCACAGAGCATCTGCGCGACACTTTCCTCACGGAACCTTCCTGCCTCTCCCACCTGCTGGAAGTGTTCAACCAATGGGTGGCGGGACAGGTCCCCGAGCGAGCTCGGCCCTGGCTCGCCGCATCCAACCTAGTCGGGCTTTCCAAACCCAACGGTGACGTCCGGCCGGTGGCGATCGGGGAGGTGCTTCCGCGTATCCTCGCTCGAGCTCTCTGCATCTCGCTTCGCCCTGTGATGGCTTCTTATTTTCTGCCGTGTAACCAGCTGGGAGTGGGCACCAGGGCCGGGGTGGAGATTCTTACTCATTCTTTCCGGTCAGCGCTGGCCACTCACCCCGACTGGTGTGCGCTGCAGATAGATGTCGCGAACGCCTTCAATTCGTTTCATCGCCACGCGATGTTCGAGGGGCTGAAGGAGTCGCCTTTCTCAGGAATGATCCCATTCTTGCGTGTCTTCTATGGGACACCTAGCGACCTGTACCTCCGAGCGGGCCCTTTCGTACAGAGTCTTGAGTCGGCACGAGGATCGCGACAGGGGGACCCGCTCGGCCCTTTTCTTTTCGCTTTCACGCAGCAGCAGGTGCTGGGGACGGTGACTAGAGAGTTCAGGGACCTACTTTTCTTGAGCTATGCAGACGATACCTACATCCTGGGACCAGCGGCTAGGATTCTGGAGGCTTTTGGGGTGCTGCGAGAGAGGTTGGAGTGGGTGGGGCTGGAAGTGCAGGCGCACAAGTGCAGGTTTTGGGAGCGTGGAGGTGGGGATATGGAGCGGGCATTGCCTTTGGGGATGCAGCGGGAGGAGGAGGGTCTTATTGTGGTGGGCGTGCCTATTGGGGAGGAGGATTGGGAGGGGGCCCGATTACGGAAGCGGCTTCGCGAGTTGCAGGCGCCATTGCCGTGGCTCCCCCTGCTCGACCACCCCCAGATGGCCTCGCATCTCCTCGCTATTGCAGTTTCAGCACGGCCGATGTACCTGGCCCGGACTATGCCGCCGCGGCCGGAGGTGGTGGAGGCCTTTAGAGAGTGGGACAGCTGTCTGGAGGATTGCTTTGAGCAGCTTTTCCCCCCTGGCACTTGGGAGCAGGATCCCGGCAGGTCTAGGCGCGCACGCATGCAGCTGCATCTCCCTGTGCGCCTCGGAGGGTTTGGGATCCGGGCGGCGGCCTCTTTGAGTCCGCTCTCCTATGTTTGTGGGTGGGCGCAGGCCGCACGGGATATTGCACATTTGGGGGTGGCGGGCGAGGAGGCGATGTTCGCAGAGTACCTCACCACTTCGGCGGGGGCGGAGCTTCTTGACCCGTGGTTTGCCAAGGCCATTGAGCAGTTGCCCGCGACTATACGCCAGGAGCTGCCGGACTTACCCCTGTGTGTGGCGGCCCCTCCTCTTCGGCTTTTCCAGGCGCGGCAGCGGCAGTTGGCTGTTGAGGAGCTCCAGGCACTCCGCCGCTTGGCTCGTGACGATGCCACCCTAGCCCGTTTCACATCCCTTCAGGGCCCGGGGGCTGGTGCATGGGTTTCGGCAGTTCCGGCTCATTCAGATCTCACATTCACTGCAGCGGAGTGGGGCATTGCTGCTGCTATACGGCTTGGTCTCCCAATCCAGCAGCTGCAAGTGGCGGGGAAGTGTGTTTGTGGCGCAGCGTATGATGACCCAGCAGACCCGCATCATGCGCTGAGATGCAAGCACCAACACGGTCCATCTCGGGTGCATGATGAGGTGAAGTTTGCGGTGGCAAAGATCGCTAAGGCGTCAGGGGGGGTGGTGACGATGGAGGATAGTGCGGTGCTGCCGGGGAAGCGGGTTGACGTAGCGGTGCGACGACCAATGGCTGGGGAGGCTCATGCTTTAGAGATTAGTGTCGCGGACCCGCTATCACTGTCTCCATCTCTGCTAGGGCAGTGCGGGCGGTCTATAGGCGTGGCGGCAAAGGAGTGGGAGCGTCGCAAAACGGGGGATTACGCGCCTCTTCTTGCACGGAACCGAGGCGTGCAGTTCACCCCTTTGATAGTGGAGACGTGGGGGTGTCTCGGCGGTCGCTTCCGGCGGTGGCTTCGACAGCAGGGGGACGCGCACGTGGGGCTAGCTGTGTCACGGGGGGCTTGTCGGGAGGATGACACTTCGTTCTCGGCTTACCTTTTGGGGTCTCTGAAGGCGCTCATCGGAGTGGCGTTACAACGGGCGCAAGCTCGTGTCATCCTGCTTCGGGCGGCGTCTTCCATGGGGGGGTTGAATGTGGACTTGGTGGATCGGGAGAGGGACGATGTCGAGGTGGAGGGCGGGCCTCTTTGGGTGGAGGCCCCCTACATGGTGGATGTGCAGATGTGACTTGGGGGGGAGGGGGGGGGGGGGGGGGCAAGGGGGAATGGGGTGCGAGATGGGACGTCTGGTAGGGGATCCTGGTTGGGTTTTTTCTTTATAGAGTATTTTTATGGGGCTTTTTATGGGTGTTGCGTTTGAGTTGTTTCTGGTGTCTTTCTTTCCCGTTCCTCTCCTCTTGTGCGATGCTTTTCTTTGTAAGGGCATTTCTCAAGTAGGCGGCTCAATGGGGCGTGTTAAGATATAGAGAGATCTACTTAAAACCCGCGTTCCAAATTGCGGAGTAAAATTAGTAAGGGAAACTATTACTACAATTAGTAAAATTAGTAAGGTTTGGTTGTCAATGATTCGGTGCGGTACATCAAATGCATTTGCCCATAAGCAAGTCTAGGCCAGAGCCATCCTTGCAACATTGGCAAGCTTGCCATATAAGACCATTTTACAACATCTACCCATTGGCAAGCTTGCCATATAAGACCATATAAGACCATATAAGACCATTTTACAATGGATGTTGCAACATTGGCAAGCTTGCCATATAAGACCATATAAGACCATTTTACAATGTAGTCCCTCTTTTTATTCACATATAAGACCATTTTACGGTCGCAACATCTACCCAACATCACTCCCTACAACATCCATCAAGCATCACTCCATCCCCCCCGATTTATTCTCTCTCTAGACACAAAAACCAAAGTCTTTTAAACCAACTTAATGGATTCACCACTGCAAGAAGACCGGGTGCAGTTGAGGTTGGGCGGCAGGAGAACCATTGTGACCCCATGCGCAACGAAATTATCTGTCGTCGCGGCATTCAGCACGCTCAGCGTCGTCACAACCCTCGTCAAATACGACTGGAAAGGCACTACGGTCCCCGTAAATGTCTTGTTTATTGGCATGTTCATGTTAAGAGTAGGAAAGAGGGTGCCCGGAGCAGCATTCAGGAGCTGCCCCGCAGTGTAACGTCCCTTGAGAATGTGGTAACGGAGAAACCGGCGCTTCTGTCTGCGGGAGAGAGTGTCCCACCGGCTTTCGAAGCGCCAGTAGCCGGCGTTGGTGGGAATGAGGATGGTTGCATTCCGATCGATGTACAGTTGCTCTGTTTTGACTGGCAGAGCGAAGATTGGGGAGAGAGGGGAGGAGGAGGGGGGGGGGAGGGGAGGGGGAGGGGGGGGAGGGGGAGGGAGGGGAGGGGGAGTGAGGAGGGGGAGTGGGGAGGGGGGGGAGTATAGAAGAGGGGAGAGGCCAATGGGGAGGGAGGTGATAAAGGATTGTGCAAGAGAGGGAGGACGGAGGAAGAACATCATGAAGGATAAAAACAAGCTGCACGAGAAAGGGGATATTCGGTCAGAGTGAGAGCGAATTGGTAAGAAATGGGTACAGGACGGTTCGAAACGGTTGGAAACCCACACTGGTTAGAGTAAACTTGGGCAAATGATGAGAGATCCTTCCGATTCGCCACCTGCTGGATGATCGACTGCATCTGCGCCTCCCAGTCAGGATCCAACGGCGGAAGATCCCTCCCTGGTTTAGCCGCCGGCGCAACAGTCGGAACGACCATTTGCGGCGACGCAAGTTGCGGCGACGCGGGTTGCGGGGACGCGGGTTGTGCCTTCGCGAAGTTCGCCCCGCTGCTGCCGCCGCTCAGCAGACACGCGACGACCAGCAGCGCGGCGGCGACACCGGCAGCGCTGCTGCTCGCGAGAACCGCCCGCGGGGTAACCCCATTTCGCGTGCGGATGGCCATTTTTCTTCTCGAGGGACAGCAAGTGAACTCGAACATTGAGTATCTCCAAAGGGTGTGTAAAAAATGTTAGGAGAATCGTACAACGCCGAGTGGAGCCGGAGCTTAGAAGTCAGCAGTTTCTACCAGCACCAACCCCCAAGCTCCTGTTGTTTGGCAGTTTCTACGCACCCCCCCCCCCCCTCCTTCCCTCCCCCCTCCCCCCCTCAAAGCTCCTGTCAGCAGTTTCTACTGCGAGAGGTTTCTACTCCCCCGACATCTCCGCGCGACCTGAAACGCGAGCGCAGCGAGCAGGCGCCCCAACGAGTTGAACTCGTCCAAGGAGCGCGTAGGCGCGCAGGCGTCCCAGCGCGCATGCCCCACGCGTACGCGCATGATCGTGCGTCTGACCACTGGATCATCAACCAGTCAGCAACTTGCTAGTCTGACTGGCTGAATCATCATGATCGATATGATATCGCGAGGGAGCGCAACAAGCTGACGTGGATCCACGTCAATCGAGAATGCATCCGATCATCTGAAAAATTCAGATCGGCGTGCGTTGGGTGAAGGGAGCATTTTCAGACGAGCGTGCGTTGGCGGAAACGGGGGAAGCAGTTAGGTGAGTTATGTGCAGAGAGGTCCGACCTGGTCGCAGAGAGTTTCTGATACTTCCGCCGCGGCGCAACGAGCGGTGGTAGCTGTACTAGGTTACAGTCGACGGTTGCGCTCTATGGAGAAACCACGGTTAACAGTGTCTGATACTTCCGGCGCAACGAGCGGCGCAACGAGCGGTGGTAGCTGTACTACTAGTTTACAGACGACGGTTTCTGAGTTGACTCGAGAACGCCGGCAACTCACTGTTTTTGTTTGTTTTGCCGGGAATGAATATCCTTGCTATCGGATAACTCAAGACCTTAGGGTCGCCGCGATGACGCTGCCGAGATTCCGCGGCATCGGCGCGCGCGCGCCAGCGGAGGAGTTGCTACTCTCGCGCAACGGAAGTTCGATTCGTCGTTTTCTCACAACATGAAACCTCACCTCACGCCGCGAGCACAGTACACGAACTCTACTACGGCTACTATCGAGATGTGCATCTGTGCAATACCCGCGACGAGAAGAATACGCAATGATCGTTCCTTGCCTTGCTAGAATAGGGACAACAGCTGAGGTTGATCGAGCCGAAAGCTCAAGACACGCAGCAGAGGCGGATCAGTGGGGTGTTGGGGGGGGGGAGGGGAGGGGGTGGGGGGTGGGCGGGGGGGCGAACGTTGGGCGAGTTGCGAAATTGGTGAGAGGGGCCCAAATTGAATATGGGCGGAAGTGGCGGGGCTTTTGCGTGTGAAGAGGAGGCAGCGCAGAGGCCAAGCGAGAAGCGACCTGCAAATCGGTAGAATTTGTAATACTGTAACAGAAAGTGCCGTTTCGTCTCCCAATTCGTGTTGTCGAAATTTCGTCCTAGAAGTTCGTGCCAATGCTAACAAATTTTGCTGCTTCGACATACTGCAGTGTAGACTGATGATAAAATGTTTTCTAGAACCTACAAAGTACATTCCTGATGCATCATCTAAGGAATGCCCCTCAACAAACGTTGTTGCCTCCTGACTATCCTCTTCAATAGCTGCTTCAATCCATAACAGTCATTGAATGAAAGAGGAATCAACGATCCCAACCGCATGCCTCAAGCACCAAGTCAAAAGCTCGTGTCCCGAATTTACCTGCCGCTCAAGCACCCGCTAAACCTCCTCCAGCGTTAGGAAGAAAGGACAACCACTTCCTGAAAATGAAGGGAAAGGCGAGCTTCAGACCAGCGCCTGCTCCCAATCAGGAGAGAAAAACGAGCAAGTGATGTGAGTGCGAAATCCCGCGATTATACTGCTCTTCCTCAGGCCGATGATCCAGCAGGTGTCTTGAATGCTAGAAGAGTGAGTGCCGGCCAGGCCTCTGGATAGGATTTGGGGTACTCTTCCTCGTAAGGCCAACACCCAGCTGTTACTCTTTCAGTAAGGGTGCTTCACAGGAACTGCTCTTAAAAATCAGGGTGCAAACAAATTAAAGAAACTGTCGAATAATTTTGCTGAGCATACTATGTAGGGTGTTAGTGTTGCAGTGTGTTGAGTCATCGTTGTTATGTGGAGGACCCAAGTTCGATACCTGTCGGAAATGTGTTTTACGCGACCAGTCCTGGCATCCTCTCTTAGATCGAACTCGATTTCATCAGTGCTACTACACCACATAGCTCTGAAATATCAGTGTCATACAATCGATCACTTTTTTTGGTAAGGGTCGAAAACAAAACCAGTCTTGTAAAAAAGACTTTCGCGTAACCTCCAGCAACCTCTTTTAACCTCCGAGGGTTGACTCGCGGGTGCTTCGATATGGCGTGCTTCGCTTCTGGTGTGGTGTTTCGACACGACAGAGGCGTTTACAATTTATTGTTTCCAACACTCCCCTTCGCTTCTGGAGTGTCGCTCTTGATGACGTGGCTTTGTCCAGTCAGCAACATGCAGTACTCGAATTTCTGCTTCCCGAGCTTCTTGGTCAAATAGTCGGCTGTATCAGAATGAAGAATGGATGGTGCATTGATGTTGGTTGGGGTACATATAGCTAACCCTAAGTTTTGTACCCCCTAAGACAAACCTCACTATAGGCTACAACATTTGACACACCCCCATAGCCTAAGTGAGGGGTGTCTAGCAGAACCAAACGAGTACGGTCACAAGACCAGTCCAAGAAACGAAGCTCAGGGTGGATCACAACGTCACCACACAGTCTGAGCACAAACAACAGTGGCCACAAGGCCAGTCCAAGAAGTAACAGAGGTATATAGAAAGCAAAGTAAACAGTACACTCAAGCCTAAGCAACACGAGAACCAGTGTCAACAAGGCCTAACTGCACACAGCACCTCTGGTGGTCACAAGGCGGAAGCGCCTTGGTGAAGATGTCTGCAGTGTTGGCCTCGGACTCCACAAACTCAAAGCGAGCCTGTCCACGCCTCTGCAACTCTCGCAGAAGAAAGTACCTGACGTGAATGTGCTTCACTCTGCTCTCCAGTCGTGGCTCTCGACAAAGGAGAATAGACGCCTTGTTGTCAGTGAACAAGGTCGGTGCAGAGCTCGGCCGCTCACCAAGGTCGGTGAGCAAGAAGGTCAACCAACGCAGCTCCTGTGCCGCCATGGCACCAGCGTAGATCTCAGCCTCAGCTGTAGAGGTCGAGACCGAAGAGGAGCGCGTGGACCGCCAGGAAACAGCTCCAGAACCCAGGCTGAAACAGTACCCCTGAGTAGACCTGTGAGTCTCAGCGTCGTCAGCGTAAGAGGAGTCACAGTGACCAGTAAGTACGACAGACTGCTGCCCTCCAAGAACTAGCCCCACGCCTGACGTCGTCGCTAGGTACTTCGCCACCCTCACAGCTGCTGTCCAGTGAACAGGACGGTGTCTCCCTGGCGCAACAAAGCGCGCAAGAACGCTGAGAGGGAAGGCGAGGTCCGGGCGAGTACAAGTCATCAGGTACATGAGGCAACCCACAAGCTCTGCGTAGGGACCACTAGGCTCGAACGGCTCGTCAGGAAAGGGTCCAGTGAGTCTGTGGTCAACAGCAAGAGGTGTGCACTGTACTGTGGAGTGCTGAAGCCCGAACCGCTGAAGGACCTGTGCGACTGTGAAAGTGTAATGGTGCGAGCAGCTCTGTCCCTGGTGATCTGCAGGCCAAGGTAGTGGCGCAGCTCACCAAGATCAGTGCAGGTGTGTCTCTTCTGCAGTTCGGACTTCACGTGTGCCAAAGCAACCCTGTCAGGGGTGGCGAAAACAAGGTCGTCAACGTAGACCAGAACAAAGAAAGGTGTGGGGCCACGACGAACGAACAGCGACGGGTCAGCAGAAGACGGCTGGAACCCAAGGTCAGACAGGGTAGAACGCAGGGTGTCGTGCCACTCACGAGGAGCCTGACGAAGACCGTAAACCGGTCGCCTCAGCCTCCACTGGGTCCCAGGAGGGAAAGAGCCAGTGAAGGCAGAGGGACGACGCAACCAGACCTCCTCGTGAAGACTGCCCTGAAGGAAAGCAGTAGAGAAGTCGAGAGAGTGTAACTCGTAGTCTCTCTGTGCTGCTACGTGTAGTAACACCCGAAGAGTGGTCATCTTCGGGGTGGGCGCGAAGGTCTGAAAGAAGTCAACTCCCTCGCGCTGACTGAAACCTCTAGCCACGTAGCGTGCCTTGAAGACCGGAGGAGATCCCGGTGGCCGCTTCACCCTGTAGATCCACATGCCGTCGACTACGTTCGCCCCCGGAGGGGGAACCTCATCGACGTAGGTGCCTGTGGATCTGTAGGAGGCCATCTCTGCGTCCATGGCAGCTCTCCACTGAGAGGCCCAAGGCCCTGACACTGCCTCAGCGTAAGTGCGAGGAGTCGGAATGTCAAGGGCGTCGGGGTCACCCTCAGGGGCGAGGAGCATGGCACAGAGATGAGGGGAAGCGGCGGCCAGGAACTCTAGCTCAAACTGCCTGTCCTCTAGGGCGTCACAGCCAAGGGCAGACACACCCCCGACGGCCAGAGGACTGGAAGGAGGAGCAGCCACAAGAGCGGTGGCGAAGTCAAGGCGGCGGGTAGAGGCAAAGTCAGTGACTGCGGCAGTAAGAGCGGACACAGAGGACACAGAGGCACGAGGGTGAGTAACAAGCGAGGCGAGAACACGAGAGAGAAGAGGACGGTACGTGCGGTAGTAGTCTGTGACAGGAGTAGGGAGCGACGCAGTGAGAGCCGACTCAGGAGGAGACGGAAGCACAGACGGAGACGGACGAGGTGGACTAGAACGAAGTAAGGCAGTACGAAGGTCAGTGAAGGGAACAGGAGACGAGGGACGAGCACGAGGGGAGCGACGAGAGGCCCAAGTCTGAGAAGAAGGAGGGGACAACGAAGACTGAGAACGAGGGAAAACAGCGGGAGAGGGGTCAGGAGGAGGAAGCGAAGGACCAGAGACGGGAGGAGAGGGGGAGGAGGAAGGAGAGGGAGAGGGGAGACCAAGGGTCCGAAGACCCGAGACAGGAGGAGGAGACGGCAGCTGCTGCTGCTGCGGCTGCTGCGGCTGCTGCTGCTGCTCCAGCGGCTGCTGCCCCTGCTGCTGTCGCTCCTGCTCCTCGAGCCGCTGCAACTCTCTCTCCTCTCTCTCCAACTCCAGCTGCTCCTCACGAGCACGGCGAACACGAGCCTGGAACCTGGTCGGGTAGGGGTGGGGGGAAGGAGTAGTGTCCGGGGCAGCGGCAGCCCCAGAGTCGACCTCCGAAGCACCAAGCACACCACCCCCAGAGGCAGCACCAACACCAGCTCCAGACCCAGGCTCTCCAGAAACCGAAGGAACACCCTCACCCCCAGACGCAGCACCCCCAGACTCCGCACCAGCACCCCCAGACTCCGCACGACCAGTACCAGCCCCCGGAAGACAAGAGTCCTCTGCAACCCGCGGCTCAGCTCCAACTCCAGCACCCCCAGAACCAGAGACCTGTACAGGGACAGTCGCAGGACCAACCTCCCGAGAGGGAGCACCTGCAGGAGGCGGCGAGGAAGACTGTGGGGAGGGAGGCTGTACAGGGGGGGCTACCGAAGGGGGAGGGCTAGCCTGAGACACACCAGACGGGGCTGGACCAGGGGGGGGAGGCTGTACCGGGGGAGCAGGCGGGGGAGCGGCTGTCAGGAAGAGGGGGGGAGGAGGAACCGGGAGACCTCGACTGGGGTACCTGACGTAGTAGGGGGTGGACTCCTCGAAACGGACGTCACGGGAGTCAAAGAACCGGTGAGAGGGAGGGTGGTAAAAGGTGAAGTCAGAGGAGTCCTCAGGGAAACCAAGGAAGACACAAGAAACGGCGCGAGGCGAGAGCTTGTCCGCGGAGGTGTCGCGGACAAGAGCCAAGCACCCCCAGACACGAAACCTCGACGCGACACCAGGGGACCCTGTCCAAAGACTGGTCGGTGAAGCCTCCGGCCGAGAGACGCGTGGCCAGAGGTTCAGCTGGTGCGCGGCGTACCTGACTGCGTATGGCCACAGGAAATGGGGGGCACGGGCGTGAGTCAAGGAGGTGCGGGCAATCTCCATGACCAGGCCTATGCGACGCTCAGCAACCCCATTCTGCTGTGGGGACTCCGGAAGCGTCCAGGACTGACGAATGCCCTGTTCGCGACAGAATCCAGCGAGAATGCCGGAGCGAAACTCGCCCCCGCGGTCGGAGTGGAGACAGCTGACACGACGACCACGAGTGTCCTGGGTGGTAAGCAACCACCTGATCAGCGTAGAAGTCACCTCAGACTTCCTCGCCAGGGGGAACACTGTGGTGTAGCGGGAGTAGTCGTCAACGACCACCAAAAAGAAACGCTCACGCTCAGGGCCAGGGCGAGGAGAGGGGCCCCAGACGTCCAAGTGCAGTGTCTCAAAAGGCTCGGTGGCCGGACGAAGGGAGGAGGAGTGAGGGGTGGCACGCAGCCTACCCTCGACGCAAGGACCGCACGGTGGTGCAAGGGACGGCGGCAGCGACGGCAAGACACGCGGGAGACCTAAGACCAGACGCTGACTAGACATAGCACGCAGACGTGGAAGAGAAGGGTGTCCCAGCCGGTGGTGCCACAGAACGGTGGGGTGGGCAAGCGACCGACAGGAGCAAGACGCAGCGACTGGACTGGACGCGACAACCTGAGAGGACGGAACCACCTGGTGAGACGCAGGGAGGAGACTAGGGGGAGGGACAGGAACTGGGAGGAGGGGCTGCTGTGACGGCGGCCGCTGTGGCTGCGGCTGCTGCTGCTGCCGCTGCTGCGGCTGCTGCTGCTGCTGCTGCTGCTGCTGCGGCTGCTGCTGCTGCTGCAGTCGCTGCTGAGCGCGCGGGCCAGTGTGAAGAGTGTAGAGACCGGAGCCCGGCTCAGCAGCAAAAGTGGCGAGGGGCTGGTAAGAGTCCCCGTCAACACACACCGCAGTCTCTCCAGAAGGCTCAAACCACACACCCACGTGCTGACTCACAAGGGGTCGCACGCCCACCAAGTTCCGGGAGAACGAGGGGACGTGAAACCCAGTGAGAGACCCAGAAGGAGCAGCCGGACACGGCAAGGTGGTAGTGTGACGCGCGGTGACTGGTCCCGAAGTGGGATCAGCCAGCGCCACAGAAACAGGCGCAGGAAGAGGCGTAAGTGTCGTGCTGTCACGAAAGAAGCAGTGAGAGGCTCCAGAGTCCAGCGTGAACGACAGCGAACCGTCCTCTGAGGTAGCCGCTGGACTAGAGTCTACACAAGAACCTACACTAGCAACAGGCAACTGAGCAAGGCTAGCACCTAAGCTAACAACACCAGAGTAAGCAGAGTCAGAAACACTAGAGTCAACAACAGCATACATAGCATGAGGAGCACCAATCAGATCAACTAACTGCTCAGCAGACATGCCCCACAGAGCGGAGCCGTAGCGCTGAACCAGAGGAAGCCAGTCAAGGGCAGGACCGCCAACCCCGTAGGCCAACCGGACCGTGTCAGTGAGCTGAGCAAAGCACTGACCAGGGGGGTGAAAGCGGCCACAAGGGTGGCCCCGACGAGGACCTGTCAGAACCTGATAGGTGCAGGGAGGGTAAGCAGCACCACGCTGGGGCTGACGCAGCCCCGACCCCGGAGCCAGCTGCTGACGCTGCTGCTGCTGAGGCTGCTGGGAGGAGAGGGGCTGCTGGTGCTGCTGAAGCCGCTGCTGACGCTGAGCCTGGTACCACGCCGCTGCTCCACCTAGCGGGGCCGGCAGTACAGGAGACGACTGACGAGCTCGGGCGTCGCCACCACCAGCAGGCGCAGTGGAGTCACCAGCCGCTGCACGAGAGGTCTCTCCAGACGCTGCACTCCCACCACCGCCAGTCGCAACAGCACCCCCACTACCTCCGCTACCTCCGCCTCCACCTCCACCAGAACCACCTTTCTTGCCCCCCTTGCCGCGGGACCGCGACGCAGTCGTAGCAGCAGCTGCAGTCGCGTCAGTAGCGGCAGTGGCAAGAGAGGCAGTGAAGGTGGGTAACTGCGGGACTGTGCACCCGTGGAAGAGTGGGGGGGGCACAGCACCAGAGGCGGCAGCTACCGAGCGAAGGTTGCTCTCGACGTCCTTGAGCGCAGACTCAAGGACCTCAACTGTCAGCTCACTAGGGTGCTTCAGCAGGAGCGCGTCACGTACGGAGGCAAGGCGGTCAGGGAGGCTAGTGGCGATGAAATAGATAGTAATCGCCATGGGGGGAGGAAGCAGTGCAAGCTGTGCCTCAGTGCAAGCAGCGCGGTAACTAGCGTCGAGCGAGCGGAGGTGAGCGATCAGGTCAGCAGAGCGCTCAAACGAGGCGAGATCAGGAAACAGGAACGGGAGGAAAAGACGGCCAAGAGAGACAGTAGCGGGAGTAGAGTAGCGGGCCTTAATCGCAGTGAGGTACGCAGCAGCGGTGCGAACCTGAGTGAAGTGGACCTCCTCTGACTCAGGGAGGAGGCTGCTGAGTGCGATGCAGGCCGCAGCGTCACGTGACGTCCAAGCCGTCCTGTCAGCGCGCTGACGGGCAAAGCGAGCCGTAGCAGCATCGTCAGGGGCAGGACCTAAAGCGGCAGGCTCGGGGGGCTCGGGGAGGTCACCAGTAGCGTGCGACCAGAGGGTCTCGCCCCCCTGGACTTGACTCTCTAACAGACGGCGAGCACGAAGAAGCCAGACGGAAAAGTCAAGAGGTCTACCGTCAGCGTCGAAACGAAGAACTCGCGGAGTCGCCATAGCGAAAACTAACGCGAACGAGCAGGCGAGTAACAGCAGGAGGTAAGAGGCAAATTAGGGTGCAGGTGGGACTTAGTCGCAGCGGAAGAGCGGGCTAGAGCGACGGGCCAGGGCGTAGGGTCGACGGGACGGGGGAAAGGGCGGGCACGATGCGACGGGGCAGGGCGACGCGACGGGGCAGGGCGACGCGACGGGGCAGGGCGACGGGACGGGGAAGGGCGACGCGACGGGGCAGGGCGACGGGACGGGGAAGGGCGACGCGACGGAGCAGGGCGACGGGACGGGGCGACGGGACGGGGCAGGGGCAGGGCGACGGGACGGGACGGGACGGGACGGGACGGGGCAGGGCGACGGGACGGGACGGGGACGGGACGGGGCAGGGGCGACGGGACGGGACGGGGCGACGGGACGGGACGGGGCAGGCCGACGGGACGGGACGGGACGGGACGGGACGGGGCAGGGCGACGGGACGGGACGGGGACGGGACGGGGCAGGGGCGACGGGACGGGACGGGGCGACGGGACGGGACGGGGCAGGGCGACGGGACGGGGCAGGGCGACGGGACGGGGCAGGGCGACGGGACGGGGCAGGGCGACGTGACGGGGGGAAAGGGCGCGACGCGACGGTGGGAAAGGGCGCGACGCGACGGGGGGAAAGAGCGCGACGCGACGGGGGGAAAGGGCGCGACTCGACGGGGGGGAACGGGCGCGACGCAACGGGGGGAAAGGGCGCGACGTGACGGGGGGGAAAGGGCGCTAGGCGACGGGGGGAAGGGCGCTAGGCTCGGCACTAGGCGCGGTAACAACGGAACCGGTACGAACGAGAGGTAGGATCAGGCTCGGGAGATACGAACGGAGAACGGAGGAACGGGATCCCACAGGATCCTAACCTAACTGATACCATGTCAGAATGAGGAATGGATGATGCATTGATGTTGGTTGGGGTACATATAGCTAACCCTAAGTTTTGTACCCCTTAAGACAAACCTCACTATAGGCTACAACATTTGACAATCTCCACTTGGTGCCATTTTACCAGTCGGAAAAACTCTGGCCAGAGGAGGAGAGGAAGGAGCGATTGGCCAGAGGAGGAGAGGAAGGAGCGAGAGAGGCCACCTGCTAAAGGATCAACTGCGTCTGCGCCTCCCAGTCAGGCTCCGCGGTTGAAGGGGGTGAAGAAGGCGTGCGGGGTTGCTCAGAGCGGTTCAAAACGGTTGAGAACTTACAGTAGAAGGTGAGTTGTTGCGCGAAGTTGTTGAGGAACGTCTGATTCGCCACCTGCTTGAGAATCGACTGAATCTGCGCCTCCCAGTCGGGCTCCGCCTGACCTTCCGAGTCCTGGGGGTCCGTCTCTCCAGCGAAGCCAGGAGGACTTGAATCGTCCTCTTGATCCTCATCATCTGAGTCAGGATCGTCCGCGGGAGGGCCGCCTTGCGCGGGTTGCGCGGGGGGGTCTTGCGCGGGGGGGTCTTGCGCGGGGGGGTCTTGCGCGGGGGGGTCTTGCGCCAGCGAATCAGAGCCCTGGACCAGCTCCGCCGCCCAGCCGAGATCCGCGGGGGCGGGTTGCGCGTCTGGCTCGGGTTCCCCCGCGTTCTGCAGCCACTGCACAACCCAGTCGGGGTCCCCGGACTGCGCGGGTTGCGCGGATTGCGCGCTCGCGAAGTTCGCCCCGCTTTCGCTCAGGAGACACGCGACCAGCAGCGCGGCGACGCCGGCGCTGCTAGCGAAAACCGCCCACGGGGTAACCGCTTTTCGCGCGCGGATGGCCATTTTCGAAGAGTCTTCCCAAAGTCGGGAGCAAATAAAGCACAGCCTTCTCAATAAATGAGTGGGGGAAAAGGATTCACTCAGTGGATACAGGAGAAATCAACAGCTTCAAATCTCGCTGAAATGGTGTGGGTGAACTTGCTTACGCTCGCTACCTTTATACCCACCCGACGAGCCCGAAACGCGAGAGCAGCGCGCAGGCCCCCAACTCATGCGCCCGACCCCGCGTCGCCGTCACCAGCCAGCCTGACTGGGCGAATCCTACCGCGAGGGCCCCGCGCCGCGCAACAAGTGGATGTTGACGCATCCTACCTATCGCCTGCCGTATGATTGGCTCGGCTGGGCGAATCCTATCGCTTGCCGTGAGATTGGCTCGGTTCTCGAGGGGAGACGGGAGCATTTTCGGGGTAGGTGTTAGAAGAAACGAGCTTGGAAACGGTTGGAAAGTTTTTCGCGATGAAACGGGCGGCGCAACGAGCGATGACGGATTTGTTTTACAGTCGACGGTTTGAGCCGAGTGGCTGTTGTTGAGTTGACTCAAACGCGTGACTTGTTCTATCAGACCAGAAACTGACTGTTTTTGTCGCTTTGTCCGATAAGCTCTATCCTGTCTATAATATCACTCGACACTTGCACGGAGCTCTGGGCGTTGCCGTGATGACGCCGCCGCATCGGCGCGCTGCAGCGGAGAAGTTGCTACTCTCGCGCACCAGGATTCCAAGATCTCGGCTCTTGACGGCATGATAGCGCAGCGCACTTGGTGCACCCACACGCGAGGTAAATACTCGTATGGTACTAGTGGCTTGCGGGATGCGACTGCAACGCTAGGGTTGCTGGCTAGAGACAAATAGCAGTGGCGCGAACGAGGCAGATTGGTCTGGGCGAAACGTGGGGAGGGTAAATTGACGAGCGTTCGCGGGTGACGACGAGCAGACCAAATCGAGCCAAAGATTGGAGGCGAACATTTTATGGGAAGTTGGTAACGAAGTGCCGTTTCGTCTCCCGCTTCACGATCTCTGACTTGAACAATGAAGGCAGGTAACCATTTTCGATTCTTACGGTGACAATTGTCGCCACCACACCCCGTAGTCGAAAAGAAACCATGCGAGACGGAACGGTGAGATATGCGGCACGTATTGTACATCTCGATAAAGCTAGCACGCCTACCAGTCACAATTTGTTACAGTGCTACAAACGTTTCCTAAGAACAGAAAGAAATCAAGTTAGATGGAAAACTCATCTACAAGGTGATGTGAACGAATGTGACTGAACGCAAAACAATGTAATCAACGAGAGACTTAAAATCTGTAACAAATTAGATTAAATTCTACTGAAACCGATATCTTGCTTAGGTTACCAAACTGCTTCAAATCCTGAATGGTGCAATGAGGATAGGGTACGTGACTTACATGCATGACAGGTAAGCATGCTCTATTGAAGTTTTGCTCTGTTGCATTCTACAACAGTTTATTCAAAGGTGGATTGCATGTGTCATTCATGAACTCCATAATGGAATCCATTATCTATCACTTTATTCGTAAAGCCTGCTCCCAAACATTGTACATCATCCATCCAGCATCGCTCACTCCATCCGTCCGGCCAATCCCTGGCTTATGGTCCCTCTACACTCCAAAACAAGCGCTTAGCTGTTTCGGATTGCTACTAAGTGGATAGCACCACTTCTTGCAAGAGGACGAATGGTTGAACGGAATAAGAACCATTGCCACTCTGTGCGCAACTACGGTATATTATCTGTCAGCCTGGCATTCGGCACACTTAGTGTCTCTTCTTGCAAGAAGACAGATTCTTCTAGTTGAGGTTGGGCGGAATGAGAACCATCGTCACCCCATGCGCAGCAATGTTATCCGTCAGTCACGCTCAGTGGAGACACGAACCTCGTCGGCGGAACCGACTGGAAATACACTTCGTTCGGCTTAAGAGTCTTGTTCACCGGCAGGTTCTGGTTGAAGGTCTGGAAGAGGGTGAGCGGAGCCGCGTCCAGGAGCTGCTGCGCAGTGTAACGGCCCTTGAGAATGTGGTAACGGAGTAACCGGCGCTTCTGCTTTGGCTTGAGCGTGTCCCACTGGGTTTCGTAGCGCCAGTAGCCAACATTCGTGGGGATGAGGATGGTTGCATCTTGGTCGATGTACAGCTGCTGGGATCGGACTGGTGGGGGGAGGATTGGAAAAATATAGGAATGGGCGAGCAGTTAGACTCTGAGTGAGGCAGGCACAGTGCCTGTGACCCTCATTGGTGGGGACGCGAATGGTTGCATCCTGGTCGATAAAAAGCTGCTCTGGTTGGACTGGCGGACGGAGAAATGGAGAGTAAGGAAGAGGGGAAGGCGAGATGTAAGGATTGATGGCATGAGAGCAATCAGGCAACGGGTGAGAACGGTAGGGAACTTACAGTAGAAAGAGAAAATCTGGCCGAAGGAGGAGAGGAACGTCTGATTCGCCACCTGCTGGAAGATGGTCTGAGTCTGCGCCTCCCAGTCAGAAACCCCCGAGGGGGAAGAGCGCGGGAAGAAGACGAGGGGGGTTGCTCAGAGCGGTTCAGAACGGTAGGGAACTTACAGTAGTTGGAGAAAATCTGGCCGAAGGAGGAGAGGAACGTCTGATTCGCCACCTGCTGGAAGATCGACTGTGTCTGCGCCTCCCAGTTAGAAACCCCCGAGGCCGCGCGTTCGTGCTCCATTTCTGCAACGAAGTCCGAATCGTCCTCCTCATCCTGATCATCGGCGGGGGGACCTTGCGCGGGGGGACCTTGCGCGGGGGGGCCTTGCGCGGGTGCTTCTTGCACCGCCGGCGAATCAGAGCTCGGGACCAGCTGCGCCGCCCAGCCGAGATCCGCGGGGGCGGTTTGCGCGTCTGTCTCGCTAAGCTGCGAAATCCAGTCTGGCTCCCCCGCGGGCGCGGGTTGCGCGTTCGCGAAGTTCGCAACGCTGCCGCTCAGCAGACACTCGACCAGCAGCACGGCGACGCCGGCGCTGCTCGCGAAAGCCGCCCACGGGGTAACCGCATTTCGCGCGGAGATAGCCATTCTCAAAGAGTGTCCCAAAGGTAGGGAGCGACCTAAAGCACAACCTTCTCAATAAATGGGTATAAAATGAGTAGGAGAACACCCTTCTCAGTGGAGACGGGAGAAGTCGACAGCTTCTAGCTGGAAGCTCGGATATCGCTGGAATGATGGTGTGGCTGACCTAACTCACGCTCGCTACCTATATAGTACCCCCACGGCGAGCCCGAAACGCGAGCGCAGAGCGCAGGCGCCAGCTCTTTGCCCGCGCGCGGCGCAGCGCAGCGCAGCGCAGCGTAGCGCTGCGGATTGATGAGTGGAAGCGCGCATCACTCATCATCTTGCGTCCTAGTACCGTCTCGTGTCGTCGACGAAACCAGTCCGACTCGCTGGATCCTATTCGTGCAGTTGACGCATCCTATCGTCAAATCGACCCCGCGTGCGACGTTGACGGGAGCACTCTCTCAGGCGAGGCGTTGGCGAGAACAGAGCGAAGCAGTTGGTGAGTTTTCGCGCAGCGAGTTGGGGGAAGACGGCCTTACTAGTATAGTTTACAGTGACCGTTGTTGAGTTGACTCGACACGTACGTGACTAGCGACCAGAAACTGACTGTTTTTGTCGCTTTGTCCAATAAGCTCTATCCTCTCTATAATATCACCCGACACTTGCACGGAGCTCTGGGCGTTGCCGCGATGATGCCGCCGAGATTCCGCGCGCGCGCTGCAGCGGAAAAGTTGCTGCTTGCGCGCCGGGAGTTTTCGAGCCATCGGCGCTTGACAGCATTACAGCGCCGCGCACTCTAGTACGCCCCGTACGTGAATACTACTCGTGCGATACTCGCGGCCTGCCAGATGCATCCGCAACGGTGATAGGGCCGTTGCCTTGCGCAAGTAGGGACGAGAGGGGAGGTTGATGGAGACTCGAGATTCGAGAGTTTGAGATTTCAGAGCCAGACATGCAGCAGGTAGTGCGCAAATAGGCGGATCGATTGAGCCGAATGCGGGGCGAATTGCGGAACGGGCGAGGGGGGGCACGAATTGAAAGCGGTAGTGGCGGGGCTTTCGCGGGCGATCAGAAGAATGCCCGCCCAACAGAGACCATGATTGGATTGGAGGCGAAGCGCCGATTGGAATCAGGTAACAGCAAGTGCCGGTTCGTCTCCCGATTAGCGTTAGTCTGGATTTTGTCCGAAGCTTTCGTGTAAATCTACACTGTTACAAGAAGATTCCTACAGTAAAAAGCCCTCAAATTAACCGCAAAACAAACACAAGTTGTGATTGGAAAATTTATGCTGCTTCGGCAGGCTGCATTGTCGACACAATGTGATTTAAATGCCCTCTAAGACCTCCCACTTCCATTTCACGTCTTGCTTTGTAGCAGAAGCCAAACCCACTCCCGATGTTGCATCGCTAGCAGCATTAGAATGCACAACCCCTTCAACTCCTGCTGCTGCCTTCATTCTATCCTCTTTAACAGCTGCTTCAACCTCCGCAACAGCTGCCGTATGAGTGTCAATCAAAGCTCCCACCCGCGCCTGTAGCCGCCGAGCCAAAGGCTCATGCCCCGAGCCTGTCAGCAGCTCCAGCAGATGCCGAACCTCCTCCAAGGTTTGGGAGGAAGGACCGAGCATCCGAATGTGCTCGACCAATGCTTGCTCCTCGTCAGGACTGGGATGGGTTGATGGGAGAAAGAAGCAACAAAGGAATGGAGATGGAGAGAGAGATGTATGAGTCAGCTGAGTGAAAGGCAAGGTGACGAATGCAAATGCGCCCGACTAATGCTTGCTCCTCATCAAGACAGGGATGGGGGTGATGGGAGAAGGAATCACGAAAGAGGAGGGAGGGGTGCTAAAGTGAACGCTAACAATGATGGGAGTTACCTCACTGGTTTGAACTAGCGAAACAACCGCTCTGTTGCTTGATTTAATGGGATGCGAAGGTGCTTTCTCCTCATCAGGGCATTGGAAGAGAGAGGCGAGAAAGGAAGGAGGGAGATAAATGTACGAGTCAACTTGAGTCAAGGCAGGGCTGCACCCACCCCCAACCCCCCCAGCCCCCCCAATCCCCCCAGCCCCCCAACCCCCCCAACCCCCCCAGCCCCCCAGCCCCAACAGCCGCCAACATCTGACCTGCCAGCGCGGATCCTCCTCCCCTTGTCGGCCTTCTGTTGTTTTCTCCTGGCCGCCCTGCCGCTCGTCTTCTTGCTGGTGGCAGTCCACCCACTGGCTGTGCTCACTCGGGAGGAAGAGCTGAGAGGTATGGAAGGGGTGGGAGGAGGCAAGGGAGGAAGCTGTGGGTGATAACAGGGGTTGTGTGTTTCCTCCTGGCCGCCCGGCCGCTCGCTTTCTTGCTGCTGGCCTTCCACCCACTGGCCATGCTCACTCGGGAGAACAAGCTGTGAGGCATGGCATGGGGTGGGGAAGGAGGGTTGGCAGGGGAAGGGTAAAGGGAGAGGAAAGGGGCAGTCGGTTGAGGTGCCACTCGCCTTCTTGCTCGTGGCAGTCCATCCACTGGCCGTGCTCACTCGGGAGGATGACCTGTGAGGTATGACAGGGGGTGGAGGGGTGAGGGCGAGAGGAGGGGGTGGTGATAGAGGTTGTGTGCTTCCTTCTGGCCGCCCTGCCACTCGCCTTCTTGCTGGTGGCGGTCCACCCACTGGCCGTGCTCACTCGGGAGGATGAGCTGTGAGGTATGGCAGGCGGGTGGAGGGGCGAGGGGGGGAGGAGTGGGTTGGAGCAGAACAGTTGAAGGCTTGCTGGTAGTCGTCCACCCACTGGCTGTGCTCACTGGAGAGGATGACCTGTGGTTGATTGAAAGACGGAGAAGGCAAGGGGGTGGAGGGAGGAAGGAGTGGAAGCTGTGGGTGGGGTTGGGTGTTTCTCTGGCCGCCCTGCCGCTCGTCTTCTTGCTCGTGGCCGTCCATCCACTTGCCGTGCTCACTCGGGAGGATGACCTGTGAGGCATGGCATGGGGTGGGGAAGGAGGGTTGGCAGGGGAAGGGTGAAGGGAGAGGAAAGGGGCAGGCGGTTGAGGTGCCTCGAGGCTTGCTGGTGGCCGTGCACCCACTGGCCGTGCTCACTCGAGACGAAGAGCTGTGAGGCATGGAAGGGGTTGGAGGGAGGAAAGGGAGGAAGCTGTGGGTGATGATAGAGGTTGTGTGTTTCCTCCTCCTTGCCGCCCTGCCGCTCGCCTTCTTGCTTGTGGCAGTCCACCCACTGGCCGTGCTCACTCGGGAGGATGAGATGGGTGTGATGGTAGGGGGTGGAGGGGTGAGGGGGAGAGGAGTGGGCTGGAGAAAAACAATTCAAGACCTGCTGGTGGCCGTCCTCCCACTGGCTGTGCTCACTCGAGAGAGGATGACCTGTGGGTGATGGTAGGGGTTGAAGAGGACGACCGAAAGAAGACGAATTAGAGAGAGGGTGTGCAAGTGCCTCGAGACCTGCTGCTGACCGTGCACCCACTGGCCGTGCTCACCCGAGACAACGAGCTGTGAGGTATGACATGGGGTGGAGGGGCGAGGGAGGGAGGAGTGGGTTAAAGCAGGAGAATCCAAGACCTGCTGGTGGCTGTCCCACCCACTGGCTGTGCTCACCCGAGACAACGATCTGTGCGGCAAGGGAGGAGGTGCGGAAGAGAAGGTTTTTGAGAATTCTCAAAAATCACCCGAGACAACGATCTGTGCGGCAAGGGAGGAGGTGCGGAAGAGAAGGTTTTTGAGAATTCTCAAAAATCACCCGAGACAACGATCTGTGCGGCAAGGGAGGAGGTGCGGAGGAGAAGGTTTTTGAGAATTCTCAAAAATCACCCGAGACAACGATCTGTGCGGCAAGGGAGGAGGTGCGGAAGAGAAGGTTTTTGAGAATTCTCAAAAATCACCCGAGACAACGATCTGTGCGGCAAGGGAGGAGGTGCGGAAGAGAAGTGTCACGAGTGTATGAAGATGGAAGAGAAGTGTCACGAGTGTATGAAGATGGAAGAGAAGTGTCACGAGTGTATGAAGATGGAAGAGAAGTGTCACGAGTGTATGAAGATGGAAGAGAAGTGTCACGAGTGTATGAAGATTTGCTTTTTGCTCTGAAACGTCTCAAAACAGATCTTCATACTCGTCCACCCACTGGCTGTGCTCACCCGAGACGACGAGCTGTGGGGCAAGGGAGGGGAGAGGGGGATAGTGAGAGACGGGCCCTGCTGGTGGCCGTCCACCCACTGGCTGTGCTCACTCGAGACGACGATCTGTGCGGCAAGGGAGGAGGTGGGGAAGAGAAGGGTTGAGAGGCGAGGGGGAGAACTGCCGAGATATGTTAAAAGCATGTGATTACCCAGCAGTGTAAGCCCGTACCTTGCAGTATAAGTGCTCAAGCCTGTAACGCCACTAGCCATGCTCCCCACATCACTCGATGCCATAGCGTTTCTGATGCCTCATCCATCCTCATGCCCCATCCCCCATACATAGTGCACGTTCTTACCCTGCTGCAGTATAAGCACGTACCCTGCAGTATAGGCACTCAAGCCAGTGACGCCACTAGCCATGCTCCCCACATCACTCGATGCCATAGATGCCGTTTCTGATGCCTCATCCATCCCCATGCCCCCTCCTCCATACTCCTCCCCATACTCCTCCCTCCTCCTCTGCCTCTCCACCTCCTCCCTCTGCTCCCTCTCGGCCCTCAGCTTCTCCTCCATCTGCACCCTTTTGCACCGCACTGCACCGAACCGGCGAACATAGGCTGTGATTTTCCCCTGTGTTTCATCCATGTCTGTTAGCATGCCCCTTGCTGCATCCACTGCTGCTGGAACAATCAGCGAATCAAGAAGCGCCACCTGTCCACACCTCCCCGCCTCCTCTGCTGCCTGCTCCCAGCAATGCGCCTCCACTAAAAGACGAATGCCGCAGCCCAAATCCCCCTCGTACTCAATCGCCAGCCGCCCGGCTTCGGCCCTCCTCCCAACCTCTACCAGCTCCTCCCGAAGCTCCTGCGCGAGTTTCCGAACCTCAGGCTCGGGGAGTCCGAGCCTGGCTGCTGTGGTAAGAGCCTTGCGCCACTGCCCAGCTTGGCGGTAGGCCTGGAGCGCCCGAGGCAAGTTGTTAGCTGCGGTGAAGAGCAGCGCAGCTTCGGGAAGCGAAGCCTCGGAGGCTCGGGAAAAGAGGTGCTCTGCCCATTGGTTGAGAATGGAGGTTCGGACCGAAGCAAGGGTAGGTGTGGAAGACGCAGCGAGGGAAACAGACGAGGAATCCGGCAAGGAGGAAGGGGAGGAAGGGGAAGAGGAGGAGGATGAGAGGGAGGGATGAGAGGCGATAGCTGTGGCAGTGGCAGCAGTGGCAACAGGGAAGAGTCTATCAGGGTGAGCTTGCAGCAGCACCATGACCTCCTCCACTAGCCTCCTCGCCTCCTGCCCTGCTGCCTTGCTCCCCTCTCCCTTGCCCTGCTCCCTCACTTGCTCCTCTCCTTTCCCCTCCTCCTTTCCTCCCTCTCCTCCCCCACCTTCCTCCCCTCTCACTCCCTCCGCCTCTCCCCTCCCCCCTCCCCTCCCCCCCACCACCATCAGCGGCGAATCAGAAGCCACCAGCTGGCCAACCGCCCCTTCCAGCCTCCCGAGCTTCACATCGATCCGGAGCCGCCGGATCGGCGGAGGCTCGGCGGCCAAGCCTCGGAGGATCGGGAGGAACTCCTTGGGGTCTTTCTGGGACTGGGCGTGGGCAGCTACTAAAGCCGCGAGGTTTAAATCGTAGAGACCTAATGCGGAGTTAAAGACGTGGTCTGGGGTGGTCAGCCACATGAGATGCTTCAAGGAAGCTTCCACAGACAGGGAGAGGGGAGGGGTGGCGGAGTTAGTAGATTCAGGTTTATCTGTTGACCCACACCCATCCACATGCCCATCCCTTGACACGCCCAAATGATTCACATGGTTATCCGCGCTTCTCTTTGCCTTGACTCGCAGGAGGGCTTCTTCCAGTCTGGGTGGCACACTGCACGCGTACGTGCTCAGCATACACGTGTCCCGCACAGCGCCGGGTGGCAGCTCGTCTTCTAGCGCCGCACGGAGAGCGGCGCACACAGCTGTCACCTTGCCCTTTACCCCTTCCCCTCCTCCCCCTCCACCCTCCCCAACCCCTCCTCCCCCTCCCCCTCCTCCTCCCACTCCCTCTCCTCTCATCCCAGCAAGCACCTCACCATACAGCCCTCCTCTCACCGCCACATCCTCCTCTCTCAGACCATAGATCACCTCACTCACATGCCGCAGGCCCCTCTCCCCCACCTGCCGCACAAACTCCCTCGCTCCACTGCTCACCATACCCAGATGCAAATCAGTAGAGGCCGCTTCACTCTGCTCTCTCTGCTCTCCACTAACGCCCATTTCACTCTGTGCCCCAGTAGTCGCCACGCCCACTCCAGCAAAGGATTTCCACCCACCGAAATCCACAAGCACGTTAGGGTCCAGCCTGTGCCGGCGCGCCAGCTCAGCAGCCGCCCGGAAGCGGCGCTGACTCAGCAGCAGCCCCGCCGCCCGGAGCACGAGCGCGCGGTGGTAGACCGATTCCAGACTGCCACGTGTCGCCTGGAGAACCACTGCTGGCTCCCCCTCCCCCTCTTCATCCCCCTCCCCCTCTCCCTCCCTCTCTTCCTCCACCTCCTCTCCTCCCACTCTCAGCCGCCCAAGCCCTGCCACCAGCACCGCTCCCCCTTCCCACAAAGGACAAGACAGCAATGATGACGGCGCCTTCCCCTTTTGTCCTTTTCTGCTGCCGGCCGGCCCGCCCACTCCCGCCCTCGTCCCCTCCTCCGACACCCTGCCTGGGAGTGCACCTGGGAGCGCAACAGAAGCGCCTGGAAAAACACCTGAAAAAACACCTGAAGAACCACCTGCGCCTCCAGCTGCTCCCTGGGAGCTAGAATGTGACTCTAGAGCCAAAGCAAGCAGGTCCCGTGTGACTATAGCGCCCGACACTGTAGTGAAGACTAGGGTGATGACGTGGCATGGGGATAAGGCCTGGGCTGCTGCCTTGATAGCCTCTGATTGGTGCGCTGACTCAGCCTTGGGAACTCCGGGGGCCTTGGGAACTGCCATAAAGTGCAGCACAAAGGACGAGCAGTCGCCACACACTGCCGTGGCCTCAGGTGCCTGTGGTAACTTGGTTACCACTCCAGTTGCTGGGTTACCAGGGAGAGTGGCAGAACCTACATACAGACGCCCTTTATGTGATCGCCCCACACATAGAACCACCACTGCTGCTGCTGCTGCTGCTTCTGCTGTTGTGTCTGCTAAATTTGCAGTCGATTTTGATAATGACGACGGCTGGATTTGAACCCTCGCCTCCACCACAGCAATCCACGGGCATGGCTCAGGGAATCGAAGCACCAGGTCCGTTGACGAGGGGGAGAGGGACGAGGAAGAGGGGGAAAGGGAAGAGGGTGCATGGGAGGCAGAAGGAGCGGTGGAGGAGGCAGTGGGGGTGGAGGAAGAGAGGTAGCGAAGGAGGGACCCGTCAGCGAGAGATAGGAAGACCGATGCCCCACTCTTAACAGCCTTCTGCTGCTGCTGCTGCTGCTGTTGGTGCTGCTGTTGATACAAATGCTCGTTTCTCTCTCCTTCTGCGTTCCCTCCCTTCAACCCAGCAGCACCATTCAAGGCCACAGCAGCAGCAGCAGCAGCAGCAGAAGAAGAAGCAGGTGTGCCTGCACTGTGAATAGCAGCACAAGTGCTCCGGATCAAACCCACAACCTTCTGTTTCAGACCCACCATCCCCACCACACTCATCACTGCTCTCTGCATCACCCCCTCCACACTCCCCTCTCCTCCCCCCTTCTCTCGACACAACTCAAGCTCCAACACCAGGTCAGCAAAGTCAACCGAGTCAACAGAACCAGCCGGCTCAGATAGTGCCTGCCCGGATGCACCCTGCTCTAAGTTTCCGCCATCCTTGGGTGTGGCGGCAATGACTCCCACCAGGCGGTTGGGGGAGAGCCACGCAGCGTGATGCATGCGAGCAATGTCGCCCCGTGTGATGGTGACGACGGTTCCGGTGGCGCTGGTGCTGTTAGTGGTGGTGCTGCTGATAGCAGTGCTGCTGTTGTTGCTGTCTAGAGTAGCTATAAAACGTTTGATCTGCGGAAAATCCCCCTCGCCATCATACTCCTCTTCCTCTCCTTCCCCTTCCTCTTCCTCTTCATCCTCTTCCTCCTCATCCTCATCCACCCATTCACACCCCTCTGGTCTCACCACCACCCCGACATCACCATTCGAAAGCACTGCTCCCACTATCTCAACTCCACCCTTCTTACCCTTTTGGACTGCTCCACATCCCTCCGTACCACTCTCAACTCCAACCGCATTGCTGTTCTCCTCCCACCAATCAAACCCCGCCACACCACCACCTGCCAGCTCAGCACCCGCCACCGCCACCACAGCAGCAGGAAACGTCTCTACCTTATGGCAATATGGGGGGGGAAGCAACCCCCCCCTTCCCCCCCCGCCCCCACCATTCCCCCCTCCCCCAGCGCCCCCATTCCCCCCGTGCAGCAGCAGCGACGAGATCCTCAAATCCTGGCCGTCGATCACAGCAACGGTGGGATTGCCGGGTGCGAGAGCGCCAGCCGTCCAGATGAAATCAACGGCCGAGATGATCCCGAGGGGGGAGAAGGCGAGGGCGGAGGAGGGGGATTCGGGGTGCCAGAGGAAAGAAGGTAGGAGGCGGAGAGAAGGTGGAGATAGGTTGGGGTGGGTCTTGTTGGTGCGGCGCTCATGCTTCAAGTACCACTTGTAGTTGCAGCGGTGGTATACCTGAACGGCCAGCCAATCACGAGTCTCCAACTCAACACTCAGCAGCTGGGAGTCGCTGCTCCAGTCAACTGCTGCCACGTGGCAGCCACAGCAGGGGCAACCAGCACCAGCTGGTGAAGAATCAGAACTGGAAGGTCGCGGGTTCAATTCCCGCTGTGGGCGAGGAAGTCCTGCAAGCTGCATGCGGTTTCTCTCGAGCCCGTTTCGCTCAAAAAACACAATCTCATGCACACATGCTGATGCCCTCCCACTTGCATCCCCTCCCCCTCCTCCGCCTGCTCCCTTCTCTCCGTCTCCTCTGCCCCGCCCTGCTCCCCCCATTTGCTGCCGCACAGACCCTGCTTCGGGAAACGAGGCATCTTTAACCCACAGAACCGATGTTTCACCCCTTGTCCTCTCCTCCCCTCTTCTCTCCTTCCCTCCTCTCTCCTCCTCCCTTCTCCCTTCCCCCCTTCCCTCCTCCCACTTGCACGCAGCAGCGGCTATCAGCGGGCCAGCTGGCTGCCACGCAGCAGGCCCCGTCAGCTGGTCCCCACATGCCACGTCAGCAACGGAGTGCAGGGAGCAGTTTTCCCTCTCCCACACTCGCACCACCCATCTACTCTTGGCCACCACACTCCTCTCATCAACCATTACTTCTGCCTTACTCTCCCTCTCCTCTCCTCCTCCTCCTCCACCACTCTCCTCTGTTCCCCCTTTTGGCGATCTTCTGCTGGAAGTTACGAAGAACTTTCCATCCCCGCGCCAGCTCAGCGACACCTCACCTGGGCCGTACGTGCCAGGTGGCAGCTGCTGGTTGGCTGAGAGCCCCTGATAGGAGGGAAGAAGGTAAAAGAGACCATTGGAGAGGGGAGGGATAACAAGGGACCGATTGAGGGGTGGGAACGAGAGGTAGTGATGACAGCTGTGGGTGGAGAAACAATGAGGGAGGGGCAGGGAAGGAGGGATGGAAAGGAACAGAGGAAAAACAGAGTGGAAAGGAACAGAGGAAACACAGCGTGGAAAGAAACAGCGGAAAGGAGCATTCAATGAAGGACCAATGGAGGAACAGAAAGACGGAGCAGCAGAAGCTGACCTCAGCAGCTGTAGCGTGTGGCTCGCGTTGCTCCAGAGGCACTTCCATCAGCACCTGCATGCCACGTGGCAAAATACACACATGGCAAATGCACACGTGGCAACACACACGTGGCAAAGCACAAACGCAGACACATACGAGTGCACAAACGCAGTTTTGAATGGCGAAGTGGGCACAGCATTTACGGCTTTTCAGCCAATGTGCAACAATACAGTTCACTACCATAATCAACGCACTTAACCCCCTGAACGTTTTATAAGCTTCGAAAATCTCTAAACCTCGCATAAACCCTCGACCATTCTTTTGCAATTCACCCTTGTAAGAATTAACCTGCAACCTTCTCTGCCAATCGCTGGCAATGGTAAGCAATCGCCCTGCACCAGTCACCACCGCCCCCTCCTCCTCGTCTGGCGCCCACAGATAAACCCGTCTGCTTTCTGACATGTGACACTTGTAAGAGTATGCACCCTCACCTGCCAGTCGCTTGTCATGGTGACTGCACCAGTTACCACCGCCCCCTCCTCCTCGTCTGGCGCCCACACCACCGCTCAGTATGATACACGATACACTACAGATTTCATTATAAGCACCCTTACCTGCCAGTCGCTAGTCATGGTGAGCAATCGCCCTGCCCCAGTCACCACCGCCACCTCCTCCTCGCCTATCTCGCACAGATACACCCGTATGATTCCTTACATGTATGCATGCACCCTCACCTGCCAGTCGCTAGTCATGGTGAGCAATCGCCCTGCCCCAGTTACCACCGTCACCTCCTCTTCGCCTATCTCGCACAGATACACCCGTATGATTCCTTACATGTATGCATGCACCCTCACCTGCCAGTCGCTAGTCATGGTGAGCAATCGCCCTGCCCCAGTTACCACCGTCACCTCCTCTTCGCCTATCTCGCACAGATACACCCGTATGATTCCTTACATGTATGCATGCACCCTCACCTGCCAGTCGCTAGTCATGGTGAGCAATCGCCCTGCCCCAGTTACCACCGTCACCTCCTCCTCGCCTATCTCGCACAGATACACCCGTATGATTCCTTACATGTATGCATGCACCCTCACCTGCCAGTCGCTGGTCATGGTGAGCAATCGCCCTGCCCCAGTTACCACCGCCACCTCCTCCTCGTCTGGCGCCCACACCACCGCCGCCAGCCCCCCTGTCAGCTCCCCCACTATCTCAAACCTTCCGCCCACCCCCCCATCCGCTCCGCCCAATGCTCCGCCAACCCCTCCCCCTCCGGCAAAACCGCCCAGAGTTCCGCCACTTTCCGCCTTGGCTGGGGGGAAAAAAAGCCCCATCTCCCCGCGGGAAAACGCCAAAAAGATGGCGGCATGGGATGGCAGGTAGCGCGCGGATATTATTCTGTCTGGGATGGGCAGATCGCCAGAGAGTACTAAGGGATACTCGAATAGGAGCCGACCTGTAGTTAAATCTAGACCGTAGATCGTGCACTCGTCCGTGACGCCATACAGCACAGATCCCTCTGTATCCCACGCCACCGCAACCAACCGCTCCAAACCAAACCCTTCCGCGAAATCCCCGCAGCCTTGTAGGTCAGCATCGCTGACGTGACCAGATCGCGCCTCGGGCCGTAAGACTGAATCGGACGGCCGTGGTGCGAGGGGGATGCGGTAGCGGGTTTCAGTGGAAACCACCAGATTCTGCATTGTATCAAAATTTTATCCTAATGCTCTTGAGGGGGCCTGCGGAAGAAAAAAAGCACAGCGAATGCGGCTGAACGCAAGAAACACGAGGCGATTCATTAATTGAACGCAGCTGCTCGGAGCGGAATTTGCCTGCGCGAATTCCGGCAACGAGTGAAAACACGGTGAATGGGCCAAGGAAACGCTAATCCGCGATGCACGGGTTGGCGATAGCACGTCAGAAGTATTTCCCAAGTTCCCACCCAACCCAACAGCTGAGGCTTTTGGGGATGTGTGTTTGGGTAAACTGAAGGGTCGAATTGTACTCCATATTGTCAGAGTACTTGCGCAATATTTGG